>SSNP01000032.1:1010320-1173715 GCA_006937955.1 Pachypanchax playfairii | reverse complement strand
ACCCCCCCCCCCCCTCACCCCCCGCCGCCGCCCCCCCAACAACAACGCGCAGAGAAAGCTTTTGCAAGAAGAAAGAAAAACAAAACCAAGAAAATGTCTCGACAGGTGAGTATTATTGTCATCTTTGCGCTCCTAAGGGTGGCGTTGCTAACAACGGCAAGGGCTTCATGCTTGTATTTATGTACGTGAGTGTGAGTGCCGTAAAGCAGGTTTGTTCTCGCGAGATTAGTCGGGTCCGATCCACAGAAAGTTGCAAGTGCTGCTTTCAGGACACAGACCCCGGAGGGAGGGGAGGGACCCACGAATCACCCCGCCAAGTCCTTGTTTACCCCCACAGGGACTCTAGAAAACATTTATTGAGGTGAAAAAACTTACTTAGTTCTGCTTTAATATTTTGTTGCACGGCCTTTTGAGGTAATGACTGCAATCAAATTATTCCTGTACCTGTTAATAAGACTTCTGCACCTCTCAGCAGGTATTTTGACCCACTACTCATGAAATCAAATCAAAAATACTTTATTAATCCCCGAAGGGAAATTAAGTGTTATTGTAGCTCAGTTCTTCTTCAGGGAGCCATTGTAGAGGGTTCTAGCTGTGGACAGGAAGGATCTCCTGTAGCATTCTGTGCTGCAGTGGGTAATAAAGAATCTTCTGACTGAGACACTCTGTTGTTGAGTTACTGTGTTCTGAAGACAATGATGAGGGTTTTCCATCATGTTCTTCATCCTCCTTTGGACAATCAACTCAAGAGACTCCGGTTCAGTCTCCAGGACAGAATCAGTCCTCCTTATCCATCTGTTCAGCCTTTTCATGTCACTTGCTCTGATGCTGCTCCCCCAACAGGTGACTCCAGATGTGATCAGCTGACAAACTCCCTTTCTTTTGCCACTCTTCTTCAAATCTCTGTCTGCTCGTATTGTTTGAAAGACAGGCTGGAGTCCGGGATATGTTCCTTTAGCTATGTCTCAGTAAAACACATGATGCTGCAATCTCGATACTCTGGCTGGGTCTTCAACAGAGTTTCAAGTTCATCCATTTTGTTAACAAAGAGATCTCACATTTGTCATTATGACTGATGAAAGTGAAGGTTTAAACTTCCTCTTTCTCTCTCTTCACTGTGCTGCTGCTCTGCATCCACGTCTTCTTCTATTGAGCTCATCAGGGATCCAGCGTTTCAATTTGAGGATTATTTCAGCCTTAGAAATGTCAGTTAGCTGCTCTTACTTGTAAACAAGTCTCTTGTTGCCATGGTTATGCATTATAACAAGTGGCAAAAAAGTGACAAACCAGGCAAAAAACTCAATCAGCACAGCACCCAAATCAGAAGAAAAATATTTAGAAAATATTTCCAGAAGAAAAAATTAGCAAGAAATACTTAAAAAAAAACAAAAAAAGCTAGCAAATGCTAGCTTAGTCATGGCCAATACTTTAAACAGAATGATCTAATTAATTAAAATTTCCAATTTTACAACTCCATCATCATTACTGAACATAAAATGCTGTGCGTTACTATAAATTGATACAACAAACTGCAAAATGTGATTAGACACACACAAACATATGGTTATATGGAGGATGGGTGGTGTGGCAGGTAAGCTGGTTGCTGTAGTCTAGCGGGAGTGTGCTTGCCTCTTATGCAGAGGGCTGAGGTTCAGTCCCTGGTGCTGTCAAATCATGTGTTGAAGATGAATCCGTTTGTTGCCGAGTTTTATTTGCATAATTCAAGGAATTACTTTTTTTAGCAACACAGTTCACAATGTTCTTGTGTTTCATCTTGACTTGGTACAGAGTTCTTCTGGCTCCAGATGGATTGCATCTGATTAAACAAGGAGTCAATATACGTATGTCTAAGTCAGTTTACAATATTACTATACCCTTAAAACATCGGTGGCAAAAGAAAGTATTTTTTAAAAGGTTATTCAAAATACTGAAAAACAATCTCAGTTAGGAAGGTGGGAAATTAATAATTAAAATTACATTTTATGTATTAATATAAAATAATTTTTAAAAAAGAGTTGAGAGTTATGATATCTGTTAAACTCATGCATTTACTCTGTTATTTTTTTGCCAACGTTCTCTCTTTTGCTGCTGCAGCTGTTTTGCTTTTCTTTATAATTATTGGAGAGGGTCTTTATGTATTTCAGGGTGTGCACTCACGGGCTCCGGTTAAGAAGGAGTAGGTTGATTAACCAAATTATTATCAGGTGGAACAAACGTATTCAGGCTAAGCAGGTTCTTGGTTGATTAACCATGAGTTCAGGGTGGTAAGTTGAACAGTTCAAATGGTAAGTTGACCAAGCTTTATTTCATTAGTTTTTTTCCTTTAATAATTCTGTTGAAGCATGGTTGAAAAGCAATGTCTGACTTTCACTGGTTAACAGTCGTAGAATTTGTATATATTATTACTTTTGTAAGATTAAAGTTATTTCAATGACCATTTTGAGTTTTTCTTTCACTGTCCGAAAGGTACCAACAATTTTGTCCACATCTGTACCTCCCAGCCCATGTGCATTAATGGTGTTCTGGTGAGCTGACACATTATGGAAACTGTTAATGTTAGTTTTTTCCTTCTGTTTCCATGCCAGTTGAGGTTTTGCAGAATGGGTTTTATTGTTCACATTTTTTGCTTGGACAAAGGTGTGAAGTTATTTCTCATCTTAAAAGTTACAAAGTCTCACATTAATGCTAATCTGAAATGAAATATCTTAGTTGTGAGTTTCAGTATGAGCCCAATATGCAAATACATCAGTCCAACACTTCATGATGCAGACTCACTTGACAGCCATCACCAGCACACTGTTTCTAACCAGTTCCCACATTGTTGTACTCTCACAGTGATCAGACTATTTTGCAGATATGGTTCAAGATGTAAAACACAATCAAACAAACAAGCATCACAATGTTAGTAAAAGTGAAAATGTTTTGACATGTTGCAGACGAAACAATCTGACTGGGGCAGTTTGAAAAAAAAAAACAAGTGGTTGGGGGGCGGTGTGTTGTGAGTAGCCATCTTGTAGACACTGAGACAGTAATGTACAGAAAGAATAAAGGAGCCTGTATAAAAAAATCTGCAGTTAGTACAAAAACAGGTTACCAGAAATGTGTTTCTTTTCTGGCTTGACTACCATTCTGTTACTCAGTTTACATGTACAAGTCCTCTTTTCTAACTTTCCAAAGTTGAACAGAGCCTTGGCTGATATGTGTTAGACAATAGACAGCTGAGGCTGAGCTTGAACAGGCCCCTCAGACTCATGTCAGAGCCCTGTTAGTCACAGTTGATAGACTGAAAATATAGATACTGTACCATTTGCCTCGCTAGCCTCTGAATTCCTCAGGGCCTTGGGGGTGCTGAGGATCTGGCCTGTGTGTGCAGGATACAGCCATAAGAAGGCAGGAGAGAGACACATGTTCTTTTTGTGTTATCCCTCCCAGCATGCAGCACAATGCTGGGAGTGACCAGTGAGCTATCAGAAATTAGGCACTAGATGTTCCTGGCTTAGGATTTTTGCTGTAACCAGCTCTACATGATGCAGATTTATGAATTAAGTGCCATATGTGTGGCTACATGCTTTTATAAAATTTGGCTGCCACTAAAAGTAAACAAATTATAAATATATTTTTTTCCCATGAATCTTGCTATTTCACTTTTTTATTTTACTTAGTACATCAATTCTATCATTTAATACTTACTTTCCTCACAACTGAGGCCTGTTTGCCCAGGTGAACACAAACACTTGCCATCAAAACAGCTTCCTCCATTTTGGCACTGCAGGTCATTCTGGCACACAAATTTGACCACCTCACAATGTTCACCTGCCAGAAACACCAGTCATGAATCAGGGAGAGAACAATCTGTTCCTGTACACACCACCCAAACGGTGAAAACTTCTTTCCCAGGTTTAAAGATGCAATATGGAACATTTTCATAAAAAGCTATATTTTTAACAACATAATGCCCCCACGTGGGCAGCTGTGGCTCAGTGGGTAGAGCGGTCGTCTCCCCATCGGAAGGTTGGTGGATCGATCCTGGCTTCCACCACCACATGTCGAAGTGTCCTTGGGCAAGACACTTAACACCATGTTGCCCCCCGATCTGCATATTGGGTTGAGTGAGTGTTAGCCCCTACCCTCTCCCCCTGGTTTACATATCAGGTTGTGTGAATGGGTAAATGTAAAACTTGTAGTGTGAAAGCGCTTTGAGTTGTCTGAATGACTAGAAAAGCGCTATACAAATACAGGACATTTACCATTACCATTTACTTTTTGGCTTCCGGGTTGAGTGGATGCGCGACTTGCTGCCACTGCTCCCCGGTGTTGTTGTTTTAACATTGCCGTTAGTGATTTTATGTCAGCCAGTTGTTGAATTTTAATACTTTAACGCTTCCTTGACCTACATTTCTGTTCCCGTTTACATTGTTGGAACCACTGAGTGAGCTTACCTCTGTGTGTGCCCCTGGAGTTCCTGATCCTACGTAGTTCTGCCTGCTCTCCTCATCATGTGGACTACTATCTCCGCTGTTTGGTGCATCTACCTGAGCATTTTCTTGCTTCATCTGAACTCGGCCTCACGCCTCTACCTGTATACAGCTGAGGAGCTTATACGGAATACAAATATAATGTTCAGTTTCACTGTTACGCTCACAACACCCAACTCTACTTTGCCACTAAGCTTTCCAGTACACTTCCTCCATCCTCCCTCACTACCTGTCTCTCTGACATCAGTTCATGGTTCTCTTCAAATTTCTTAAAGTTAAAAAATAATACTGCAATAAGACTAAACTCCTCTTAGTCGGCTCCAAATCCACCCTTTCAAAAATTACTAATTTTTCCTTCTATGTTGACAGCTCCTCAGTTTCTCCTACAGTGAACAGTCTAGGTGTCATTTTGGACAATACACTTTTATTTCAGCAACACATCAATGATACCATCAGAACTGCTTACTTTCATCTAAGAAATAGACTGCCGCCACCTTGGTCCATAGTCTACTCACAGGTCGCCTAGATTACTGCAACTCCCTTCTTTTTGGCATCCCTCTGAAATCCATCAATAACTTAGAACTGGTCCAGAACTCTGCTGCTCATGTAGTTACCCAAACTCCTTTATTTAACCACATCACTCCTGTCTTGAACAAACTCCACTGGCTACCGTCAAATTCAGAATTGAATACAAACTCCTGTTACACACATTCAAATCCCTTCATAATCTTGCTTCCCCTTATTTATCAAATTTGCTTCAAATTCCTTCCTCCTCCCATTCACTTCGTTCCTCTGCTTCACCACACCTGGTTGTTCCCATGATCAGACTCAGTACTATGGGGGGCCGAGCATTCACCTACTCTGCTCCTAAGCTTTGGAACTCTCTTCCAACTAACATCAGAAATATTGATTCTCTTTCAACCTCCAAGACACATCTTAAAACTCATCTGTTTTTCTTAGTTATTTTCTTGCATTTTTGTAATCAATGTTGAGTGTTTGACTGACTGAACTTGTTTTTTTTTTTTATCTGTACAGTGTCCATGTGAGTCCTGAAAGGCGCTTCAAATTAAATGCATTATAATTATTATTATTATTAGAATGAAAATACAGTATTTCCTTTAACAATTACAGTGGGGCAAAGAAGTATTTAGTCAGCCACCAATTGTGTAAGTTCTCCCACTTAAAAAGATCAGAGAGGCCTGTAATTTTCATCATAGGTATACCTCAACTATGAGAGACAAAATGAGGAAAAAAAATCCAGAAAATCACATTGTCTGATTTTTAAAGAATTTATTTGCAAATTATGGTGGAAAATAAGTATTTGGTCACCTACAAACAAGTAAGATTTCTGGCTTTCACAGACCTGTAACTTCTTTAAGAGGCTCCTCGGTCCTCCACTCGTTACCTGTATTAATGGCACCTGTGTGAACTCGTTATCAGTATAAAAGACACCTGTCCACAACCTCAAACAGTCACGCTCCAAACTCCACTATGGCCAAGACCAAAGAGCTGTCAAAGGACACCAGAAACAAAATTGTAGACCTTCACCAGGCTGAGAAGACTGAATCTGCAATAGGTAAGCAGCTTGGTGTGAAGAAATCAACTGTGGGAGCAATTATTAGAAAATGGAAGACATACAAGACCACTGATAATCTCCCTCGATCTGGGGCTCCACGCAAGATCTCACCCCGTGGGGTCAAAATGATCACAAGAACGGTGAGCAAAAATCCCAGAACCACACGGAGGGACCTAGTGAATGACCTGCAGAGAGCTGGGACCAAAGTAACAAAGGCTACCATCAGTAACACACTACGCCGCCAGGGACTCAAATCCTGCAGTGCCAGACGTGTCCCCCTGCTGAAGCCAGGACACGTCCAGGCCCGTCTGCGGTTTGCTAGAGAGCATTTGGATGATCCAGAAGAGGATTGGGAGAACATCATATGGTCAGATGAAACCAAAATAGAACTTTTTGGTAGAAACTCAACTTGTCGTGTTTGGAGGGGAAAGAATGCTGAGTTGGATCCAAAGAACACCATA
This sequence comes from Pachypanchax playfairii, assembly GCA_006937955.1. NCBI lineage: Eukaryota > Metazoa > Chordata > Actinopteri > Cyprinodontiformes > Aplocheilidae > Pachypanchax > Pachypanchax playfairii. Next base: position 1,167,203 of record SSNP01000032.1, on the reverse strand, counting down.
CCTACTGTAAAGCATGGGGGTGGAAACATCATGCTTTGGGGCTGTTTTTCTGCAAGGGGACCAGGACGACTGATCCGTGTAAAGGAAAGAATGAATGGGGCCATGTATCGTAAGATTTTGAGTGAAAACCTCCTTCCATCAGCAAGGGCATTGAAAATGAGACGTGGCTGGGTCTTTCAGCATGACAATGATCCCAAACACACCGCCCGGGCAACGAAGGAGTGGCTTCGTAAGAAGCATTTCAAGGTCCTGGAGTGGCCTAGCCAGTCTCCATATCTCAACCCCATAGAAAATCTCTGGAGGGAGTTGAAAGTCCGTGTTGCCCAGCGTCAGCCCCAAAACATCACTGCTCTAGAGGAGATCTGCATGGAGGAATGGGCCAAAATACCAGCAACAGTGTGTGAAAACCTTGTGAAGACTTACAGAAAACGTTTGACCTCTGTCATTGCCAACAAAGGCTATATAACAAAGTATTGAGATTAACTTTTGTTATTGACCAAATACTTATTTTCCACCATAATTTGCAAATAAATTCTTTAAAAATCAGACAATGTGATTTTCTGGATTTTTTTTCCTCATTTTGTCTCTCATAGTTGAGGTATACCTATGATGAAAATTACAGGCCTCTCTGATCTTTTTAAGTGGGAGAACTTACACAATTGGTGGCTGACTAAATACTTCTTTGCCCCACTGTATATTTGAAGTAAAAGTAGCAAAGTAGCAGGCACCATTGCAGGTTGCCTAATAGTCCGTAATAGCGAGGCTAGTACTGTGGAAGGTGGCGGAGTCAGTGGGTCATGAAGTTGCTTTTGAGTGCTGGGGAGGATCGGGCGCCAGAGTGAGTTTGGGTGAGGAATTTTCGTGGCATTGGAGCAAGAGTGGGAGTCGCAAGCCTGGCACCCCAATGGCTCGAGGCCTTGTTTTGTTGCTGCAGCATCCGCGCACCGAATGTTGCTGTGGTGTTCGTGTTCCATATTCCTCCTTTAACTGAACATGATTTTTTAAATAATCTGGTAAGCTACAAAAACATTAACTCTGATAGCGGAAAACTGAAGGTCAAGAGGCTTTTTTTTCCTGTTCAAGAACTAACCTTCAAATCCATCCTTACAGAGGCACTGATACTCATATTCAGCATTTGACATGCATACCCCACCATTTAGACATGGCCGACGGTCACATGGACTGTTGTCCACACATTTATAGACTGATTTACTCTCTTTGAAGCTGTAGGACAAATCAACCTTCTTGTTGTTGATGGAAACCTATACAGGAAGTGCAGAGAAATTTGAGCTGCTTCAAAATGAAAATATTTCAGTAACTTTTCTTCTGCTCCTTCAGTGTAGAGAATTCTCACCTCTCCTATGCAGCCCTCAAACATCTTGCTAACATTGGCAGGCTTGGGAAGGATGTCCATACTGGGGACTCCTCCCAGGTACATGGGGGTATGGATGTTGAGGCCCTGAGCCTTTCCTGGAGATGTCCTCCTCTCCACTGGACCCTGATCCACCCGCAAGTAGCCATCCTTCTTGTTCCGCTCCGCCACAGCTCTATGCCACTGGCCCAGAGAGATTGGCTGGGGACTGAGGAGAACTGCCTGTCCTGAAAGTTAAGATCCAAATAAGAACAATAAAAGTTTTTGAACTTGAGTTATAAAAGAAGATACAGTTACACAGGAGATACAGTGAAGACAGAACAAGAATTTCACAGCCATTACACAAAGCAAACTTTACCTGTGCCTAGTTCATATCTGAATTCCACATGCCCTTCTACCATGGAAATGGTCACAAAGTCTTCCACCTTCATTTTCTTTCCACCACTGAAGAACATTAGGCCATTCCTTTTCAGTGGTTTGAACTCCAGCTCAACATGCAGGTCATCGTGGACAATAGTCAGGGGAGGATAAGCTATGTATGACTTCTCACCATCAAACAATGGCGTTGTCACCAGTTCTCCTGGTGTGGATTATCAAGCAGGAACAAATACAAACATTTTAACCATATTCTGTTAAGAAAATAGTGAAAAAAGGTGAGACATCAAATATTTATATTTGGATGAACAATAAGACCTACTTTTCTATCTTACCTTGCATGCATTTATTTCCAAACTTGCCAAGATGGCAGCGGCAATCATAGCCCAGGCCACTTGGCCGGTTAATGCAAGTAGCATCAGGCCCACAGGCATCTGAAGGAGTCCGTTCCAAAAATGTTAGAAACAGAAATCATTTCTTTTACTTTACTACTGTTTCATACTCTGAGTTAAAGGTGTATATATGTGGTCTCAATGGACTTGTAGGCTCAGCCAGTGATTCAGATGTACCTGGGTGACAGTGTAGAGACGAGTGATGCTGGCAGTTGCTGCCTGTAAATCCTCTGAGACAACTGCACTTATACAAGCTGGCTTCTGAATCCTCACACACCCCGTCATTCTGTAAAAGCATGGAATTACATGAATTACATATCTTTGTAGTGGAAAACTGACTTAATCTTAACATTTTAAAGAAATATTTTCTATTTGATCAGGGGTCCCAGGATAACCTGCTGCAGTTATCCAAATGTTACAATTTACCTCATAACCTAAAGGCAGAAACTCTTTTCAATGAACCAAAGAACTCAAAAATCCCAAATTGTGACATATGTGTAAATTCAATAATATTTGAAATCAACACTTAACAAAATGATGAAAGAAAATAAATATTAGAAATGGTAAAAAATATAGTTTCATCACTCCATAAAAGTAATATCTCATAGAAAATCCACAGTTCATTTACTACATCTGTGAATAAAACCTAAAGAAGTTCTTAAAAAACAGAGTAAATAGATTACACAAACCTGACATGGATGGTCTTTGCAGGTGGGGCAGTTTGTTACACCAGTAGAGCTCCTGTCCAAATCTTTAAAGATGACTTCCTCTCCTTGAATGATCAACTGACGAATACAACCTGCATAAAATGTAGGAAGTACAACTCACTACACATAAAACGTTCATCTGTTTCTGTCACTAGGGAAACAATGTGAAGTCTTACCGACAAAACCAGTCTTAATGCCAGCAGTTTTTGCAAGGACTGTGTAGTTGGGGTAACCACCCACATGGAGCTCCTCATTCAAATCAAGACCCTGGAATTTGCCCTGATCAGCAAAGAAAATTTCATCTTAAGTCGCAAAATGTAAAGTAGAGCTAATAGTGCAGTAAATAAATAACAAGTACATTGTAGAATAATTTTAACTATCTTTTTAAAAGAACTACTCAGAGATTAGAAACATTTCAATTCATCATTAAAAGCCCACTAAAGAGAAGTTGGCCACTTTAATTTTATAAATTGAGTTATATTGTGTTCTTTTGTGAAATGACCACTTATTTTTAGTCTACTCTACTTAAATCCTTGGTCACAATGACCCGTATGAACGATGAGTTCATACAAATCTCCTATTTCCTATGAAATCTGGAAACATTCATGGAGGCAGGCACTGTCTCTTATAGGAAGTTCTTGTGGATGCTGCATGAACAACTTGATGAATTCTTGAGAATATGAGATGATTTTCCATCTCATGCTGGCAGCAGAGTTCGTACTCCTTTCATATAGGAAAGCATTGGAACCTACCTTCTACTTCTTCTACTGGTGATCATCTTGAGAAATTTTTTTTATAAGATGCGCAAAGAGCCCTCCTCCATGTCAATTTCATGGCTATCTGAAGTTTGTTGCTCGTCTTCTGACGGGCTGCAAATGACACAACCATGTCATGACCATGTCACTACGGTTCTTTCCTCTCTGCATTGGTTGCCGGTTTCTTTTAGAATTGATTTTAAGATTTTGGAACTGTCTTCCTCTCAATGTTAGGATGGCAAGCTCATTAGAAGTTTTTAAATCACTCTTAAGGACACATTTTTTTTTCAAATGGCCTTCAAATCTGGTTAAACTCACCAATAAGGTTTTTTTTTTTTGTGTGTGTGTGTGTGTGTGTGTGTGTGTGTGTGTGTGTGTGTGTGTGTGTGTGAGTACTCAATGTACACTCACCGGCCACTTTATTAGGTACACCTGTCCAACTGCTCATTAACACTTAATTTCTAATCAGCCAATCACATGGCGGCAACTCAGTGCATTTAGGCATGTACACATGGTCAAGACAATCTCCTGCAGTTCAAACCGAGCATCAGTATGGGGAAGAAAGGTGATTTGAGTGACTTTGAACGTGGCATGGTTGTTGGTGCCAGAATGGCTGGTCTGAGTATTTCAGAAACTGCTGATCTACTGGGATTTTCACGCACAACCATCTCTAGGGTTTACAGAGAATAGTCCGAAAAAGAAAAAATATCCAGTGAGCGGCAGTTCTGTGGGCGGAAATGCCTTGTTGATGCCAGAGGTCAGAGGAGAATGGCCAGACTGGTTCGACCTGATAGAAAGGCAACAGTAGCTACGTTTACATGGGCACATTTAATCGGAATAAACGCCCAATCGGATAAAAAAGACGTCATGTAAACATGTCAACCCGAATGTTTTGATCCGATGCAGCCTGATCCGAAAGAAATTTACTTCCGATCGAGAGGGGTGGTTTTGTCCGATCTTCATTCGGATAGACGTGCATGTATACACCCATTCGGAAAGAAAGGGTGAAAAGAGCCCACTGCGCATGCGTACAACTTCAGCGTGACGTCTTTCCACTTTCGCAGACTCAAGTAGAAAACATAGCGGGAAGTAAACAGAAGTGGTCTGCTGGTGCAGTCATCCTGTCATCCTGCTCTCCTCTCCTGTGGTGGAGGAGCAGTAGCAATATGTATTCAGCCGCTAGCTTGGTTAATGCGAGCAGTAAAAACCCAAACATAAAGGTAATCACCCGCAGAAGGTCCATATTGGGGAAAACGTGAGTCAGCTCGAGCACACGATGGGGCGGGAAAGACGTGCAGAAAGGACGGAGTTTGTTTACTTTTTTTTCTTCCCCCGGAAAGACAACTCGCTGTGCGCATGCTCAACTCATTTAACCTGATTGAGTGCTTGGTGCATGTGTACTCATGGCATGATCAGATCATTTCAGTTAGTGTCCATGTAAACAGGGATTTGGGAATTCAGATCGACCAAGATTTTAATCAGATTGGGGAAATTTGGCGCATGTAAACGTAGCTAGTGACTCAAATAACCACTCGTTACAATCAAGGTAGGCAGAAGAGCATCTCTGAATGCACAGTACGTCGAACTTTGAGGCAGATGGGCTACAGCAGCAGAAGACCACGCCGGGTGCCACTCCTTTCAGCTAAGAACAGGAAACTGAGGCTACAATTTGCACAAGCTCATCGAAATTGGACAATAGAAGATTGGAAAAACGTTGCCTGGTCTGATGAGTCTCGATTTCTGCTGCGACATTCGGATGGTAGGGTCAGAATTTGGCGTCAACAACATGAAAGCATGGATCCATCCTGCCTTGTATCAACGGTTCAGGCTGTTGGTGGTGGTGTAATGGTGTGGGGAATATTTTCTTGGCACTCTTTGGGCCCCTTGGTACCAATTGAGCATCGTTACAACGCCACAGCCTACCTGAGTATTGTTGCTGACCATGTCCATCCCTTTATGACCACAATGTACCCAACTTCTGATGACTACTTTCAGCAGGATAATGCACCATGTCATAAAGCTGGAATCATCTCGGACTGGTTTCTTGAACATGACAATGAGCTCACTGTACTCAAATGGCCTCCACAGTCACCAGATCTCAATCCAATAGAGCATCTTTGGGATGTGGTGGAACGGGAGATTCGCATCATGGATGTGCAGCCGACAAATCTGCGCCAACTGTGTGATGCCATCATGTCAATATGGACCAAACTCNGCACAGTACGTCGAACTTTGAGGCAGATGGGCTACAGCAGCAGAAGACCACGCCGGGTGCCACTCCTTTCAGCTAAGAACAGGAAACTGAGGCTACAATTTGCACAAGCTCATCGAAATTGGACAATAGAAGATTGGAAAAACGTTGCCTGGTCTGATGAGTCTCGATTTCTGCTGCGACATTCGGATGGTAGGGTCAGAATTTGGCGTCAACAACATGAAAGCATGGATCCATCCTGCCTTGTATCAACGGTTCAGGCTGTTGGTGGTGGTGTAATGGTGTGGGGAATATTTTCTTGGCACTCTTTGGGCCCCTTGGTACCAATTGAGCATCGTTACAACGCCACAGCCTACCTGAGTATTGTTGCTGACCATGTCCATCCCTTTATGACCACAATGTACCCAACTTCTGATGACTACTTTCAGCAGGATAATGCACCATGTCATAAAGCTGGAATCATCTCGGACTGGTTTCTTGAACATGACAATGAGCTCACTGTACTCAAATGGCCTCCACAGTCACCAGATCTCAATCCAATAGAGCATCTTTGGGATGTGGTGGAACGGGAGATTCGCATCATGGATGTGCAGCCGACAAATCTGCGCCAACTGTGTGATGCCATCATGTCAATATGGACCAAACTCTCTGAGAATGCTTCCAGCACCTTGTTGAATCTATGCCACGAAGAATTGAGGCAGTTCTGAAGGCAAAAGGGGGTCCAACCCGTTACTAGCATGGTGTACCTAATAAAGTGGCCGGTGAGTGTATATAGAACAGTCTTTTATTTTTGGGCACTTATTGAGTGCCTCTTTTGTTGATTTTATAGCTTTGGGCAGCACTTTGGTCTCCTCGTCGGATGTGTAAAGTGCTTTATAAATAAAGGAAATTATTATTATATTATTATTATTATCATTGTTATGAAGAGCCTCCAACTGTCGGCACATATTGTCAAGGAATATACTAGGTGGATGTCCAGTATCTCCCAAAACTCTGTGTGTTGATCATCACATCTGCTTGGAAATTTTGGGGAAAACTTCTAATTTTCAAGATGACAATAAAGCAGAGAGACTCCAGCTGCACCTTCTACAGCTGCAGCTGCAGAATGAAAAAGATCTACCAGCTTTAGCGACTGCAGTACAAAATAACTTTTACAACTTTAAGCTACTGTTTTGAAACTTGTTTAAGTGGATACTCACCAAAAAACATGTTCAGCTTCATATTAGACATCACTCTGTGTGCCTCCAATGACTTTACCATATACACTAAACAACTTTAGTAATTCGGGTCGCAGCTGGAAGGAAAAATGTTGCCATAGTACGAATTGACAACTTATTTTATAACGAGATGTCATTAGAAGTTTATACAGTATTCTAGTTTATGGTGAGTGTGTCCTGTTAATTATTTTCTCATTATTTCTATATAAAAGCCCTCTTGGTCCTTATCAGCCATTGTTGGGTCCTTTTCCTCTGGGTTTTTCCAAACATTTGCCTGTCGCTGTGACAATGCAAAGAAAGTAAAAATAACATCATATTTAGTGTTCCTGTCCTGGGAGAATGTATTTAATAGGTAAAATGTATTTATGGAAAAATATAAAAACAAAAAATAAATGATGAATCTCTTGACGTCAAGACTGTAGAACGTGTGCAAAAGGAATCGATAGTACATCTCAACATAGAGCAGATTTTGACACAACATCGGTTCCAGCAACAGCTGTCTGAGACATGGCTGCAGAAAAGTTATTTAGTATTACTTTAAGGACATACTAAGCCATTTTACCATAGGTTTTGAATTGAGGGGCGTGGTTTTGAGGGTATTCTGTTGCCGCGGTAACCCAAAATGCTTCAGAACCATGATAGAGCATATCTGGTTAACACCACAGTTGGTTTGATTTGTCATATGCGGGAATTATGTCTGACAGATAGTGCTATAGGGCATTTTGGATGGTGTTTTTGGCAAGCTGGGATTAAACTTCATTTAAATGGTAAATGCACTTTATTTGTATAGCGCTTTTCTAGTCATTCAGACCACTCAAAGCGCTTTCACACTACAAGTTTTACATTTACCCATTCACGCAACCCGATATGTAAACCGGGGGGGGGAGAGGGTAGGTGGTGGAAGCCGGGATCGATCCACCAACCTTCAAGTTGGAGGACGACCGCTCTAACCGCTGAGCCATAGCACTGTTCACGTCTCCTTGCCAAACTGGTTGATTTGATGTGTCACTCATCATCACAGGTGGTACTGTCTGTCCAGTATGTAAAACAGATGCTTATTGTGGTGAATGGCATCACCACGGCCATGCAGTCTGAGTTTTGTACGAGATATTTAAGTCTGGCGTAGAACCATCTTTTGTGACCAGATATACAGTGGGGCAAAAAAGTATTTAGTCAGCCACCAATTGTGTAAGTTCTCCCACTTAAAAAGATCAGAGAGGCCTGTAATTTTCATCATAGGTATACCTCAACTATGAGAGACAAAATGAGGAAAAAAAATCCAGAAAATCACATTGTCTGATTTTTTAAAGAATTTATTTGCAAATTATGGTGGAAAATAAGTATTTGGTCACCTACAAACAAGTAAGATTTCTGGCTTTCACAGACCTGTAACTTCTTTAAGAGGCTCCTCGGTCCTCCACTCGTTACCTGTATTAATGGCACCTGTGTGAACTCGTTATCAGTATAAAAGACACCTGTCCACAACCTCAAACAGTCACGCTCCAAACTCCACTATGGCCAAGACCAAAGAGCTGTCAAAGGACACCAGAAACAAAATTGTAGACCTTCACCAGGCTGGGAAGACTGAATCTGCAATAGGTAAGCAGCTTGGTGTGAAGAAATCAACTGTGGGAGCAATTATTAGAAAATGGAAGACATACAAGACCACTGATAATCTCCCTCGATCTGGGGCTCCACGCAAGATCTCACCCCGTGGGGTCAAAATGATCACAAGAACGGTGAGCAAAAATCCCAGAACCACACGGAGGGACCTAGTGAATGACCTGCAGAGAGCTGGGACCAAAGTAACAAAGGCTACCATCAGTAACACACTACGCCGCCAGGGACTCAAATCCTGCAGTGCCAGACGTGTCCCCCTGCTGAAGCCAGGACACGTCCAGGCCCGTCTGCGGTTTGCTAGAGAGCATTTGGATGATCCAGAAGAGGATTGGGAGAACATCATATGGTCAGATGAAACCAAAATAGAACTTTTTGGTAGAAACTCAACTTGTCGTGTTTGGAGGGGAAAGAATGCTGAGTTGGATCCAAAGAACACCATACCTACTGTAAAGCATGGGGGTGGAAACATCATGCTTTGGGGCTGTTTTTCTGCAAGGGGACCAGGACGACTGATCCGTGTAAAGGAAAGAATGAATGGGGCCATGTATCGTAAGATTTTGAGTGAAAACCTCCTTCCATCAGCAAGGGCATTGAAAATGAGACGTGGCTGGGTCTTTCAGCATGACAATGATCCCAAACACACCGCCCGGGCAACGAAGGAGTGGCTTCGTAAGAAGCATTTCAAGGTCCTGGAGTGGCCTAGCCAGTCTCCAGATCTCAACCCCATAGAAAATCTCTGGAGGGAGTTGAAAGTCCGTGTTGCCCAGCGTCAGCCCCAAAACATCACTGCTCTAGAGGAGATCTGCATGGAGGAATGGGCCAAAATACCAGCAACAGTGTGTGAAAACCTTGTGAAGACTTACAGAAAACGTTTGACCTCTGTCATTGCCAACAAAGGCTATATAACAAAGTATTGAGATTAACTTTTGTTATTGACCAAATACTTATTTTCCACCATAATTTGCAAATAAATTCTTTAAAAATCAGACAACGTGATTTTCTGGATTTTTTTTCCTCATTTTGTCTCTCATAGTTGAGGTATACCTATGATGAAAATTACAGGCCTCTCTGATCTTTTTAAGTGGGAGAACTTACACAATTGGTGGCTGACTAAATACTTTTTTGCCCCACTGTAGGATACGTTTGGGTTGGGGGTGTTTCCGGTGCCCTTTTTGGAATGCTGCATCGGCCATGGTAACTCGGATCGGAAATAAAAGTAATTCCACACTTCCTGTTAATGAGCCAAACAATATGATCTATGAACCGTCTGGATCCGTCACTTGTTTCGGGCCACATTCATTTTAACAGAAGAATAATAAATCTAGTCAGAGACCCGTTTAGAGGTGAAGAATAAGAGGGTTGCCATTTGAATGGATTCCAATGCAAATGCATTGCGAAGCAATGTCAGATATATGTGGCGCATTTTCAGTAAATCTTGGATCAGACCATCGACCTAGTCACAAACTTTCAAACAGGCCACGAACACTAGATTCAGAGTTTTTCTCAGAGGGCGCCACTGAGACAAATAAATTGTGTCGCACCTTTAAGTCCTGCCCCTCTTTTTCCGTGATATGATAGCAGTGATAAGTGTTGGCTGTCATACGTGCACGTGCACTTCATGGGTAAGTTGCATTTATACAATCTACACTCACCGGCCACTTTATTAGGTACACCTGTCCAACTGCTCGTTAACACTTAATTTCTAATCAGCCAATCACATGGATGCTGCATGAAAAACTTGATGAATTCTTGAGAATATGAGATGATTTTCCATCTCATGCTGGCAGCAGAGTTCGTACTCCTTTCATATAGGAAAGCATTGGAACCTACCTTCTACTTCTTCTACTGGTGATCATCTTGAGAAATTTTTTTTATAAGATGCGCAAAGAGCCCTCCTCCATGTCAATTTCATGGCTATCTGAAGTTTGTTGCTCGTCTTCTGACGGGCTGCAAATGACACAACCATGTCATGACCATGTCACTACGGTTCTTTCCTCTCTGCATTGGTTGCCGGTTTCTTTTAGAATTGATTTTAAGATTTTGGAACTGTCTTCCTCTCAATGTTAGGATGGCAAGCTCATTAGAAGTTTTTAAATCACTCTTAAAGACACTTTTTTTTTCAAATGGCCTTCAAATCTGGTTAAACTCACCAATAAGGTTTTTTTTTTTTTTGTGTGAGTGTGTGTGTGTGTGAGTACTCAATGTATATATGTCTATTTATTTTAATTGTTTTTGCTTCACGTGTCTTCACAGCATTGTAAACAACTCGTAAATTCAGGATACATCCTGAATAACTACAGCAGGTCAGCGTTTACGCACCCACACTTTGTTGATTGCCAGGTATGCAGATGTATAACTCGAGGTGTAGTACTTTTTCCCCCTTTTATTGGACATTATTTGATTACCTGTTATTTTTTAACATTTAGTTTGTACAGCACTTTGATGCAATTCAACTAACATTGATAACATTCCAGTACCTGTGATGTGCCGCTTATGGGCTCCCCTCCGTTTATGATGATATATCCATGGGTGAGGTTGCGCTGCAGCTCAACTGTGTGAAACTCTCCTAGTTTAATGGTGTTAGGATCACGGATGGTAGCCATCCCAGAGCCCACATCAAACCTGGTGTAAAACAGATTTCTGGGGTTATAGTCAACCCACCTTATGTTGTGTTTATTTAAGTCATAAAACAAAAGACTTTAGTGTCCTGACCTGAACTCTAAGCGGCCACTCACAAGTCCCAGAGAAATAAAATCTGCTCCAGTTGTCCTCCGCTGGCCGTTATAGAGGATCATACCTACACCAACAAAAACACGGAGAATTAATGCCAATACTTAATTATCCAACCCAAAATAAGCCTCATCCATACAAGTCCATATATTTATCATGTTAGGTCCGATCTGAACTGTCCTATACTAAATGAAGATGCTAGTTTTGATTTGTACAGACTTGTAAAGATAGACGTGGTTTGGAATTTAGATTTACACATCAAAGCTGGATGGTAAAGCAGCATGCCGTGGTGTTGCAGGTTTAAAGCAAAATGAAGCCATGTTCAATGGACATTTTCTCCCATTTCTTCAAGTGAGAAGAAATAAGTTTAAATGTTGTGCCATAACACATTTTCTCCTTTTTGTATTTTTCTATACATGCTGGAAATAAACATGCAATGTATTAAAGCAGCATGTGCTCCTGGGAAGTTGATGGGAACATGCACTCTTGTATGTCTTTCTTTATTATCTTTTGTAGTTTCAATATTATAAGCAGGGGAGAGACTGCACATAAATTATTTTCTAAATTTAAATGAAAAATAGTCAGTTGAGGTAAAACATCTCTTCAAATGAATATAGTTTATTCACTGCAGTTTGTTGCTTGAGTCAGAAAGATGTATATAATAATGAATCATCATTTTCATTTTATATTTTCACTATTCTATTGTTATACTACAACAGTTCTAAATGTGAAGCTGTGGTTAGAAAATAAAAATTCAGTACTGTATTTAAAAAGGCAACAGGTCTGATTTTACTTGAACAGGAATTGCAATCATGTCTATTAAAGACCTATGAATATATATCTGATAAGCAGAGGAGAACGGATGGATGGATCTGTAATCTAAAATATTACTGGGATTACTGGGAGAAGGCCTCGAGGAAGGCCTAGGTGGGACTATGTCTCTCAGCTCGTCTGAGAATGCCTTCGGGTCCCCCCAGTAGAGCTGGAGAGGGTGTGCGTGGATAGGGAGGTCTGGCATCTCTGCTCAGAATGCTGCCTCCGCGACCCGTCATTGGATGAAGCATAAGAAGATGGATGGATGGATGGATGGATGGATGGATGGATGGATGGATGGATGGATGGATGGATGGATGGATGGATGGATGGATGGATGGATGGATGGATGGATGGATGGATGGATGGATGGATGGAATATATACTATATGAGACCTATGAAAATAATTATTATTTAATGTTACCTTGTTTCTTTATTTATTTGTGGATTTATGACCGGGACTTAAAAACATTGCCCATGCATCATATTGCAGATTTATTTAATAGCCCATAATTCAGCTCCGGGCCTCTTGCTGACGCAGCCAGTAAGTTATACTGCCAACATCAACTCTGACTTTCTGAGACTCACCAGCATACAGTATGAGACCTTCCCATCACATGGGTGAGGAGTGGGACAAAGGAAAGGGAAAGAAGAGCCAGGAAAATTACAAATATCAAAGCATCAGATATCAAAAATGAAAAGACAATAAAATACCAGTTTATTAGAAGCTATAAATGATTAATTTAAACATTTAAAACTGTAACTCTAATTTCAAGATGCACCCACTTACCATCAACGTTGTCAGGTCTAAAGTTGATCTTAATTTTGAAAGCTTTGTAGGAATTTTTGATGGTGGCTAATGTGAGATAAGACAGGGGCTCCTGAGCGAAGTATGGCATAACTCTCTCTGGAAAAAGGGCACATGTGACAGTTAATCTAGGGCAGTTCTGTGGAACACAGTAATAATGTATCACATACTAACCATGAACTATAAGTCTTGTGAAGGCTTCCACTTTGCCCTGTTTGTTAGAAGCTGTGCAGATGTATTTGCCAGAGTCTTCATGGGTAACCTGAGGTACTGTTAGCATGTTGGCCTCCTGGAAACACTTAGAATGAAGTTCTCCCTCCATCTTAAAAAAGAAAAGAAAAATGATTAACAACCAACAAACAAAAACATAAAAAATCAAAAAAGTTCAACTGCTTTATCGCCTTGATAGACTGACTCTTCAAGTATCTAGAACTCTAATTAAGTTATTGAACACATTCTTAAATGGTGTTTTAATCATAAAATCCATTTTTGCTTCAAAACCTCCCAATTCTGTTCACTTGACCAATCCCATCAGGATGGATGCATAATTACATGATCTATAAGACACTGACTTCAAATTCTTATTAAGTGATGTCAGTGTGTGACCACAACATGTCCATGTCTGAATCCATCAACTACTCTATTTCATTCCATCATGAATAAAGATGAGGAAGTGTTAAAACGAGCTCTTAAATCCTCTAAATTAGTAAATCTAGAAGGAAGACTTCATAGAGCTTAATCTCATTTCCCAATTTTATCCCCACCCCTGCAACTTTACTGTAAATTCTAAGCCAAAAGGAGTGATGGGTGCAGAACCATTTTACATAAACAGACACTATGTCTTTTACTACTACTACTACTACTGTCATTTAGCAGACGCTTTTATCCAAAGCGACTTACACTGAGAGAACATACAAGCAAGAAATCAAAGAGAAGGAAACAATATAAGGAGGTGGACTGTTTGGAGTCCTTTTGCTGGTATTTCCACTATGTGTAGTAGTTTTTAAAATAGAGCTGTGAAATTCTTTGGAAGTGCAGCTCATACTCTTTTGCACAAAGTGTGTCACTGAAAAATATCAGACTTTGAAGCCAGATAGCCCTGCCCCTTTACCTTCTGTCTATATCACAGAGAAAACTGGGATACCTCTACACCCTGGCATAAATGAGCAGATTGTAGGGGTAGGGCTGAGAGGTGAAATGAGATTCAGTGTTGGTTACCCTTGACCATTTGATTTTAGGAGCAGGATATCCTGAAGCCACACAGGACATGACTGCATCAGACCCAACCATCACCTCCTTTGTTTCTGGTAGTGTCGAAATTTGAGGAAGGGCTGAGAAAACAAGCAGCCATTCAAATAATTATTGCAGAGAGTTCTTTATCTTCAAGCAATATGTTTGAGCAGTCGTGGATTTTAATGTGTTGAAAAAGCAAAGAAAAAATGTTGTTTTGTACTCACACTGGACATTAAGGAGGACCTGGGACTGAACTGAGCCCACATCATTGGTAGCGGTGCAGCGATACTGACCAGCATCAGCCTCAGTCACCCGCTCAATCCTCAGCATACCACCTTTCACCATGATGTGCACTGGCAGAGAGCCATCAACTTTACTCCACTTTACTGTAGGCTCTGGGTCACCAACAGCCTGGCACTCGAACTCCACAGAGTTCCCAATCATCACTGTCTGCATCGAGGTACGGACGTTAATCATTACCTTTGGCAGGGCTGCAGGAAATGAGGGAGCGATTCAAAAGGTTACTGCTGATGTTTAGTGAGATAAAAGAGGAGTCATCAGCTAACTTTTTTGATGTTCTAACCCTTCTTTCAGAAGGCCATAAAGACAGACTTTATGCAGGGAATTTTTCAGACCTTGGATGGTGAGCCTAGCAGTGTCCTGTGCTTGACCGTACATACTGCTTGCTCTACAGATGTAAACCCCTTCGTTATTCTGCTCCAGGTTCTCAATCCTACAAGAAAAAGAGGATTTCCACTCATTGTAACATTTATTTAAAAAGCAATTTGCATTTTAATAAATATTATGATCTCCGGTGGATGGAAGTGATGTGTAAAGCATGCACATTGTGTTTTAGCTGAGAATATAGCTTGTATTTTGTTTACATTGTTGGTTTTTCCTGCATGCTTTAGTTAGAAAAAAATGGGGCAATTCACCTGAGAACACCATCCCTTATGTGGTGGTTTTGTGGAAGGGCTCCGCCTTCCTTCAGCCACTCAATCTTAGTTTCCACACCACCTGCTGCAGAACAGGTAAACTCCACAGCACTGCCCTTAGCTTTAACTTCAACCTGAGGGGATACACGCACGGCCAATGGGGCTACAGAAGAAGACACCCAGTTCAGATTTTGGAATCACTAAAATGTATGATTTACAAAAAAGTATTTGGTGCACTGATTTGTACATCTTGCGGGCTGAATGAGTACAAACTTACATCTGACTGTGACTTTAGCAACTACTTCACTGTTGCCGACTTTGTTACTGGCAATGCACTTGTAGCTCCCAGCATCCTCAGTGGTAGCTAAGTTGATCTGAAGATCTCCTTCACTGACCTGAGCTCTTGGAGGGAGGTTACCATCAAGTTTAGTCCATGTGTAGGTCAAGGGTGGAGTGCCATGCGCCAGGCACTGCAACCGGATCACCTCTCCAACACGCACAGCCACATCATCAGGCACAGAGGTGGCATAAGGAGGAGCTGGTGGTAGAAACAAGAAATCAAATTAAATTTAGGGCAGAGCAGAAAGCTGAGAAACAGCAGGGATGTAAAGAGTACTTACTCTCCACATCCAGTGTGATGGTGACTTCACTGGTACCTAAGCTGTTTGTGGCACTACAAATGTATTCACCAGTGTCTTGTCGGCCAACACCAGGCAGAACCAGACTGTTGTTGATAATCTTGTGTCTCCAAGGCAGAGAGGACTGCAGCTTGGACCAAGTGATGGTTGGGGAGGGGAATCCTATAAAACAATAGAATAGGAAATGCCAAATGCCCCCTCGGCTCGTCTAGATTTGAGTTAAACTGTTTTATTCGCGTGGCCTTCATTTATTACAAAGCTTTGTTTGTTTTCATTCAAAACTTAAAGAGAAGTCAGACTTTAATGTAGAGATTACCATGGGCCTCACAGCGCAACGTTGCTGTCTGTCCATCAATCACGGTCATCAGAGGTTCAGGAACTGAAGCCCATGGTGCTGATGGGACTTGAGATCCTCCCAAAACAACTACTTCCACTTTGGTTTCCGCAGCGCCCTCAATGCTACGAGCTGTGCACACGTATGTGCCACTGTCTTCTGGGCGTGCAACTAAAATCTACAAACGAAGAACAGAAACTCATTGCAATCACTGACTTCAAACAAACACAGCTAAAAAGAAAAAGGCATCTTTGCATTTGCATAATAGCATTAGATCCTGTCAGGAGTCATAGGATTTTTCACGGTCTCCTGTTCTGAGTTTTGCGTTTTAGGGGTTTTTGTCATTGTGTGTGTGTTTTATATCTGCCATTTGAGTTTAGTTAGATTTAGGTTTGTTTATGGTAACATGTCTTTATTTTCAGTCATGGTGTGTTTATTGTTTACTTTTGAATTAGTGTTGTCCTAGTCTATTGCCACAGTTTTCATGTTTAGGATTTGTGTGTCTCTGTTTTTTTTCAAGAAGTCATTTCATACAAATTTCAGGACTTTGTGGTTATTTCTTAAGCATTAACCAGTAATATGAAACATTTTATATCTAAAAAAAACTTTAGGAAACACTGATTAACAGACCTTTCAATCTGTCTGCATCAAAATTCACTCACTGTTTGGATTTTTGGATGTTGACCTTCTGAGTTTTTCCATTGGTTTTTCGTTGGACTTTACCTCCTCCTCCTCCAAGTGAGTAGAGTGTTTTTGTTTATGTTGATAATTTGAACTTTGTTTTGGACCTTTGGATTAACCCCCCTTGTCTCCCACAGTTGAGCAGCTTATTTGTGTTTGGTTTTTCCCCATCCTGGTTTTGTCAATAAACTCTTTTTATTTGAGCCTGCCACTCTCTTCCTCTCTGCTTTTGAGATCTACCCCACCTTGCAATTCATAACAAGATCCACTGCTTTTGTTTGAAAAATATATCTGAATAAATATGATGTTGCAGGGTTTTCAGATTACCAGTACCTGCATGACTGCATTTGAATCCATGGGCACAGGACTGCTCAGTATGGTCTTACGGTTATTGTCCAGTCTGTGCCAAGACACTGAGGGGCGCGGCTCTCCAGCACCTTGACATTCCAGGTTAATGGGCTCACCCACCCTGACTCTCACAGGCCCTCCAGGAGAGACAGTTGCCACAGGAGACCCTAAAAGAAAGATATACATAGTGTTACCTGATGAGCCACCAGACAGGAAAACGTCAGCTATTTTTGATGTGCATTGAGTGAAATGATACAATCAAGGCTCACCTTTAACAATCAGTGACACTATGGTATGGGTAACGCCAAACAGATTGCTTGCCACACATCGGTAGGCTCCGTGATTCACGGGCTGAGCATTGTAGATGGTGATAACAGAGCCATCTGAATTAACTCTGACATTATCTGCACAACACAACAGCAGATGATGCTTAAGATCAGCTGAAAAGGGTTTAAAGGTTTAGCACAGCTCAGCCAGAAAAGAGAAATACCTCCCTTTCAGAATCTTTTTAACTCATTCAGTGCCAGTCACTTTCAGATTTCATATCCCCCTCAGTGCCAGAGATATTTAGCATTTTTACTGATTTTTGAAGGCTCACAGAATATTTTCTCCTATGTGAATTCTGAAATCACCATCACAAAGATTAGTCTTTCTTCTTTCAGCAGCAAAAAAAAATGTTTCTACCTCTTTCTGTTATTTAGTAATCTGCAGTACAAAAGAGCAACTTTCATGAAGATAAACCTGTTTCAGGACAAACAATGGAGATGCTGTAGAGCTTTTTGTGTAAATAGGTTTTTCAAGCAGATCAGTGACTTTGATGTAAATATTTCATGTTTCAATGATTTATGCAACATCTGAACTATGTTTTCCTACTATGAAAGTGAAAAAACAACAGTAAAAAAAGAGTCATTTGTGGACAATTTCAATAAAATTATTCAATTTGGATAAAATATAAGAAAAAAGCAGCAGATTTCTGATTCAGATACTCTGTGTGTGTGCGTGGACGTGTGTGCACGCATGTGCACACGTGAGTGCGTGACTTAGCCAGTTCTTTCCCCCCGGCCATCGGTTCGTCTATCAACCCTTTCTGTGTGTTTTATGCAGCAAATCATTCTTTATTTTGGTTTCTGCTGCCTTCAGATGATTCTTACAGGAGATACTGGTCGGATGAATCCTCCTCAGGTTCACTAGAATTGCCAGAAGAACCATGACGTCAAGCTGAAGACATCACAAGCCCGACATGACGAGCTGGATCAAAAACCTCGCCACCTTCAACACAATACTTGTTCCAGGTATCCGACTGTCGTGCTGAAGGAATTTTATTCATGTAATCAACTGCACCACCTTCTCAATTCCCTAAATTCTATCCTAGTTTGTATTAACGCTGAACAACGAAATCACTTCCCAGCCACTTCACAGACCGCATTCACCGTCTGTCTCGTCCTGAGTGCCTGGCTCCACCAAAAATAGTTCAAAGTTTGTATGAATTTATTACATTTATTTTTGTAGCAAAATGTAAAATTAGTGGAAAGTGTTGATGCTGATCTCAGAATGGCACAGTGAGGAAATAAACAAAAACTAACACTGAATTTGTGATAAAATAAGAGAAAAAAACTTGATGGATGAATTTCCTTTGGAATTGTGTGGAAATAATGACACCATTGACCTTGTTGGCTCTTTGGCTATTACCTGGCAGTGGCTGGTTGCTGGCCAGTTTCCACTCCAACCTGACAGGTTGAGCTCCACTGTACACCTGACACCTGAAGCTGGCTGACTCTCCCACCCGCACTGCAGCGCTGTGGGGTTCAATGCCAATGATGGGGCTCTGTAAACCTGAAGCACAAACCAGCAGTTTGGATTGTCAATGATTTCCCACCACAAAAAAATCCCCTTGAATTTACAAGATGTGCTATTCATAGTAATACATCTTCATTCAGAGTGGCCAAGAGCTGCTTCAGCAGTCAGTAAAGTAACTTCAGTAAGGGAATAGGGATGATGAGATCACGGAACAACAGTAAGGAAAATCATTTGATCTATGATCATGCTGAGGCAAACAGGTGTGAGTCTGTGAGCAACACCCTCTGATGCAGTGCCCTGGCCCTACTGTGATTCTTCCTTCTGCTTTTCTGACACTTCTAATACCCTGGTTAGAAAATGCTGTGGGGTTCATTGAAATCTTCGCTCTTCAAATAAGGCAACACATTAAAAAAGGATAAAAGATCAGAGAGGTTTTTCTCTATTTGACAAGGAGGAGAATGGGCTCAATACCTGTATAAAACCTCAAACTTACGTGAAGAAGATGACATGACAGATACAGACACTGAGGCCTGGTGTACCCGAGAGCCTGAGCTCCCGGTGTTGTCCTGTACCTGACACAGATACTCTCCTGCATCTTCTGGGGTAGCTGTCAGGATGCGCAACCTGTTGCCAACAACCTGCAGGAAGAAATGAGAGAAATTTTTAATTTTTTTTGCTATAATAAGCTGAGTCACTCTGATAAAAAACTAAATTTATATAGTTAGAGGCCACTGGGGTACTTTAAAGAAGTCAGAAGTGACAAGGAAGAAAATGGTAATTAAGAATGACAACTGTTTTTGATTCTAACCAAATTAAGACCTTGAGGATCCAAAGTTCCCTTCTATGAAATGAGAATTTTAGAAAAAGATGTTCTTTTGGACAAACAAGACCAAAGTTAGGATGTTTTGTCATAATGCATACCATATATTAAAGTAGACATTCCACAACAACTGTCAGCATGGTGGTGGAAGACTAATGATTTGAGCTTGTTTTGCACCCACTGGACACAGGCACCTTGAATTTATTGGGTTATACACATACACTGTATCCTCAAGTGTTTTTCAGTCAAATGTGAGACCAACAGTCTAAAAATTGGCTAAAATTAGTTCATGCAACAGGGCAAATAAACTGAAGGACTGCTGTCTACTTAAACAGTATATAGGGAAGCAACATGATCAGGAATTAAATGTGGAAAACTACAAGCCAGCATTAAATTCCCTACTCCAACTGAGAAGGATGCAGGATGCAATTGAGTCTGATCTGTGGATGACTTCACCTTGCAGGCTGCATAACTTATAGGATCAGCTGTTAATATTTTGCTGTCACATTCAAGGGTCTGAACTCTGAAAAAGTTATAAAACACTTCTAGAGCTTTTGGACTCCAGTGAACGACAGTGAGACAATTATCCACAAATGGTGAAAATGTGAAACAGTGGTGAACCAAGAATGGCTGGTTGACCAAAATTACTTAGAGAGTTCAACAATGACTAATCCAAAAGGTCGAAATGGACGCCAGAACAACTTCCAAAGAAGTGCAGGCCTCAGTTGCCTCAGTTAAGGTTGTTGTTAAAAGTTGAATATGAAACAATTTAATATTGCGTTTAGATGGATGCAGAAGGAAAGTAAAGTATTTGCTTTAAAAAATTTATTTGAATTAAATAATAATAAAATATTGATTTTGACAAGCATAACGTTGGCATGATATTTACATCTACCAGCCGATAGCGGAAACATTGCAGGATGCCTAATATGGTAAATAGTCTGTTCGGTACAGTGAAAATGGCGGACTCGGCAAGTCAAGCAGCTGCTTCAGATCCCCAGAGATTTCGTTATCCTTCTCAGAGGAGGAGCGGCCAGAGAAGGTCAAAAACTAGAGTGGGCTTAGGTGAAGCCTACACTAAATGGACCCAAATAATAAAATTTTCATAGCCTTAAAATTGCAGACGGAAATGTTGAATCTGGCATCCCGAGAACCGTGTTCTGTTATTGTAACTATGATATCCACCCACTAGATGTTGCTATGGTGTTTGTGTTCTGTATCTAACCTTTAATGACTCTACCACGAGAAAGAAAACTGTGAAAAATGTTCTGCATGGAAGAGTTCCAAGATGAAAACCACTACTGAGCAAAAGGAACATAAAGGCATGTCTCAGTTATGCCAGAAAACATTTTGACTGTAGACTGTCGAGACAAAAGTTAAACTTTTTTTCTAAGTGTGTGTCCCATTACATCTGGTGTAAAAGTAACATGGCAATTCAGAAAAGGAACATCACACCATCAGTAAAATGTGGTGGTGGTCGTGTAATGATCTTGGGCCGTCCTGCTGCCTCAGGACCTGGTAAACTGGCTGTGTTAAATTTGGACCATGAATTCTGCTGTTTATCTATCCTGAAGAATAATGTCCAGTTATCTGTATAAGCTCAAGCTGGGGAGCACTTGGGTTCTGCAGCAAAACAATGATCCAAAAACACCGCATATTCACCTCTGAAGGGCTTAAGAAAAACCAAATGATGACTTTGGAGTGGCCAAGTCAAAGTCAGGACCTTGTTCTCTTTTTTTCACCCCACACTGCACACTCCACACTTTTTTCCATAGTTGGCATTAACTTAACCCATAAATCTAGAGTGCTTTATGAACCCATGATCCCAAAACCCCTACTATTTATTGTAAATGAATATCTTCTGCAGCCTTTGAGAATGCAGAAAGATCGAAAACAGACTCGTGCACCTCAACCATCTCCAGAGAGATTAAAACAGCAATGTTTGTGTGATAACCTGGTGGTTAGCAGAGAAGCGTCCATCAGTTCTCGTCCATGTGACTCTGGGAGATATTTTTCCAGAAGCAAAGCAGTTGAGCTCCAGACTCTGACCCTCTTGAACGTCTGCTATAGATGGCTTGATGGTAACAATTGAAGAGCTATGTTCGGCTGCTTAAACCCAGAAAAAACGTTTTAAAAATTAAATGAATAAAAACTGTGCTTAGCAACTTTACAAGGATAAAATCTAATAATACAATGTCAATTAAAAAAAATAAAGCCATACTTTGACCCACCTTTGAGCACATTGACTTTAATGGGAGCGCTATTTGAGCCAACACTGTTGCTGCCAACACACATGTAGGTGCCTGAATCAGACATCTTGATGTCAGGGATGAGCAGAGTACCAATGTCTTTGCGGTCTGTTCGTGCCTGGAGGGAATAATATAGAACAAAGCCCCTAAATTACAAAATGATCTAAGCAACACATCCTTTTGTTTCTGCCATGATGCTTGGCAGCAGCCACAAAGTCTCTAATGATGCAACAAGAATGTGTTGAATCCTGCTTTAAAAGCAAAACACATCACCTACCTGCCTCATTGTCAATGATTCAATAAAGCTATAGCATAGCTGAAATGGAGCCAAAACTAGCTATTAGCGACACAAATACACTACAGTAGAGACAAGAAAACAAGGGTTATAACTATTAATTTACCATTATCAGTGAGGATTACATTTAATACAATATTGTGCAAAAGTTTTAGGCAGGTATGACAAAATGCTGCATGATAAGATGATTTCACTATTATAAACTGTAATTGTTTATTTGCATCTATTTGAAAAAGGTGAATCATATCAATATGTTCCATGAACATCAGTTTCCTTCAAAATAGTGTTGGTTACACTTGCACCAAATCAGAGATTTTCTGGGCTCCTGCTGTAGCTCTGCTTTAGCAGAATGTTGT
Source organism: Pachypanchax playfairii (assembly GCA_006937955.1). Classification (NCBI taxonomy): domain Eukaryota; kingdom Metazoa; phylum Chordata; class Actinopteri; order Cyprinodontiformes; family Aplocheilidae; genus Pachypanchax; species Pachypanchax playfairii. The sequence continues at coordinate 1,144,515 of SSNP01000032.1, read as the reverse complement.
TAGTTACCTGAAAAGCTGTACAGTGATACAATCATGGAGATTGAGGTTTATCCTTCATGCAGACCTGACCTCAACATCACTGATTATACTGGAGAGAACATGAAAAGACAGAAAGCCACAGAAGATTTGTAGGTACAGTGGGGCAAAAAAGTATTTAGTCAGCCACCAATTGTGTAAGTTCTCCCACTTAAAAAGATCAGAGAGGCCTGTAATTTTCATCATAGGTATACCTCAACTATGAGAGACAAAATGAGGAAAAAAAATCCAGAAAATCACATTGTCTGATTTTTAAAGAATTTATTTGCAAATTATGGTGGAAAATAAGTATTTGGTCACCTACAAACAAGTAAGATTTCTGGCTTTCACAGACCTGTAACTTCTTTAAGAGGCTCCTCGGTCCTCCACTCGTTACCTGTATTAATGGCACCTGTGTGAACTCGTTATCAGTATAAAAGACACCTGTCCACAACCTCAAACAGTCACGCTCCAAACTCCACTATGGCCAAGACCAAAGAGCTGTCAAAGGACACCAGAAACAAAATTGTAGACCTTCACCAGGCTGGGAAGACTGAATCTGCAATAGGTAAGCAGCTTGGTGTGAAGAAATCAACTGTGGGAGCAATTATTAGAAAATGGAAGACATACAAGACCACTGATAATCTCCCTCGATCTGGGGCTCCACGCAAGATCTCACCCCGTGGGGTCAAAATGATCACAAGAACGGTGAGCAAAAATCCCAGAACCACACGGAGGGACCTAGTGAATGACCTGCAGAGAGCTGGGACCAAAGTAACAAAGGCTACCATCAGTAACACACTACGCCGCCAGGGACTCAAATCCTGCAGTGCCAGACGTGTGCCCCTGCTGAAGCCAGGACACGTCCAGGCCCGTCTGCAGTTTGCTAGAGAGCATTTGGATGATCCAGAAGAGGATTGGGAGAACATCATATGGTCAGATGAAACCAAAATAGAACTTTTTGGTAGAAACTCAACTTGTCGTGTTTGGAGGGGAAAGAATGCTGAGTTGGATCCAAAGAACACCATACCTACTGTAAAGCATGGGGGTGGAAACATCATGCTTTGGGGCTGTTTTTCTGCAAGGGGACCAGGACGACTGATCCGTGTAAAGGAAAGAATGAATGGGGCCATGTATCGTAAGATTTTGAGTGAAAACCTCCTTCCATCAGCAAGGGCATTGAAAATGAGACGTGGCTGGGTCTTTCAGCATGACAATGATCCCAAACACACCGCCCGGGCAACGAAGGAGTGGCTTCGTAAGAAGCATTTCAAGGTCCTGGAGTGGCCTAGCCAGTCTCCATATCTCAACCCCATAGAAAATCTCTGGAGGGAGTTGAAAGTCCGTGTTGCCCAGCGTCAGCCCCAAAACATCACTGCTCTAGAGGAGATCTGCATGGAGGAATGGGCCAAAATACCAGCAACAGTGTGTGAAAACCTTGTGAAGACTTACAGAAAACGTTTGACCTCTGTCATTGCCAACAAAGGCTATATAACAAAGTATTGAGATTAACTTTTGTTATTGACCAAATACTTATTTTCCACCATAATTTGCAAATAAATTCTTTAAAAATCAGACAATGTGATTTTCTGGATTTTTTTTCCTCATTTTGTCTCTCATAGTTGAGGTATACCTATGATGAAAATTACAGGCCTCTCTGATATTTTTAAGTGGGAGAACTTACACAATTGGTGGCTGACTAAATACTTTTTTGCCCCACTGTATGTAGGAGACTGAGTTCCTTCAAAAACTGGGTGCTGTTTTAAAGTTAACAGCTGGTCACAGCAAATATTTATTTCATTTAGACTGTTTTCTATTGCCTAAAATGTTTGCACAGTACTCTACACTCACCTAAAGGATTATTAGGAACACCATACTAATACGGTGTTTGACCCCCTTTCACCTTCAGAACTGCCTTAAAGGAGAACGCCCGTTTTTTGCAATTGGGGCCTTATTTATTCTGTGAGATGTGTTTTACTCGTCATCAGTGGTACTTTTTTGCGATTCGGATTCGTCTCGGAGATTTTTGATTCACACGGCAAACACCTAAACGCCAATAAACGAGAGTCAGTTGGGCCTGCGTTCGCCGACCCTAAATCAGTTTAAAATCAGTTCAAATCCACTATTTTTTTAATCTGGCCATTAGGATACTCTATTGTTTTTTCCATTCCAGTGCCATTTTGAATCCTGCGCTCATAGAGATGATATTTTTTACAGTGACGGGAGAGTGACGTCATCTCTCCGCGCGCCCATTCTATTGATGCAGTGTCTTAGCTTCCTTTGTTTATCATTTCTATGAGCGCAGGATTCAAGATGGCACTGGTGCAATGATCCAAACAGTGTCTCAGAGGAGTTACCAAGAGAATCCCAGGAACCCAAATCAACCTGATTTACTTTCTAGATTTTACACCACAGCAATGTCCTGTTATACCTGATGTAAAATATGACAGTTAAAGGCTGAGAATTACGTTTTCTGACATAAAAACAAACAAACAAAAACACCTTTCAGCAGGGAGAAAACTAGGAGGGGTAACCCCAGGGATGGATTACTGTGTTGGGGTTTGGGGAGTAGAGGGAGGTGATGCTGGGCCTATGAGTGGACAAAAACCGCTTAGTTGCAGTTCATTCAACCATGAGGGATGCTAAACCGAGCAATAGCCAAGATGGACTGTGCCTCAATGCATGTCTCAATCCATTGAGGAGTGTAAGCAAGCCATTTGCTAGAGCATACAGAGTTTCTGCGTGGTTGCATGGTAGAGCCTGGCTACCCCTGGGAAAAGCTGACACAACGCAGCAGCTCCCTGAGGCAGAACTAAACAGGCCCTGAAGCCATGGTCGAGCCAAGAAAGGCCCTGCAGAAGCCAAAGACGAACATACCACCACCCCAGGGAAAAGGGGCAGTAGGCTTGACTGAGTAAAACATGTCCACAGAAACCTGAAAAACCTACTCTGTACTTAGTGATGTTAAAACACTCAGCAGAATGATGGAAGTTATCTGGGAGCTAAACATGTCAGTGATAGTTTGATGTGGACAGCACACAACAAGACAGTACGGAAAACCTTCAATAATAACAGAAACAATCCTGCAAGCAGGGGACCAATCAGACCCTGCTTGTTAGTTTAAATGTGTTTGGTGCCAGCTCCAAATGGACTGCATGAGCAGATATGGGACATTACCACAAATGGCAAAGCATGAATGTAAAACATATTAGAACACACACTTAGTTGACAGTGTGGAAGACAAGATCAGTAGTGGACAATGGATCTGAACTACGAAACAGGACAAACAGCAGACAGATGAACAGACCTGAAGCTCCTCAATACGTCTTTGTAACACATCGAGACTGTTGCTTTTAAACTGATGGAAACCATAAGAGGGAATGGCCTGAACAAACGGCAAAACAGGATAAAAAAAGGGAGGGGGACAAACAAAAGGGAGGGGAAAATTAAAGTAAATTGTTAAAAGCTGAAAAAGTCTGATGAAGCACCACAGGAACTGGACAACCCCTGAGAATCAGCCAAAGGTATAGCACAGGGAAATATAAATAGTTGCATTACATTCCCAGTTTGTCATCGAGCATATGCTTTGATGCTCTGAAAAGAACACATTTTATATGGATCAATATCAACAACTAAGGATGGTACATGATGTCTCACCTGTGAAGGGATTTGTCCACCATTTTTCAGCCATGTAAGTTTCGGGGTAGGTGAGCCAGATGCTCTGCAGTACAACATCAAGGTGTCACCTTCTTGGACATCAGCTGTTTGGGGACTGACTTGAACTTGAGGTAGTGTGCCAAGGCCACTGGGGTTCGAATCTAACCAAAAAGTATACACTGTGATCACTTATTGCCACAATACAGTAACTGTGTTCACCAAGGTTCATAGTTTGCTAGATTATAGAAAAATTTGACTAGCCTGTCTGTTCGACCGACACCCACAGAGCTGACCCTTGCCATTTAATTGCCTAGGTGAGATTATGGTATATACTAGTATACAACCCAGATTGGTTTGCAGCGCACTGCTCTCGCAACATCTGTATGACACAGGGTTGGGTAATAATATTACAAATTTCGGTAACGCAGTAATGTAACTCACTATTTTCGTAATGCCTGTAATATATTACTTGTTACAAAGAGAAACCTACATTTGTTTCTGGCATTATTATCAGCTGGGGAGAAAGGAGCTTGGAGGATGCTTTCGATTCCATACATGATGACAGTGCTACGCAATCGCTGGAGGGAAGCGAAAAGAATAACATGGCAGTAGCGGAGGAGTTCATGCATACAGTTCATGCATTTTTTTTTTTTCCCCCAAGAACGACTTCAGATGGGTTCAGATGTTGCCACGAACACGAACGGTGGAGACTGAAAGGGAGAAGCTGCAACATGGCTGCATCAAGTTGGTCGCATTCACCTCTGTGCAAGTGTGTAACACTAGTTATTGCAATGTACAGTAACAAGACCTAGGCTACATGTTGCAACTTCTTTCTCACAGTCTCTCTGGCTAGATGCCTTCATGGCAATTTCTTTACAACGTCAGAAAATACCTTAGATACCAAAAAGTTATGCCTCTTATCATGGAAATATCGGAATTTTCTTCTGCAAATTTGTGGCTTAACGACATCAGAATATGAATATAATCTCAAAATTGAAGTTTTATGGGTGGAAATGTACTCCAAAATATTTTTTGTCTACAATGGCTCAAAAACTCCATTTGTAATATCTTGAAGTTATCATAGCTGTTGTTGGCTGTTTTTTAATTTGTAGTTTGCACAAGTTGACCTTTGCACTACTACTTGTTCAACAGCCCACTCAGTTAAAACTTTATTTTTATATTGTCAAATGTGTAACTTGAGGTCATCATAAGTTTACAATTGTTTATTGCACTTATGTAGCACCTCTGTTTGTGCTTTTCTTTCATACAGTGGGGCAAAAAAGTATTTAGTCAGCCACCAATTGTGTAAGTTCTCCCACTTAAAAAGATCAGAGAGGCCTGTAATTTTCACCATAGGTATACCTCAACTATGAGAGACAAAATGAGGAAAAAAAATCCAGAAAATCACATTGTCTGATTTTTAAAGAATTTATTTGCAAATTATGGTGGAAAATAAGTATTTGGTCACCTACAAACAAGTAAGATTTCTGGCTTTCACAGACCTGTAACTTCTTTAAGAGGCTCCTCGGTCCTCCACTCGTTACCTGTATTAATGGCACCTGTGTGAACTCGTTATCAGTATAAAAGACAACTGTCCACAACCTCAAACAGTCACGCTCCAAACTCCACTATGGCCAAGACCAAAGAGCTGTCAAAGGACACCAGAAACAAAATTGTAGACCTTCACCAGGCTGAGAAGACTGAATCTGCAATAGGTAAGCAGCTTGGTGTGAAGAAATCAACTGTGGGAGCAATTATTAGAAAATGGAAGACATACAAGACCACTGATAATCTCCCTCGATCTGGGGATCCACGCAAGATCTCACCTCGTGGGGTCAAAATGATCACAAGACCGGTGAGCAAAAATCCCAGAACCACACGGAGGGACCTAGTGAATGACCTGCAGAGAGCTGGGACCAAAGTAACAAAGGCTACCATCAGTAACACACTACGCCGCCAGGGACTCAAATCCTGCAGTGCCAGACGTGTCCCCCTGCTGAAGCCAGGACACGTCCAGGCCCGTCTGCGGTTTGCTAGAGAGCATTTGGATGATCCAGAAGAGGATTGGGAGAACATCATATGGTCAGATGAAACCAAAATAGAACTTTTTGGTAGAAACTCAACTTGTCGTGTTTGGAGGGGAAAGAATGCTGAGTTGGATCCAAAGAACACCATACCTACTGTAAAGCATGGGGGTGGAAACATCATGCTTTGGGGCTGTTTTTCTGCAAGGGGACCAGGACGACTGATCCGTGTAAAGGAAAGAATGAATGGGGCCATGTATCGTAAGATTTTGAGTGAAAACCTCCTTCCATCAGCAAGGGCATTGAAAATGAGACGTGGCTGGGTCTTTCAGCATGACAATGATCCCAAACACACCGCCCGGGCAACGAAGGAGTGGCTTCGTAAGAAGCATTTCAAGGTCCTGGAGTGGCCTAGCCAGTCTCCAGATCTCAACCCCATAGAAAATCTCTGGAGGGAGTTGAAAGTCCGTGTTGCCCAGCGTCAGCCCCAAAACATCACTGCTCTAGAGGAGATCTGCATGGAGGAATGGGCCAAAATACCAGCAACAGTGTGTGAAAACCTTGTGAAGACTTACAGAAAACGTTTGACCTCTGTCATTGCCAACAAAGGCTATATAACAAAGTATTGAGATTAACTTTTGTTATTGACCAAATACTTATTTTCCACCATAATTTGCAAATAAATTCTTTAAAAATCAGACAATGTGATTTTCTGGATTTTTTTTCCTCATTTTGTCTCTCATAGTTGAGGTATACCTATGATGAAAATTACAGGCCTCTCTGATCTTTTTAAGTGGGAGAACTTACACAATTGGTGGCTGACTAAATACTTCTTTGCCCCACTGTATCTATCATTAAAAACCAGTGTCAAAAAGATCTTCAGTGCCGTTATTCAAAGAAAACAATATTGCTGGTCACTTTTTGCATGTAAAAGTAATCAGAAAGTAGTGAGAAACTAAGTAGTGTAATACATTCATTTTTTTGAAAAGTAACTTGTAATGCTTAACTTGTTACTTTTTTGAGTAACTTCCCCGTTTCTGGTCCCCAGTTCCTGTAGATCACTATAAACATGCAACACCACCTATGACAAGAGTCAGTACTGCATATCTGTTGTATGCTCTTTAAAAGAGATTAGGTAGACTTATATTAAATCGCTGACCTACATTGTCCCAAAAATTTTACCATAAACACTGCAATTTGTGTTAAAACACAGATTCATGCCCAACAACATTCCACACATTTAATATGCACAAACATAAAGCTTACTTTGAACATAGATAAATGCTTGTGCTGTGTGCTCGCCGTGAGTGTTCAGGGCCTTGCAGGTGTACTCTCCCTCGTCAGACTGGTCCACCGCAACAATAGTCAAGATGCCATTTCTTATCACAACCCTGGGGCTCATTCTGTTCCCGGGACCAACTGTGACAATCACATAGTTGAATCGAGTCAGAGCAAAAATTGTCAAGTTATAAATGGTATTTTTTCAGCGAATAGTCTTGGTATATTCCTATAATAGGTAATACAAGAGAAATAATTCTCTCCACCACACTGACTGTGAATATCTAAGCAAAACCTGCAGCAACTATTCAATAACACAAAAACATCTGGTGGTCATACCGATCCATTCAATGGCTGGCAAGGGGTTTCCAGTCACTGTGCAGTGAAGCTCTGCCCTTTGACCCTGCCGGACAGTTAGCACTGAAGGAGTGATGGTTGCAACAGGCTGGGCCCCGTCTGCAGCTGCAGAAGAATATGGGGAAGTCAAACAAAGCTTTAACGTTGGGAAATGTCATGAGAACGTGGTGATGATGCAGAATGATTTCAGTTTAGCAGTGAAAATGTGTAGTGGTAATATTCTGTCAGATGTCTATTATCAGTATCACCTAAAAATAAGTTGTGGGGATTCACTTTGAGCACAGGGAAGTGATCATTCAGTGACTGTGCTACAGCCTGTCTGAGCTGCCACTCTTCAATTTGACAGCTAAGATACTCCACACAGACAAAACAGATGAGATGTGAGAAGTCACTGGCATAGCATATCAGCTTATTGCTGTCTGCAAAAATTTGTATGAATTTTTTTTTCTATCCAATCCAGTATAAACTGCACTGGGGTTTCCCAATCCTAGTCCTCAGTTCACTGCCCTGCATGTTTTAAATTGTTCATTTCTTTGGCACATGGTTTAAATTGATGGTTAATTAGCAGGCTTCTGCAGAAGTTAATGACTTGAATATTCAGATAATATTTACTGATAAAATATAAAGTAATATCCTCAGAACTAGCTCTAATTCTCTGGTCAATCTGCCAGACACAGGTGCCACCAGGCCCCCAAGCGCAAGTGCTGAAAGAAACAATCACTCAGGATGACCCATTCCTTTTGTTCTTTCAACCTTCTAAAATCAGGTGATAAATAATGTCCTCAAGCACAAGAGGGTCTTGAAATTTAAAAATGACAAGTAGCTTACATTTTACCAGCTGACTCGATCAGCCAGAATCTGCGCAACTCACCTGCATTCAATAAAACTGAATCTCCAGTTGGTAAATAATACCCTTTCCTACAGATCCAGAAAAATCTACGATTCTAAGTGGTAACTACATCAGTACCCTCAAGCAACAAATCCTTGTGTATTTTTTGAGTTCTCTCAAATTGAGACACTTTATGTACATCGGTGAAAGCATCTTGACTTACCTTGGCATCAACTTATTGGTTCTTTCTTGTTTCTATTCTGAGCCAAAAAGCTTCTAATCAGGAAAAATAATCCCAGCGATGTGCCAGGTTGCAAACACCTATCATGTCACTGTACCTGTATACAGATAATGACTGACTGACATTCGACATTTGCTGTTTGGAGGTTGGCTCTGTACTCATGAGCCTATTTTTTCCCCTCTATCATTAATAGTTTTTTATCTATCATGTATCACATTCATGCATTTTTATGCACATCTTAACTTGGGTATTTCAAGGTACCTTTTGACACAAAAGAAAGTGTGGACACCAGTCTAATAGGCACATGATGTAATTATAGGATGTATTGAACACAGTTATGATGTTTGAAGCCCAGAGGACAAACATTGTGTTTCAGAAGAAAACTTATTTCTTTGAAAGATGTGGAACAGTGGAAATAGAGCCAAGAAGAAATGAAGTGACATCATATTCAGAATGCATAGAATCCGTCATACAAAACAACCAAGTGATCTTATTTTTTAATAGAAAATGGGGGGATAGAGGTTGCATACACGGTTGCCCATCAAGGTGGAATAAAATATATTTTACATCTTCCAATGAATTGATTGTGACAGTGTGATTAAGTCTTTGTTTCACCTGCACAGCTGGAACTTAGCATGTAATCACTGCAGCGGGTCAAAGGTGATTGTATAAAAAGGAATAAAAAGAGGAATGTATCTAAAACAAAATTATTCCAACTCTATGGCAACAGTGGAAATCTGATAAATCATGTAACTATTTCCCCCATTTAGCTCAAGAATTTCCTAAAGTAACCCATTTCTTCTTCTGTTATGTAACCTAATGGATGATTCTTTATAGAATTGGGTCTGTAAAGTCTGAAAATGTATTTTAAAACAGAGTCACTGTACTACACAGAATTATACTTTACAGAGATGAAATGTCGACACAACATTCACGAGGAGGTGCCCACGAGAATGAACATGCACCTTTTCCTGCAGTGATCGACCCTAATGAACCCAAAGAGTCAGGAGGGAACCAGTAATGCTCATGTACAATTAGAAGCTTTGACTTTGACCCCCCACAATAGGCTAAAGTCCACCTTGAAATCTCAGATCATCTTAAAGTGATATGCAAAATATGCAGATATTTTTTAAAGAAGGGTTTCTGTGTAAAGGTTATTAACTATTATCTTACCTACTATAGACAGATCTTTGAACAACCTTAGTTTGATTCACCAAATTGCCAAGCCAACCATTAGACACGACAAGGTCAAGACCAACATGGATTACTGTCAATTTAAAGAACAACTCAAATCCCAACATTATAACAGAGGTTATTAAACCTTAACACTATTGTAGAATGTTATGTTGTCCTGTCATTTACACCACTGAGTACAAAATGGAATAAAAATAAATCAATTAACAAGTAAACATCAATAAAAACAGGGATGCAAGTGAATATGCAGCATTACTGATTGAAGAGGACCACCACAAAACAAGCTGTGGATAATTAGAGGGGTTACAGTTATATCAATGACTCTCCTTTTATTCTGATGGATCTGCTCATTAATGAGCTTCACTGATTGAAAGATTGAATACATATGTTTAAAAAAAGGGATGTTTAAACAAAAATATTTTGGCAGGAATATTGTGAAACATTTGTGCCTGAATCAGTTGTGCAAATTAAAACTGATATCAATGTAAAAGTTTGTAAAAACGTGTTGGAAGATTAGAGCTGTTTTAACACAACTTGAATCCAGTTGGTAACTGTGCTCACTGAAACTAACTGTTAGGTCGTCTGGCTTAAAGTCCAAACCGAGGTCATTCAAAGACTGTTCTACTAAAGGAAAGACAATAACTGTTAATAACCTTTCCACAAAAATCCACCTGGAAAGATCTGCACTGTTGTTTTAAGAGGATTGTTTAAAAATAAACAAAGCATTATAAAAGCCCCAGATTAATGTTTGACTGTACATGGACATCAGCTGGCCACCAGTGCATCCATGCTGCAGAAGATGAGTGCATGCATGACATGGAGGGAGAGAAGAGTCCAACCAAGGACCCCAGCAGAGAGGAAACCATGAGGACTTACTCTTTCTGTGTCCTTCAAACATTTCATAGGCTGTGTAAAACATCTGAGTCTGTGAGGCCTCTGGAGATGGATGGGGGTGGGGGGGGGGATAGGGAGGGAGGATGGGATGGAGGGGGACAAATAAACTGACAGGTAAGCTTTTCAAATCAACATGAGTTTACTATTGCTCCTATCTCCCCCAGAGACACTAACGGATCTGCTGAATGTGGGTTGCTATTTCGGTCTAGTTGATCAAAAAAAAAAAAAAAAAAAAAGAAAACAAAAACAACCCCAAAACAAAAAACAACGAAACAGGTTAATATTCACAAATTTGGATGTATCTGGCACCTTTTTGACTTTAATGTCCTGCTTGCTTGACAACTCTCCCCTTGTTATTGTAACATGGTTGTAATAGAGTTTTTAAATTAATTGTCACACTTACCTGATTTATATTACAAAGCTGAGTGCAGTGAAGTGTATTAGTTCAATAATGTTACACTTATGTGACACAGACAGATAGAAAAATGACATGGTTCGTGACAAACAAAAGGGCTTCAAAATGCTTCCAATTACAAATATACATGATTGAGAGCAGCACAAGGAGAGATGGAGACATTGTTTGCACATTAGCTGCATGTTAGTAGCATGTTAGTAAGATGCTGTTATAAATATTAAAAGTTGTTTGATCCAGACATACAGCTTGTGGTTATCCTGAACAATTAACAAATGTAATATGGGCTTGCAAATACATTTGGTCGGTTGTTCTTTTAATCCATATTTTTACTTTTTACCATAATATGTTTACAGTTAGGATGAATACATTACAATATGACAGGTACATTGTATCAGTTATGTGTCATATAAACAAAATAGATATTTAAAATAAAAAAGAGGGACATACATTTTAACATTTGCAATGAACAACCCTTAATTCAATAACAATCACATGAAAAAGAAGTGATGGTAAACAGAAGCTTGAAAATTTGATTGTTCCTTAGGATGTATTGAGATATTTTCTTATTAAGACACCAAATGTAAACACACACCAAGAATTGCAAACACATGGCTAATTCATTTGAGTGGAAAACATGGTTAATTCAAACATTTTTAACACAAATTAGTTAAAAATTTAGAGAGTTTAAATAAAAACATCCCAAAACTGGAGTGAGTTATTCACTAAATTTCAGAGAAAAATACTTGCTTCTATTTTCTTTTTCTGCATTTCAAGTCAGAGCCAAGACATAATGTTTTTCCAATGAAATGATGGATACAAACAGAAATTACTTCTGACAGAAAGAAAATATAATGCAACAGTAAAAAAAAACACAATCAAAATAAATCTAATAAAAATCAAGAGAAAAATGTTTCCAACCTTTTGGCTAATAGCACCATTTTGTTATATTGATATAACCCCATTAGGGATGATGACATCACATCATACTCTATATACACAAAACAAAGCACAGGCATTTTAACCTTATCAGTCCTTTACTGGATGTGAACTGAAGGGCTCTTTGAATTCCAACTACAGGTTCATGAATCACCCATTTGCATTTTCTCTCATCATTGCACACTGTGTTCAGGAAGGAGGAGCCCAGGATTCCAAAGGTAAAGACAAACACGAAGAGCACCCACGAAGTAAAACGTTTGACAGCAAAGATTCATTAGCGCACCAGAAATAACTGAACCACCACCAATTAACTCAACTTGAGTGCAAATAAGCATCTGCTGTAGCTTCAGCACAGTACTGGCAGAGAGCTTTATTTACAAATCACATGTCCCAAGAGAATGATCATCTGAATGCATATTAGTTTTATCTAAAACTGCTTTACTGAGTTCAAAGAATTCAGAATTTTAGAATTTAACCAAACCCACAAGCTGTATTTCTTTATTTGAAGTCTAGAAGACTCATAAAAAGAGATAAATAAGGGATTAAGTACAAATGATAAAAAGACAAATACAAAATCAAACACTATGCAGTGTAAGGAGATGGATTGATATTAGGACAATGGTGCATTCACACAGCCCAGCGTGTCCAGGCAGCAGGGCAGCTAGATTACATACAAAGTCTATGGTACTAAGCAACAGGTGGGCATCAAGCTGCGCCAAGCTGCCACGCAGCTCATCGCGCACATCAGTGCAGCGCGCATCAGCGCAGCGCGCATCAGCGCGTCCAAGCAGCTGCTGCTTAAATGGTCCGTCAAGGTGTCAAGGGAGCTGCTGCATGATGTTGGGAAAATTGAACTTTGGGGCAGCAGACGCAGGGCAGCAACCAATCAGCGAATCTTTTCACTGATCACGTCATCAATGCCTAGATTGGCCAGTCATTCAATTAATTTCAAAATGGAGGAGAAACTGATTATCGCAGTCTGTAACCACCGCGAACTGTATGACCCGTCTTCGTCCTTTTATAAGGACAGGAAGAGATCGGACCTTATCTGGAGGAAGATATCGGAGGATATAGAAACTGCACCTCATCCATACACAGCTCATTAAGCAGATGATGAAAATCTCCAAACTGAGATCGACTCTGAATAATGGGGTGTATCCACAACATCCGCAGATGTGCCCGACACGGACGTTGTATAGCTTTATTTATTTAATAAATCCAAGCCACTCTCTCGACATGATCCATCATGTTGCAAATAACTATAGCAACAGAAAAATCCCCCTGTGACGTACTGGCATGACGTGCAACTATCAAAGTGTGCAAGCAGCTGTGTTTTTATTTAAAGAAGCAACTTTCGTCCGTTTGAGCGTTTTGCTGCCTGGACGGGTTGGGTGGTGTGAACGCACCATAATGTGGGTATGTACTATCTAAGAGCAGAAAGCAAAAAACCACTGGAGTTAGAGTTGCCAGCCTACTGTGATGTTAAACCAGAGATGAGCGTCTAGAGAGCCCAGAGAGAAATGCATTACAACACACAAGCATGCACTAATCCAACCTGAGGCAGGTGGGGGGCCTCGTGCTTACAGTGAGAAACTACAGGAGCCAGAGCTGGAATGATAGCATTTTTTTTTTTTTGGGGGGGGGGGTTTGTAGAGGGATGCTGTGCCAAGGATCACGAACCTGGCACGTAGAGGATGGCAGTGCTCTCATCCATGGCAAACATGTTGGAGCCTGTGCAAACATAGATGCCCGCATCCTCTGGCTGGACATTCTGAATCGTCAAAATGCCATTAAAATCCGTGGCCCGGTTGGGAAGCCTCCCGATACCTTTACGGGTCCACACCAGTGTGTAGGCTGGTGACTGCAGAAGAAGTGAACAGAAACAAATCACTAAAGGGAGACAATTTCTAGACATACATTTTTTCTAAAGTCAGAAAAGGTTAGTTTGACGTGAGCTGGAACTTCAACAAATTGTATATGTATCCAAACATGTCAAAAAAGAAAAACTTGGGAGCAACAACATGCAAACACCAGGATTACCTTGCTTTTTGCAGTACAGATAAAGTTTACAGTGGCGCCAACTCTTATGGTCTGAGATTTTGGCTCCTCTACTGTGACCTCAATGGGTTTAGTTGGGCCACCTGGAGAAATATAAAGGTGGAGATTATTCAGAAATGATACCAAAAAAAGCTTTAAGTTTGAATCAAACTTTAATGAAATTACTAACTAACTAATCTCTATATGTTTGTTGAGAGAGTCACCTACACACCTTTAACAATAATCTCAGCATGGCTCCTGTTAGTGCTGCGCTGATCCTGGCAGGTACACACGTAGATGCCAGCATCACTCATCTGGACACTGGGGAAGTGCAGTTCTGCTCCTGCCCAGACAAATGATTACTCTGGTTTTGTTTTTTATGTGTAAACTGAAAGAAAAAGTTTTACAGCATATATTTCAGTACCTTGTTTGTGCCTTTCAGCACCATTAGAGATGGGCTGCCCATCCAACCTGGACCAGAAGAAATGGTGTGGAGGAGACCCAGACACCTGACAGCGCAGAGTGACCGAGTTTCCCTGAGTCGCTTTGAACTTCTCTGGATAAACTTTCACCACCAGAGAGGCCGCAGCTGTAAAATCCAAAGATCATTATAACAACAACTGTGGACATTTCTGACAAAACAAAATATAGCTGGAATCACAGTTTATCATCCTGAATGTTTCAAGCAAAGTCACATACATTTCTTCAGGCAACACCAGATCTTGTTTTTCTAGAACATGAGAGCAGCTTAGTCATGTTTCAGTGCAACATTACCATCTTTTGGAGAACACTTTTTCCTCTCCTGTGGGTTGCCAACATATCCAGGAGCACAACTAATGATAATAATAATAAAAAAAAAAACATATAGAGATGCTTTTACTTGAAATATTCTCTCTAAAATTCACACTGGTGCCATTCTGTGAACTTTTAAAAACATGAATGTGGAATTCTTGCTGGGAGAAAGATGCGCCTTACCTTTCACAGTACTGGCCGGTGTAGCCAGGCTGACAAGCAGTACATCGATAGTCTCCATTACCAAGGCTCTCACAAGTAGGAGAGAACCTGATAAAAGAGGAACAAAGAAAAGTAATCTAAAGTCTACTTAAAAGGAAAAAATATCAGTTCATATGTGATTAAAAGAGAAAGAGATTTGCTGAAGACTGAAGTGCTGGACACAAAAGTTGTCTGGAGCTCTAATGCCGCTTTTCCACCGACAGAACATGGTGCGGCTCGGTTCACTTTAGCCCCCTGCGGACCCTTTTCCACCGCCTTTCTCGGGTCTAAACCGCGTCACTCCGCGCCAACCCGGACTCTTTTTTCAGACCACCTCCTCGATGGTCCGAAGCGGCCCAAAGCGGGCCCATACGCCCACCTGTCTACTGATTGGTCCAGTAAACTGCTACCAGTGACACGACTACTACGTAGTGGTAGCCCCTGATTGGTCCGGCTGTGTGTGGTGTTCACGTGGGAAGCGCTCCCGCAAAAGGCTTTATAAAAAAAACTCCCAGCAACCATACAAATATTTTATTTTAAAATAAAATTGACTTTGGACAATGGCGACTTCCTCCACAAGAACCAAAAATCAAACCAACCAAAATGAACCATAGACAGAGCGCAAAGTACAAAAACACACGTATATCCGCCATTGTTGTTGTTGTTTCACGCGCTGTGACGTCGCGGACAAAGACTTTTGCGCGCCGCTTTTCATAGCCAGATGGGCACACCCCTATCCCCACTTACGTCTGCTTTATGTTTCCACTGCCTCAAGCGAGTTGATCCGCGCTATACTGTACCGCTCTCAAGCGCGCCGTGCCGATTTGTCAGTGGAAAAGGGGCATAACAGGAGAGACTAGGACTTACTGGTTGTCTGGGTCAGTGTGAGGACAGGCACATGGCTGGCAGTCCTCTGGAGTGCCTGCAGTCGGGTCGCCAAAAAAGCCAGAGGCACACTGCTCACAGAGCTCACCCCGTGTGTTGTGCAGGCAATTCTGCAAGGACACACACACACACACACACACAGTGTTTACACGTGTCCATCTCATAAGATGGCTGTTTTCAAAAGAAGAATATATCAGGGACATGTTAGTCTTATGATCAGTACCGTGCAGATGCCCGTCTCAGGGTGGCAAGAGTCGGAGTGGCCATTACACTCACACAGCTCACAGTGACCCAGGTACAAACCTCCTCCAGTACGAGTGTATCCAGGTGCGCAATCCTATAAAACAGCACCCAACAATATACAGTCGAGGCTCTTTTATGTAGAAATAAACACACACACATTTTTTTTATCTGTAAACATACACCAAATATGCCGTTTTTAAGCAGAACTAAACATTATCTCACTACTAAAGACAAAAGGCAGATGTTAGTGGATTTTTCTTTTTTGGCATTAATTAAAGGGACACGCTGCTTACTTCAACTTCATTCAGTTAACAAGTACAATTTTATAGATACCTGGCAAGAGAGTCCCTGGTACCCGGGAGGGCAGCGGCACTGTTCCACCTCAAGGGCTTGTGGCAAGCCCCTGTAGTTAGAAACAGCCACATCCATGCTGATGTCCGAGATGCTGGAAGAGCGCATCTCAGTGGAGTAAGAAGCTTGAATCAGGATATCGTCTAGATCAGCCAAAACCATCATAAGGTGCTCTCGGGTGGCAGGCATACCATCAGGTCGTTGCCAGTATTCCTATCAATCAGAAAAAGCATCATGTGTCAGAAATTTTGTCATTTAGATTTACCTGCTTCAGGGAAGAAAGACAATCTGCACAGATTGATCAATAGGCTCAACAAAAACGTTGTTTTGAAGCCCCTTTATTTAACTTTAGCCATATCCTTGAGTTTGAAGACATACATGGAGGCTGTTGCATCAACTACATGAAAGAATGCATACAGTAAATAATACAAAATATATTTTCATCAAAGAAAGGTTTTGTCAAAAAACTTTACCTAAAAATCCACTTGTGCACCTAACAAGTTATTTATTTTAAAACAATCATGAAATGATAAAAGTGTTGGCAGTCGGGTGTCGTTATGAGGATCCCACCTCTCTGAAAATGATCTCAAACTGTTTGCTCTCTCTGCTGCCCTGCTGCCTTCTCTGCCAGATCTGACGAGCTACCAGGGTGATGTCATTACCCTACGAGAGCAACACAGGGGAGGGAATTAATCTGGCAAATCCACAGAGGTGTGACAGACAATAGCACATCAGCTTGAGGGGCATACTCACAATTATCTGGACGTCAGCATCATCAAGAAGTGTTCCTCTAGGAGCAGCCACATAGGAAATGGTGTATTTAAGTTTACCTCCATAAGAACCCACCTGAGGGATAGAGGAGAATATATGGACAGATATATGGTCATTTAACTGACAATGTGCGTATTAACATCATGTGTACTGTGCTAGACGTGAATTAAATAAGGATAGAGCATTAACCAGATGGTGAGACACTAATATTCATGTTACAGAGTTATATAAACACACAAGAGAAGGCTTTTAGTTTTAGCTATGACACCAACAAACTCAAAGGAAGGATCTTGATCTTGTGAATCCTGAATTGTTGGGGTTTTGTAAGGCTCTTAATGTTTTTCACATTTTCTGTCCAATTTTTACTCTGACCATGACAGCATGTTGTGCAGTGTGTGCTTGAAATAAATAAGAAAAATGGACAAGTGAAGAACAAAATTAAAGGCATTTGCCCCCCAAAAAATCACTTTGTTGGAGCAAATACTTTTTACATCATGAAGATTGTTATCGTTTAAAGTTTTCAACTAACAGCCAAAGTCCAAAGACAGACTTTGACAGACCTTTAATAACCTGAAGAACTATTGTTCAAGATCAAGATAAAAAGGACAAAATAAAGTCTGGCTGCTTGGAAGAAACATAAGTGTAATGTAACACAGTAATGTTTATTGGACTGATGAGGCATTTACTCAGGGCAAGGGTTGACTTCTGACTTCTAGTAATATTCACAAATACTTTTTGATTTTTTTTACCATCAAAATCATATCATGTTCCATTATTATGATATAGTATTAATAATATTTTTTATCCAAATAGTTGTGAAGAGTATTAATATGTATTGATAGACTGTCCAAGGGATTTCTCTTCTTCTGGAAAATAGTTTACTGACTGATTCTTGCTAACTTTACACAGCTCCTTAAATAACAGGGTCCCTATTCCCGGAGTCTGGGCTTTGAAATAGAAGATAGAGGAGGCTCAAAACATTACAAAATCAAAAAAAAAAAAAAAAAAAAAAAAAAAAAAAAAAAAAAAAAAACAACAATAAAACAGAGGAAAAAGTTAAGCACCACAAACCACAACACTACCATCCAGAAAAATTATGATTATTCCCTTATTAACTTATTCAGTGCCATAGACGTCTATAGACGTCAAACTGAATCCGAACGCTCAGAGCCATTGACATCTTGACGTCTCTACAGCTTTTATTGGCTGAAATCCTGCAAAGCATTCTGGGGCAGCTGCTCACTGAATTTGAACTCATTACAGGCTGTATTTAGTCATATGATCCAGGAGGGGGCAGTGGTGCACTTCTATGGGTAAGATCTCTATTATTTACCGTGTAATAAAGCCATGTGGAGCGGGGAAAGAGCCAGGCACTCAGGACGAGACAGACAGTGAATGCAGAAAGGAGATTTAGAGCCTGTGAAGCGATCTTGTTGTTCAGAATTATTACAAACTAGTATAGAATTTATGGAATTGAGAAGGTGGTGGAGTTTATTACATGGATAAAATCCCTCCAGCGCGACGGTCGGATCTACTGGGAACAAGTATTGTGTCGAAAGTGTCACAGTTTTTGATCCCGCTTATCATTTTCGGACTTGTGATGTCTTCAGCCTGACGTTGAGGTTCTTCTAGCAATTCTAGTGAAGCTGAGGTGGATTTATCCAACCAGTATCTCCTGTTAGGATCTTCTGAAGGGAGCAGGGAGCACAAAAAAGAACGATTCACCGCATAAAACACACAGTAAGTGTTGATACACAAACGAATCGCTGTTGGGGGGGCAAACTGACTAAGTCGCGCACTCACACGTGCACATGCACACACACACGTACACATACACACAGAGTATCTGAATCATAAATCTGCTGCTTTTTTTCTTATATTTTATTCAAATGTTGAAATTGTCTATAAATGTCTCTATTTAGACATAAAATAAACTATCAAAAGTATTTTTTACTGTTGTTTTTTTCACTTTCATAGTAATAAAACATAGTTCAGATGTTGCATGAATCATTGAAACATGAAATATTTACATCAAAGTCACTGATCTGCTTGAAAAACCTCATTACACAAAACGCTCTTTATCTCTGCTTTTATTCCTGAAATGTGTGGCATAAAAGTTGCTCTTTTGTACTGCAGATTACTAAATAACAGAAAGAGGTACAAACATTTATTTTTTGCTTTTGAAAGAAGAAAGACTAAACTTTGTGCTGATGGTTTCAGAATTCACATAGTCATAGGAGAAAATATTCTGTGGGCTTTCAAAAAATGCTAAATATCTCTGGCACTGAGGGGGATATGAAATCTGAAATATGAAATCTGGCACTGAATGAGTTAATATTAAGGATATCTATACTTTTTTCTTTTACCTGAATTTCAGTGTTTAATAAAGTAAAGAACATGTCCTTTTTCTAAAGTGCCTCAACCACACAAAGTACAACTTGATGTTTGGTTTTGCTTTTGAAATAATTAAATTAATTAGAAATTAAATGAAACTTGAGATGAAAATGAAACTTGTGTGAAAAGTGATGGAGATGGTTAAGTTAGTTTACCAGATGTTTGCTAGAGTCTCCATACAACAGTCACAACATTTACCTTTTCCCCAACAAAATGCGCTGGGAGCTGCCAGTAGAGCACATCATCCTGCTGCAAGCTGAAATCTTTGTAGACCAGAACGTACTGAGAGGCGGAAGGTGGAAGGAGAGGCACAAGAGAATGAGCCACAGACACAGAGGTTGCAAGGATAAACTGTCTGCAGGTAGACAAGCAGCACAAATAGGCAAGCATAGCATAGAAGAAGCCTACAAGAAACCAAGTTTTACCAAAGGCTAAAAAAGATCTTTAGGAGTCCCGTTTCATCTTAGTTTACACATAACACAGACACCACTGAAGTCAGTGGGGTAAAAAATAAAAACTTAAATTGTATCTGGGTTAGCAGCTTCAAACCAAACAATAAAGTGAGAAAGACTGGTAAAACCCATTGTTGCCCAAACAAAAAGTGTAGAATTAAAGTGCAATATGTGAAAGAATGAGATGCAGTTACTAAAAGAAGATTCCACCAATATGATTTAAAGGTTTACTCTTTAACGATTGCAACCCAATTTATTGCGTTACTTTGGTCATTCTTTTATTTTTAATTTGATTTTTGTTATTACAAGTTCCAAAATCGAAACATTAGTAAGCCCAAAATGAATTAAAATACTGTATATATGCTGGTGGAGATTCTCAATCAGCCAGGTCATCACAGTAGCTTAAAAAGGCAACTGGATTTTTTTTCTTGATTCCTGAAGACATTTAGTTTCTCATCAGATCTAATTGAAAATTTCACTCTGCACTCTGCAATGAGCTGGATTGTAGATCGACCTGTTATCCATCATCCTGAGGGTCTTCCCACCAAGACAGAGGAGAAAAAAAGGAACAGAAACACATCAATAAAGCTCTCCAAACCTGACATACTGGTATCCTAAACTATTTTTAATCAACAAAGGAATCTGGTAAAGACTTGACAGTTTGGAACAAACATAAATTAAAATAAAAGAGCAAGAAAATATTGTCACGCCATATGTGGCAGGAGTGTCTGAAAAACTCAGAAGAATTTTCTCTAAACACAATATCCTGGCAAACAAGAACCACAAACAAAGCTACACAAACAAATAACACAACACAGGAGAGCCAAAGCTAAAGTTCAAAACTTGGTAGTCCACCTGCATCTAAAGGACACTCTTTTTATCAGAATCAGAATCTGATTTGTTTGGCCAAGTATTTTAAACATACAAGGAATTTGGTTCCAGCTCTTGTTTCTCTTGTACAGACAGACATACAGTATATAAAGATATAGACAGTGTTGAACATACAATGCATAGAACACACACGAGAAACATTAGCAGCATTTTACCACCATGAAAGTCTTGTTGGTGGTTTGAGGTAAGGTGGTATATGGTAAATGTAAATGGTAAATGTCCTGTATTTGTATAGCGCTTTTCTAGTCATTCAGACCACTCAAAGCACTTTCACACTACAAGGTTTTGCATTCACCAATTCACACAACCCGATATGTAAACCGGGGGGAGAGGGTAGGGGCTAACACTCACACAACCCGATACGCAGATCGGGGGGCGACATGGGGTTCAGTGTCTTGCCCAATGACACTTCGACATGTGGCAGTGGAAAACGGGATCGATCCACCAACCTTCAAATTGGAGGATGACCGCTCTAACCACTGAGCCACACCCGCCCCTATATATATATATATATATATATATATATATACAGTGGGGCAAAAAAGTATTTAGTCAGCCACCAATTGTGTAAGTTCTCCCACTTAAAAAGATCAGAGAGGCCTGTAATTTTCATCATAGGTATACCTCAACTATGAGAGACAAAATGAGGAAAAAAAATCCAGAAAATCACATTGTCTGATTTTTAAAGAATTTATTTGCAAATTATGGTGGAAAATAAGTATTTGGTCAATAACAAAAGTTAATCTCAATACTTTGTTATATAGCCTTTGTTGGCAATGACAGAGGTCAAATGTTTTCTGTAAGTCTTCACAAGGTTTTCACACACTGCTGCTGGTATTTTGGCCCATTCCTCCATGCAGATCTCCTCTAGAGCAGTGATGTTTTGGGGCTGACGCTGGGCAACACGGACTTTCAACTCCCTCCAGAGATTTTCTATGGGGTTGAGATCTGGAGACTGGCTAGGCCACTCCAGGACCTTGAAATGCTTCTTACGAAGCCACTCCTTCGTTGCCGGTGTGTTTGGGATCATTGTCATGCTGAAAGACCCAGCCACATCTCATTTTCAATGCCCTTGCTGATGGAAGGAGGTTTTCACTCAAAATCTTACGATACATGGCCCCATTCATTCTTTCCTTTACACAGATCAGTCGTCCTGGTCCCCTTGCAGAAAAACAGCCCCAAAGCATGATGTTTCCACCCCCATGCTTTACAGTAGGTATGGTGTTCTTTGGATCCAACTCAGCATTCTTTCCCCTCCAAACACGACAAGTTGAGTTTCTACCAAAATGTTCTATTTTGGTTTCATCTGACCATATGATGTTCTCCCAATCCTCTTCTGGATCATCCAAATGCTCTCTAGCAAACCGCAGACGGGCCTGGACGTGTCCTGGCTTCAGCAGGGGGACACGTCTGGCACTGCAGGATTTGAGTCCCTGGCTGCGTAGTGTGTTACTGATGGTAGCCTTTGTTACTTTGGTCCCAGCTCTCTGCAGGTCATTCACTAGGTCCCTCCGTGTGGTTCTGGGATTTTTGCTCACCGTTCTTGTGATCATTTTGACCCCACGGGATGAGATCTTGCGTGGAGCCCCAGATCGAGGGACATTATCATTGGTCTTGTATGTCTTCCATTTTCTAATAATTGCTCCCACAGTTGATTTCTTCACACCAAGCTGCTTACCTATTGCAGATTCAGTCTTCCCAGCCTGGTGAAGGTCTACAATTTTGTTTCTGGTGTCCTTTGACAGCTCTTTGGTCTTGGCCATAGTGGAGTTTGGAGCGTGACTGTTTGAGGTTGTGGACAGGTGTCTTTTATACTGATAACGAGTTCACACAGGTGCCATTAATACAGGTAACGAGTGGAGGACCGAGGAGCCTCTTAAAGAAGTTACAGGTCTGTGAAAGCCAGAAATCTTACTTGTTTGTAGGTGACCAAATACTTATTTTCCACCATAATTTGCAAATAAATTCTTTAAAAATCAGACAATGTGATTTTCTGGATTTTTTTTCCTCATTTTGTCTCTCATAGTTGAGGTATACCTATGATGAAAATTGCAGGCCTCTCTGATTATTTTAAGTGGGAGAACTTACACAATTGGTGGCTGACTAAATACTTTTTTGCCCCACTGTATATATATATATATATATAACATTATTTTTAATATATATATAACATTATTTTTAATGATAGAACAGGTTATTTCCTTGTTAGGATAGTTAAACATGTGTATTTAACATGGTGATGGCCTTTGGGAAAAAAATGTTTTTGGGTCTGGTGGTTTTGGTGTACAAGAGATCTGAAGCACCGACCTGAGGGGACAAAAGAGGTGATATCCTGGGTGAGAGGGGTCCCTGCTGATGCTGCCTGCTGTTTTCCTGACTCTGGAGAAGTCCAGGTCCTGGATGGAGGGCAGATCAGCACCAGCGATTCTCTCTGCAGACCTTATAGTTCTCTGCAGTTTGTTTCTGTCTAGTTTGGTTGCTGAACCAAACCAGATTGTGATGAACTGGCAGAGGATGGACTCTAAGATGGCTCTGTAAAAGTTCACAAGCAGCTCCTTTGGCAGGTTGAACTTCTTTAGCTGGAAGCTGCAGGAAGTAAAGCCTCTGCTGAGCATTTTCAGATACTGATGCTATGTTGGCTGTCCATTTCAGGTGCCGGGAGATGGTGGTCCCCAGAAACCTGAAGATGTCAACCATAGTTCCAGGTGTGTTGTGTATGGTAATGGGTTCAGAGGTGGAGGGATCTTCCTGAAGTCCAATGTTATCTTCACAGTTTTTACAGTGTTGAGCTCTAGATGGTTCTGACTGCACCATAGGACCAGCTGTTCCACTTGCCGTCTGTAAGCAGACCCGATGACCATTTTGTCATCCGCAAACTTCAGGAGTTTGACAGATGGATCACTGGAGGAGCAGTCATTGGTGTACAGGTGGGACAGGACACATCCCTGGTAGGTGCCAGTGCTGATGGTCTGGGTGCTGGATGTTATTTTCCCCAGCCTGACCTACTGCGTCCTGCCTGTCAGGAAGTTTGTAATCCACTGGCAGGTGGAGGCGGGGACAGAGAGCTGGGACAGTTTGGACTGCAGGACGTCTGGGAGAATGGTGTTAAATGCTGAGCTGAAGTCCACAAACAGCATCCTGGCAGCAATGTTCACATTTTGACACAGAGAGGATGGTTATTTGAGAGTGGACTACAAGAAGCCATATTTGTCAAAAAGAAAGACCATCTTTAAATGGAGAAGGAGCCTCAGATGCCAACAGATGCAGCACTGAATCTCATCCCCTGACATCTCACATGTAAACAAGTTTAACAAAGACAGTGGCAGCCCTCAGAAGGAAATAAGGGGGACCAGTAAGCTGGTCTGCACTCTGTACTTTTCATTTAGAACTGATGACTCTCCTCAGAAGTGGCACGTCTTCAAAAACCAGGGGAAAATAATCCAACTGCCCTTTTAAGTGACTAGACTTGCTTCATGCTTTTCTGATCAAAAGTTTCTGTATGTTGATGTGAAATGTCAGTATGACATCTGAAGCTTCTCTTCTGTGTATCTCTAAAAAACCTGCTTCAGAGGAGGTTGCCGGAGGAGTAACGCCCCTTCTAAATGGAGCTGTAAAAAACTGCTATAAGAACAGATTATGTAATTGTGCACTGGTATTGTCATTTCCATGTACTCTGACTAGACCATACACCTGTTTCCTGGAGGCTGTCTTGTTGTGATAAATGAACATATAATGTCTCCTTTAATATCAAAGATTGATTTTCTAAAATTGTGAAAATACCACGAAGATGCCATGACGTTATTCATTCAGCTGTGTTACAGTTTACCTTACTGCTGCCCCCTGAATCAGTCTTGCCCACTGTGTTTATGCTCTGTTGACCCACAGCAGAAACCGGTTCCAAAAACCAAATGCAAAAACATCATTAATATGACCAAAGAGCAAAAAGAATGATATATCCAATAAACCATGGCCCATGCAGATTAATACAGTGTACCTGCAGATGGGGAGAATGGCCTGGGGTGTAAGGCTGAGGTGGGGTCGGTTTAACTGAAGAAGAGATACCAGATGGAGGGGGAAGGGGGCTCAGGTTATATAGAGAAAAATGAGAAGAAGAGAGGTTCGGGAGTCGGGATGAGGAAAATGAAGAGGACTTAGACGAGGAAGAGAATGAAGAGGAAGGAGTTTGACCATTGGAGACATTAGACAGGAGAGCCCAGACCTCTGCGTCCAGCTTTTTGACATCAGCCTGGAGAAGTGAGGCAACCAGAGATACAAATGATGGGTGTGAATAGGATGAAGGTGGGGTCTGAGAATTCTGTCATTTCTTTATTCCACAGTGCTCTAAAAGGTGCTGCTTTATGTGAATAAGTGATCATCAGTGAGTGTAAATCATTCAAATGTTAATGTTTTGATAACATCCCACTGTTAACTTATACAAAGTTTGACTTTGTATTTCATACCAGATCTGCATGCATCTGAATCAATTCAGTTAAAGAGCTTCCACATCTATGAAGTGGGATTGTTGTAATACTTAACATTTGTCTTAAAGTTTTCAGTGTGATAGTACACAACAAGAGAAATGATGTGTCATTTATTCATGACATTCACTCTACACCACAGAGCAGGTCATATCAAATACCTGGCTAGAACTTTTGGATCTCTGGGTGAATTTTTGTTCAGCAGCCATTGGGTTCCATATGGAAGTATCTTTCCTTAGCTGCTCTTGTGACTGCAAGTGTGACTCACTCTATTGGTGCAGATGAAGAAGCCCTTTGATCATTTTCCTTTTCACTGACCTCATGGTATTTGTAGCTGTAGTGTAAGTGTTACTGAGCATAAGTTACATTTTATGAAGCTCTTTTTTGAACTGTCTATATTGGGTTTCAAAGCAGAAAGCTACACCTGTTTTGGATGTGAAATGCTGCATCAATGATAAGTTCTAAGAAATATGAACTACTGTCCTTTATTTACAAATTGATTTTTAAAAGCATGTTGCTGATAAAAAAAAGCTAATCTGTCAAAAGATTTATTAATCCCAAATATT
This sequence comes from Pachypanchax playfairii, assembly GCA_006937955.1. NCBI lineage: Eukaryota > Metazoa > Chordata > Actinopteri > Cyprinodontiformes > Aplocheilidae > Pachypanchax > Pachypanchax playfairii. The sequence continues at coordinate 1,118,614 of SSNP01000032.1, read as the reverse complement.
GACATGAACTGCATGATAAATTCAAATGATGCCAATCTGTGCATTGTACCAGACAACATTGTTGATATCAAATCACAAGATTTCATGATCAAACATTCACCACAACTTGACAACGACTCACTGACGGTACTATACCTGATCTGCTCGTTTCATACGAGCAAAGTAAGAATCCTGCAATGGAGAGCAGAGGGAAGAGTAGACAAGAAAATGGAGAGCTACGTTACGTAAAGAAAGACTTGGCTAACAAATGTAGACACATGGTTGTAACTATAAAGTGTGAGGAATTTAACTAATGAAACCAATGTAGAAAAAGAAACAAAGAAGCTATTTGCTCGTGAGTTTGTGAGAGTCAGAGAGATTTGAAGTAAGCGCAAGCTGCAGCAGAAAAAAAGAGAGGTCAATACGTTTCGTATGTGCTGCTCGGGTCTCCATGAAACAGCAATGAACCTTTTCTTGTGTTGCTTTAACTACTCCAACTGACTCATTCCTGTAGTTTGGTTTTGGTTACTGACCTTGTTCCCTTGGTAAACCCCAGGTAGCTGCCAGTAGTGAGGGCCTTGTCCCAGGTAGTCAAAGTTGGAGTAGGACAGCTGAGTGCCTACAGTGGAAACCTCCACAGTAAATCCAGTCGAAATGCGACTGGTTCGTTGGCGGTTTACCAGAGCGAACCCCTGAAAATTCCCTGGAGAAAAGACTGAGGAAACCTGCATAAATAATCACATAATACAGTTTAGAATTTCTGAAATTCAAAATTATAATTTCTAATTATAAATAAATGTGGAGTTTTGTCAAAACTGCATTCGGTTCGTGCATAATGGGCAAATATCTTGAATTTACAGTCATCTGTCTGAAGAACATTGTTTCAGAAGTTTTGTGGGTTGTTCAGATGCCATTTAACAAACTGAAGTTATGTTGCCATATTCTTTTTTAGAGAAACTTTCCCCAGGTAACTCTTTCCAACAACCTTATTCTACAAGTGCTTTTATTAACTTTAGATCAATAAGGTGCTTATTGAGGCCTGTAGAATCTGAAATCTGTTTTTTTCTCACAATTTATCTAAGCATTGGACAAACTCACTTGTGAGGTCACTTTTGGGATGCTTGGTAATGATGTCAAGTGTTTTCCAGTTATGGATATTCCTTTTTTATACAAGGAAAAATAATTCCTTTGGAAATGACATTCTAACTTTTCTGGAATTAATGCATCACACAGTTGCTGCAAATTTGTCAGCTGCACATCCATGATACGAGTATCCCATTCCACCACATCCCAAAGGTGCTCTATTGGACTGAGATCTGGTGACTGAGTAGGTGTTAGGTTTTAGTGGTTTAGGCTGGACCCAAGTGTAGAAGAGCCACACCGCAAAACGATGTAATAGAAATGTAAACTTTAATAACTAAAATAAAGAGCCAACAGTGCAGCAAAAAGCAAACTTACAGGTACGAGGAGGACGATGGGAGAAACCAGAGGCGAACAAATAATCCACAGACATCCGGCAGGAAAACCAAAACGAACTCATAAAGAAACAAACACCAGCATGCTACTTAAATACTAAAGGAAGGTAACTAATCATGACAACGAGGCACACCTGGAGAGTGGACAGAATGAACAAAGGAAGTGACATGACACAATCAAGGGACCTACACTTCGGGAAGAACAGGAAGTACAGACGGTACCAAAATAAAAGCAAAACAGGAAACTAGACTGGGGCAAAATAACAGCTGAACTAAATGACAGAGAATAACAAAACACCTGACTGACAAGGGAACATGAGGAGCTAAGAATCAACCCAAACACAAAATCACAGATAATTCAGGAGAAAAGATCTACAAGACATAATAAAGAAACAAAACAAGACCCAAGACCTGACAGTAGGCCATTTGACTACAGTGAACTCATTGTCATATTCAAGAAACCAGTCTGAGATGATTGAAGCTTTATGACATGGTGCATTATCCTTCTGGAAGTAGCCATCCGAAGATGGGTACACTGTAGTCATAAAGGGATAGACATAGAACTAATCAGCTACAATTCTCAGGTAGGCTGTGATGTGGCAACGATGCTCAATTGGTACTAAGGGAATACTTGCCAGCTCTCCCGATTTTCCAGGGAGAATCCCAAATTTCAATCCTTCTCCTGAAAATCTTTCGGGGCCATCATTCTCCCAAATTTCTTCCAATTTTCACCTGGATAACAATATTGCTAAAATATCCTTCACTTGGCGCCTTTTCCAGCAAGACAATAGTAACGGCTACACCATGTTGCATGGGTACTGTAGACAGCTATTCCATTTTTTAACCTATGTTATTACTGTGGAATGTTATTTTGTCAGTCAAATAAACACTGTAAAATGTAAGTATATTATTGTGTATGTACTGTATGTGACAAACCCTCCCAGCCATCCAAATGTCTCCCAAATTCTGAGGTCTCAAGGTTGGCATTTATATCAAAGGGGCCCAAAGTGTGCCAAGAAAATGTCCCCCACAACATTATATCACCACCACCAGCCTGAACTGTTGATACAAAGCAGAATCAATCCACGCTTTCATGTTGTTGACGTCAAATTCTGACCCTACCGAATGTCACAGCTGAAATCGAGATTCATCAGACCAGACAACAATTTTACAATCTTCTATTGTCCAATTTTGGTTAGCTTGTGCAAATTGTGGCCTCAATTTCCAGTTCTAAGCTGACAGGAGTGGCATCTGGTGTGGTCTTCTGCTGTAGCCCATCTGCCTCAAGGTTAGATGTGTTACACGTTCAGAGATGCTCTTCTGCATTCTGTAGTTTATCACTACCAAACGTGTGAATGTGTGTGTGAATGGGTGAATGACATTCTGTAGTGTGAAGCGCTTTGGGAGTTGTAGGACTTGAGTAAAGTGCTACACAAGTACGTGCCATTTACCATTTACCATGCCACATTCAAAGTCACTTAAATCTCCTTTTTCCCCCATTCTGATGCTTGGTTTGAACTGCAGCAGATCATCTTGACCCTATCAACATGCCTAAATGCATTGAGTTGCCGCCATGTGATTGGCTTATTAGAAATTTGCATTAATGAGCAGTTGGACAGGTGTGCCAAATAAAATGGCCAGTGAGTGTAAAATTTAGTTAGTTTGCTTTTTATCAGTTTATTTGATTTGTTGAAAAAGCCATCCTTTTAAAAACTATCACCCTTCAAGGCTGGTGTTAAATTGCTATTATTTAGATTTTCATGGATCTTTTTCACAAGAAGTAACCTAATTTTTTTTTAAATGAGCAAATGGATTTTGTTTTCTGCTTCTTGAAAATGTTCCACCTTTCATCTAAAAGACTTCTTCAGTTCTGATTATGGGTAAGGAGTTCCAAGCAGTAAAACGACTTATAAGCCTGGAACTCCCATCCTTTGATTGGAAATAAAGAAGCTTTTTGGATAGAAGGGGAAATTTCTTCATAAAGCAGAAAAAGAAATGAAGCACCTGTTTTTTTAATAAACTTTTCTGACTGACGTTACCTGGATGACTGCACAAAAATATAATAACTTCCTGGCTGGTTTTGGAGCTGTTTTATACAAAACAAGATATGAACTTGGTTTGGTGTTTCCAGTGTGTAAAAAGATTATTAGTGACGTATCGTTGTGTCAGTCTGTGATGTACACATATATGTTAAAGAACTCACCATGTCTCTATAGTATGAAGTGCTAGTGCACTGCTGAGTGACACCCATACAGAAACAAAACAAGCAGCCATCTTTGTTTTCCTGGCTAAGATGGAAGGTTCCAGGTTTACAGCTTGAGCAAGATGGACCTTCAACATTAATCTGCAACATTGACAGGGAGGACAATGACATTGCTGGAACATTTGTTAAATAAAGCTCACGTAAACCAGAAGCAGGCCTGTCACATCACCTTGCATTTACACACATGACCGTAGCAACTTTCCATTCCTCTTTGGTCACAGTTGTAGCAGTTACCTGTAACAAATTGAGTAGTCAGTTACTGTCTGCAGTCACTTTGGTAAATGGAGACTAATTAAATTAATTCAATCTTTGCTGGTTGTGACACAAAGGAGGATAATGGAGAAAAGTGCAGGATTTACCATTGTCAGCTACACATCTCTCTCCCAGTTGTGGGTTTCCAGTGTGTCCTGGGGCACATCTAAAATAAAAATAGACAATGTGTTAATGTAAATATCCCCAATAATGATGGATTCAAGATTTATTCTAAAGAACAATAATAGAATAAGCTGGAAAATGTGTAACAACCATCCTTTGGAGAGCGCGCTACTAAAAGGCCATTCAGATTAAGACATTGAAATATTGTTATTTCATCCATAAATGCGAGTCTTACATTCATGTCATGTCAAGATCACAGACACCTGTCCTTTGTAATATATTTTAACAGAATTTCAAGGGGGGGTCATTCAACACAGCCTACACTGGAAATGGATGGAATATTGCTGCAGCTAGAAACATTCAATGTGTCTCAGATATTGATTCCATCTCTTAAATTAATGTTAAAGAGCAACTCATCCTCAAAACAGCTTTTTTCTGCTAATAAACTGTATTAGTGTATTTACCAATGCAACCTTTCAATTGCTGGGCATTTTTTGACATTTATATGTAAACTTGTTAAATTCTACACTTTTTGGTCTAAAAACGTCTTAGTGCTGCCCTCTTAGGGTTGAAAGGTGGGTACTGCATTTGAATTTTGTGATTGGCTGAAAGCGGTTCATGCCTACGTCAGCATCGTCTCTAAGACACGTCTCCTGGAGTATAGAACCATCTCTCAGACAGACACGCTTGCACCCGCCCGTCTCCAGCTTCTCACCAAAGCTGCACAGAGGGATTTAGAGCAACTGGCTGAAAACTACGACAAACAGAATAACTAATATCATTAAAATCTAGACAAAGACTTTATTTTACTGCAGTGATTGTGTGGATGTGATTTGTGCACGTTATATTGCTATTCAGACATTTACTCAGACCCCTCTTAGCAACACAGCAGTAGCTTTAGCATTGTGGCTAACAACAATCAATCGGTAAACTACTCTAAAATCTATGACATAGAGGATAACTAATATCATTAAAAGAATAATTAAAACCGGGGCAAAGACTTCACTGCAGTGGTTGTGATTGTGTGGATGTAATTTATAGATGTTATAATTGTAATGTAATGTAATGATGTAATTTATAGATGTTATATTTTTATTCAGACATTTACTCAGACCCATGTCAGCAACACAGCATTGTGGCTAACAACAATCAATCGGTAAACTACACTGGAAACTACAACACAGAGAATAACTATCAGTAAAATAAAAATTAAATCAGGGCAAAGACTTCCCTGCAGTGGTTGAGATTGTGTGGATGTGATTTATAGATGTTATATTCTCATCATGGTCGGGTTACAAGTCTACAACACGGCAGAGTCACACTGAAGCAAATCTAAACACAGAGAAGTGCTACACGTCAATCACAGCTTAGTCCCGCCTCTTAAAGTGACGTCTACTTCGGCACAGAGAGTGCATTTTTCAAAAGGGCAGTTAGAAGGCAGGAAGATAATTTAGAGGGGGTGAGTTGCTCTTTAACAACACAAATATCTACAGTATATTAACAGGAAGTATAAAAAGGTATTAGGATTGTAAAACTATGGGATATGGCATAGATATGAAGAGCTGCAGATGAAGGTGTGTCTGAGGCAAGAATAAAACCAAAACAACTTAGCGAAGCAATGCACCAGCAACCCAAGCAAACAATGGTGCTGCCACCAAATTGGCAACTACTATAACCCTACTGCCCAAAAGAGAAACTCCTGTATTTCTTACCTCACCTGGACTCTGGCAGGTCCTCAGGTCAACAGCCAACAGAGGACTTCATTGCTTTTAGCTTGCTTTCAAAAACTATAAATACTATCTCTTGAAACATAAGTTAGTTTCTAGCCTATCTCAGCTCTTGTGTTTTATATAGTCATTTAATAAGAAAGAGATTCTACTGAGAACTACTCTCACCGGCCACTTTATTAGGTACACCTTGCTAGTAACGGGTTGGACTCCCTTTTGCCTTCAGAACTGCCTCAATTCTTCATGGCATAGATTCAACAAGGTGCTGGGAGCATTCCTCAGAGAGTTTGGTCAATATTGACATGATGGCATCACACAGTTGGCGCAGATTTGTTGGCTGCACATCCATGATGCGAATCTCCCGTTCCACCACATCCCAAAGATGCTCTATTGGATTGAGATCTGGTGACTGTGGAGGCCATTTGAGTACAGTGAACTCATTGTCATGTTCAAGAAACCAGTCCGAGATGATTCCAGCTTTATGACATGGCGCATTATCCTGCTGAAAGTAGCCATCAGAAGATGGGTACATTCTGGTCATAAAAGGATGGACATGGTCAGCAACAATACTCAGGTAGGCTGTGGCGTTGTAACGATGCTCAATTGGTACCAAGGGGCCCAAAGAGTGCCAAGAAAATATTCCCCACACCATTACACCACCACCAGCCTGAACCGTTGATACAAGGCAGGATGGATCCATGCTTTCATGTTGTTGACGCCAAATTCTGACCCTACCATCCGAATGTCGCAGCAGAAATCGAGACTCATCAGACCAGGCAACGTTTTTCCAATCTTCTATTGTCCAATTTCGATGAGCTTGTGCAAATTGTAGCCTCAGTTTCCTGTTCTTAGCTGAAAGGAGTGGCACCCGGCGTGGTCTTCTGCTGCTGTAGCCCATCTGCCTCAAAGTTCGACGTACTGTGCGTTCAGAGATGCTCTTCTGCCTACCTTGGTTGTAACGAGTGGTTATTTGAGTCACTGTTGCCTTTCTATCAGCTCGAACCAGTCTGGCCATTCTCCTCTGACCTCTGGCATCAACAAGGCATTTCCGCCCACAGAACTGCTGCTCACTGGATATTTTTTCTTTTTCGGACCATTCTCTGTAAACCCTAGAGATGGTTGTGCGTGAAAATCCCAGTAGATCAGCAGTTTCTGAAATACTCAGACCAGCCATTCTGGCACCAACAACCATGCCACGTTCAAAGACACTCAAATCACCTTTCTTCCCCTATACTGATGCTCGGTTTGAACTGCAGGAGATTGTCTTGACCATGTGTACATGCCTAAATGCACTGAGTTGCCGCCATGTGATTGGCTGATTAGAAATTAAGTGTTAACGAGCAGTTGGACAGGTGTACCTAATAAAGTGGCCGGTGAGTGTAGACATCAAATCAATATGGTGACACAGAGGAATAAACATAAAAATGTGTCTGAACTACAGTCTAACAAGAGGAATCAGGTAGAAACATTGAAAATTGTCTCGGAAACAAAAACACTTAGGGCCTGATTTATCAAAGGTTTTCGGTTTAGAAAAAAGGCACAAACCTCTCAGTGGCTGCAAAAATAAGCAGCAGAGGATTTATTAACAACGCACAGGTAAAACTGCACCTGCTAAACCTGCTGCTAGATGCGCAAAATCCTATCAGTGCTTTTACCCTTGATTAATATGCAATGTGGGTGTTTTTGTCAGAAGACACCTTGAAATAATACATACAATTGACATTATTATCAAAATTTGACAATAAGAAAGTCATAATGTCTTTTCATAATGATGCGCATACCAAATAAAACACATAACTATTTGGTCAGATTGGCATTAAAATGTCTTTTATCAAATAATAAAAGGGAAATTGATGGAGTCTTGTAAAACTTAATGTTTGCCAAAGGATGATCCCAATAAATGTGTCTGGTGATTAAAGGGAACACTTTATTTTAAACCAATAAATTATTTTACCAAATCAAAATTCCAGATAAATTTAGTTAGTTAGTTATAAATTCAGTTCACTTGTACACGGTAGAACAACAAACTGACTTTAACTTCAAATTAAGCTGAACTGACTGTATTTCAGAAGTGGGAAAGTGGTACTTTTTTCTGCTGTTGATTTTTCAATATAATCAGACATACATTTAGGGCTATTGGCAATAAGGTGAACCCCGAAAATGTCTTTAGAAAATAAATCCCGAGAAGAGGTGGGTTTTAAGAGCAGATTTAAAAGTTCCTGAGCTTGTGGAGAATCTGATGTGAGGGGGTAAACTGTTCCAAAGTCTGGGTGCAGCTACAGCAAAAGCCCTCTCTCCTTTAGTTTTTAATCTGTACCTAGGAACTTCTAAAAGAATCAGGTCTGCTGACCTCAAAGATCTCCTGGGCCGGTAGATGTTAAGAAGCTTTACCAGGTAAGAAGGTGCAGTACCATTAAGAACCTTAAAAACGAGCAGTAACATTTTAAAATCAATCCTAATAGCGACTGGGAGCCAGTGGAGAGAACAGAGGACTGGAGTGATGTGGTCTCTCTTTTTGGAACCAGTCAGCAGACGAGCAGCAGCGTTCTGTACCAGCTGAAGACAATGTAGAGAGGAACGATCTAAGTCAACATACAGGGAGTTACAGTAGTCCAGCTGGGAAGTAATAAAAGCATGAACCACTCCTTTTAGATCGTTCCTGCACAGGTATGACTTGACTTTGGCTAAAATCCGTAAATAATAAAAAGATCCTTTAATTACGGAGCTGATTTGTTTATCAAATTTAAAAGCACTGTCAAAAGTGACACCGAGGCTCTTAATGGGGGAAGTTCGTTTAGAAGTTAGGGGTCCCATAAAATCAAAGGAAAGGTTGGGGTCTTTTGGAAGTTCAAACACAATGACTTCGATTTTTGTTTCATTTAGATGCAGTGAGGGCGGCTGTGGCTCAGTGGTTAGAGCGGTCGTCCTCCAATATGAAGGTTGGTGGATCGATCCCGGCTTCCACTGCCACATGTCGAAGTGTCATTGGGCAAGACACTGAACCCCATGTCGCCCCCCGGTTTACATATCGGGTTGTGTGAATGGGTGAATGCAAAACCTTGTAGTGTGAAAGTGCTTTGAGTGGTCTGAATGACTAGAAAAGCGCTATACAAATACAGGACATTTACCATTTACCATTTACTTCTTACAGTCTCACCTCAGAGGGAGGTAGATCTGGATGTCGTCAGCAAAGGTGTCGAAGGAGACATTTTTGAAGGCAGTTTCAGTACTGTGACGAGTACTGTGACGAGGTCTAAAACCAGACTGAAACCTCTCATAGAGACTGTTGTTATCTAAAAACGACTGGAGCTGCCTGAGGACAACTCGTTCCAGTACTTTGGACAGAAAGGGCAGGTTGGAGATGGGCCTACAATTAGAAAGTACAGATGGGTCGAGATTAGGTTTTTTAAGGAGCGGCTGGACAACAGCATGCTTAAAAAGTCTAGGGAAACAACCAGAGCTGAGACAGGCATTGATCAGAACCAGAAGTATGGGCCCAACTGAGTCCAGAACCTCCTTTAGAAGGCGAGATGGGATGAAGTCAGTGGAGCAGTTGGTTGACTTGACCTTGCGGCAACATTCAAAGAGAATGAGAAGGTGTGTCCAAACTTTTGGTCTGTACTGTATATATTTTAGAACTTTAGCAATTGATGCTCTTGGCAGGCAGGAATTTCTCACATGCAGAGGGTTTGAGAGGGAGACCTTGAACAGAGCTGTACCTTAAATTTAATGATGGCGTTGCAGGGGCACAAAAGTAGGTTTTAATTTGATGAAGGCGTAAAATATTGTGCCAGAGAATTACCCCGAGAATCATGTGAATATTTACAGCTAAAATACTTGCCTCAAAGAAGAAAAAAAGGTCAAACATTCATACTGATGTAAATAACAAGCAGAATACCAACTCCAAGAGCAGGGTTATATGTTGTTAACCATTGTATGGAAGGATCCAGTTCTTTATTCTTACAGTTAATAAAACCATTTGTCCTAACACAAACCAATAAAAAACCACATCATGATAATAAAATACCTGCATCTTCACCTTCAACCTTCATACAATGAGGTCTAATCCAATTCAACTTTATTTATAAAGTACTGTAAAACAACCAGCACTGGACCAAAGTGTTGTACATTTATAAACCATAGTGTACATTTACATGTGCAGGTTAATCCAAACTGATCCTGAGAACAATACAACAACAAAAAAAACAACAGCAATAATTTTATAATAATAATAATTATTAATAGTATTATTATTAATAATAATATTGATATTAATTAATGGTTAATTGTTACTAATAATGTTAACAACAATTTTATTTATTTATTTTTATTAATTATTATTATTATTACAATAAACTGTTACAGTGTTTGACAGTTATATGCACGACCTCGGTGCCCAGCAGTTTTGTGCATATAAGTGTTGTGTGCATTTATCCATCGGTGGTCATTTGGACTGTAAACACGGGAAGCAGTGTTTGGTGTTGATAACAGTTAATTGAAAATGATGTAATAACGCAATTACAATATAATAGGAGAATAAAACTCTCAAACAGACCAAGTTATACTTGTAGAGCGGATCCAATATAACACTGGTAACAGATGCACCAGATATGTGTGCATTGAGCAACAGTAAAGACCCATTAAGTTATAGTTAGTAACAGAACAGAACAGTTTCTATATCGGATATTAAGAACTCATGATCGTGCAATAAAAATTAGAACAAATGTTACATTTGACATTCACACTGAAGAAGTGGGTGATTATTTTTTGGTGACCATCTGACAGCTTCAGGCAGATGCGCCAGACACGTGTGCATAAACACCAGAGCAGCCAAACAGCGAGAGTGTGTGAGAACATCAGCAGAGGTGTACGGTCAAGTAACTAGTGACAAACAGTGAGATTTAGTGAGATGCATGTATGATACCTCCAAATGTTTTGTGCATATAACCGTCGGAGCTGTGCATATAAGCGTATGGATTCTTTATGACACAGGAACGTGCCCAGCAGTTTTGTGCATTTAAGTGTGTTGTGCATATAATCATTGACCACTGTACTTGAGGATTAAAAGGATTAAACATGACAAACAAGGTACTAATGTCAAATCAAAATAAAGTTGCACACATGAAAGAATAAGAATAAGATAGTTTCATGTACCATAGCCGACAACATTTTATTGGATAACTCATCATACTAAAATACATGAGAAGAAGTTAACAATGCATTGTTAAAATATCTTTCCCTTCATTAAGCTTCACAAATGCTGACTACTAAATACTGGAGAAGAAAGTTAACAGTAAAACACAACACCCTGTTCTCTGGTCTTCTGGGATAACTTTGACAGGAATAGCCAGTCTTCTTACTTATGGAAGGCTTGGTTTTTATGAGTGTTTGTGTTCTTCTTACTGCAGAGCCAGGCTTCTTAACTGCAGCAGGATTTGTTTTAGAGTTCAACTTCCTGTTTGTTGATGATTTAGTGTTCCTCACACTAGTAGCCTTAGGTGGCTCTGCAGTTTAGAAGCAGTCTTCACACTGTTTTGGGCTTTGGGCCCTGGCCCAGTTCCTGTGGTTTCAACCAGGGGCTGGGTAGAATGGCTCGTGGTTGTGAACGAACCCCATACATACGTGGTTTCCTCACAGTGTTGTCAAGCCAGTTGCTCAGTTAATTCTTAATTCAGTTGTTTATTTATTAAGATTTTAATTTAGAGATCTAGATAACATTTATGGTGGTGGATGATGGGGTGGGGGGTAGCAGGGAGTTGGGGTCTGAATTGTTGTTTTTGTGTCTGTTTGTGTTTATTTGTTTTTATTATGTGAAGCACTTTGTGTTGCTAATAGCAGGAAAAGTGCTATACAAATAAAGTTTGATTTGATGATTTGATTTGATTTGTACTTTTCCATGTTGGATTAGAATTTGCATTGTGTTGCTGTGATAATTTCTTTGAACTGTCTTGAATCATGTTCTCACATCCGTTGTTTGTGTTAAATGGTGCAAAATTGTTTTCTTTGATCTGGACAGACTGTTTTTTCAGCTCATGGCAGGCTTTGATTTGTGATCACCTTGGTTAAAATTCAGTAACTGCTCCTTCTTGTTTAGCTTTCTTGGATTTTGTTTGCCTAAATGTGAAAAATGTTTAGCTATCACAGATGATCTTTGACCCAGTGGCTTTTGTGTTTTAGGATTCCCTGGAGGTTGCATTGTTGACCTTGGAATAAACTTAAGCTTTCTAAAGGTTGTCTTTGACCGTACTGTTTCTCCTGATGACTGTTTTTTTGATGTTTTGAATTGTGTAGGGCTTTTAGATTCTGATTTGAGTTTTTCATCTCTCTGAGGAGCAGAAAGGTGGTTTTGTTTGTTTGTGGGGAGACTTAGGATTGGTATACTTTGGGGAACTGTGGCTCTAACAATGAGTGGAGTTTTAGGAGGTTTCATTTTGAAAAAAGACTGAGGTGTTGTTGAATACAGCGAGACAGTAGGGACTGTGGTGACTGGAGGCAGAAATCGCTTTACTTGGGGCAAGCGGGAGATGTGCCCTGAACATTTCAAGTTGGGACTGTAAAGCCCTCAATTAGAATCTCCAGCCATTCCTCCAGTTTTTTAAGACAATGTCTGCCCTCTTTGCCCTCCCTGTGACAAACATTCATCAGCTCAACAAAAGTCCTCATAAATGTCACATTTACATTTATGATCCAGATGTATTTGGAATATCTGGGTTTTGAGTTGACAAGAGATCAAACCTTTGAACTTCATTACCAGCAAAGCACATAGCTGAAACAGAAAGCATCGCTGAAACAGAAAGCATCCTCTTACTGAGGACAGAAGACAGCATGAGTAAGAGTTACAGACAAACTAACTCTTTCCTTCAGCCAAATTACTTTCCCACAAATGTGAAAATCCGTTTTACAGTCTTAGTATTACCAAAGGTTTATTGGCAAATAAGAATTAAATACAATTTTAAATTTATATAAATATATATTAAAAACACGAGTATACAAAAAGGAAAGGATAAAACATTAGAAACAGCAGAAATCGTTATTTTCCCCTCCTTCTTCTGACATCATTTAAGTGAAAATGCCACGAAAAAAGAAGGAAACAACATGAGATAGCAGACACCATACCTCTGTATTGTAAATCAAACCAGTGGGGGCTAATGCCAGTTCCCTGCTCACCTTGCCAGCCAACCACTGAACCCCAAACAGAATCAAGAATAGGATGAAAGCAAAGAGGAATAGTAACGCAAGAAAATAAAAATGATAGTGCAGTGTACCTTTCACAACGGTGGCCAGTGAATCCAGGTGGACAGTTGTCACAGACTGGCTCACCATCAGGGCCCAGATAACAAGTTGAAGAGAATCTGGACAAAAGAGAATAACACATTAACGGAAGATGCTTCTGCACTACAGTTTACTTTGACTACACACATATGAGAAAATATATATAGCTCTTTTGATTAAAAAAAGACTAATTAAATGCATTTTTTGGTATAAACTCACTGGTCGTTGGAAGTCACTCCAGGACAGGGGCAAGGCTGACAGACATTTGGTCCACCCCTTACAGGGTCTCCATAGAAACCAGACAGACAGTGCTCACATCTCTGTCCATCAGTGTTATGAAGGCATTGCTTTAGGAATACAGGAAGAGGAGGTGAGATGTACTGAGCACAGCAGTCGTGTTACCACGTGTTGAGATGAGCCAAGAAATCATTAGTACATTCCAGTGCAGAGATCAAAGCAGGTATGGCACTGACAAAGAGTTCAGAAGAAGGGAGAGAAGCACAGAACCTACCAGACACCTGCCCGTCTCCGGGTCACAGCTGCTGGAGTGACCGTTGCAGTCGCACCTCTCACATGTGCCCAAATAAAGGCCAGAAGTGGTCCGTGAATAACCCTCGTCGCACTCCTGCAACGGTACAGAGAAACAGCTCAGGTGTGACACGTGATGACAAACAGAAACATGTCTTTGTTCAACTATAACCTGGAGACTGATGAAAAACAGATCTTAATTTTGAACAAGCTCGGGCATATCTGGAATTGTTGTACCACTTTTCTGTACTTTCTTTAATTAAAATGATAAAACCCTGTTTCACAACAACCTTCATACCACAGACAGATGATGGAAACAAAGGAGTATCTTTGAAATCCTGGCTCCTGAGATGAAAAGTGGAGACAGTTCAAAGATCCTGGTTCTCTCTCTGATGTGGTAAAAAGTGGAATTATCTGTTGATCAAGCTGCATGGTGACACGGTGGGTAGCACTGTTGCCTTGAAGCAAGAAGGTCCTGGGTTAAAAAACCCAACTGGGACCTTTCTGCATGGAGTTTACATATTCTCTTCGTGCATGCGTAGGTTCTCTTCAGGGACTATGGCTTCCACCCACAGACCAGAAATTTGCTTGAGGTTCATTGTGAGTGTGTGTGCGAATGGTTGTTTTTTATCCATATGTGGCCCTGTGATGGAATGGCGACCTGCCCAGGTGTAACCCCGCCTCTCGCCCAATGACCACTGGAGAAAGACACCAGCTCCCCACAACTCTGAACAGGAATAAGCAAACCAGAAAATGACCAACTGACTGTTGATCAGGAAATCATTTTAGAAAAAAATATCTCCCAACTGTTTCGGCTGTCCCCACTGCTATTCTTCCTCTACACAAACTGCTGCTCCACCAGTAATCCATCTGTTCGACTCCTGAACAACACAATTTGTTATAGATAACTTGAAACACAATTTTTAAATATTCATTTATGCCAATGCCAATCAATCACTTCCCCACTCCAAGCTAAACCTGCAACTTCTCCAAGGTGGCACCGATCCTTCCAGCGAGATTCAGCAGTGCATCCAGTTTGTAGTTCTTTTTGAGAACCCCATCCGACAGTTTGCGGTCCCGTTCCTGAAGCATGCAGTCCCATTTGAGAACCACATCTGGCTGTTTACAGACCTGCTCCAAAACTGCATTCAGTTTGCAATCCAGATGCCTGAACTTTTTAGTCTGAGTGCTGCCAGATAAAGACTCCAAATTCCATACTTTTGAATTAACTTGCATTTGAATTTGTCGATACATCAGGTAACCGCCAGTGCCAATCAGGAGATATCCCGCGATCAGTACTCCAAATATGTATCAATCCTCCATGTCACTTGGAAACTGTTTTTTAGTCATTTTTAGTGGATTTGACTGCTTCTATGTATCTCTTACTTTTTAACTTAATTTTTTTGTTGTTGTAAAGAATAAATATTGCTTGCGATTGGCTGAAAGCGCTTGTTTCGACAGGATCACGTAAGTAGAAGTTTTTTTTCTTTTTCATGTCCACAGCAGGTTCTCAGTCCCAAATGTGTCTGATGACCTCACTCACGCAAACAAATATTGTAACTCTTTCAAGTCATGTTTACATTACAGGAGTGTTTTGAGAAATTGCCGTTCACTCTGGTGCAAGTGATGTTTAAATTAACTCACACTCAGACAAAACATGCTCGCAAAATGCGACCAATCACTCACAGTCTAGAGCCCTGGAAAGGTCTGTTAATCAGTGTTTCCTAATATTTTTTTTAGATATAAAATGTTTCATATTAAAGGTAAATACTTCACCTGTTCCAAGGTTTCCAGTCCTCCAGTGTGTTCAGATGTTTCCAGTCCTTCAGTGTGTTCCAAGAGTTCCAGTCCTCCAGTGGACCACAAGGATTCCAGTCATCCAGCAGGCCCTGAGGATTCCAGTCCTCCAGCAGGCCCTGGGGGTTCCAGTCCTCCAGCAGGCCCAGAGGGTTCCAGTCCTCTAGCGTGTTCCGAGGTTTCCAGGCCTCCAGTGGGTTTCGAGGTTTCCAGGCTTCCAGTGGGTTTCGAGGTTTCCAGACCTCCAGCGGGTTCCGGAGGTTCCAGGCCTCCAGTGGGTTCCAACAATTCCAGGCCTCCAGCGGGTCCCAATGCTTTCAGTCCGCCATCCCTTGACGGAGACTCGATGCCTTCCAGACTCTTGTCATTGCGGCCGCCCTCCAGACTCCTCGACCATCCTCCAGGCTATTCTCCATCGCGGTTGCCATCCAGACACCACAACCATCCTCCAGGCTCTTCGCCATCGCAGCCGCCCTCCAGACTCCTCGACCATCCTCCAGACTCTTCTTATCGCAGCCTCCCACCAGACTTTTCGCGTCTTAGCTGCCCTCCAGACTCTTCACCTCTTGGCCGCCGTCCAGACACTTCATCTCTCGGCCTCCCTCACAACTTTTTTCATTGTGGCCGACTTCCAGACCTTCAGCTCTTCTTAGCGGCCGCCCTCCAGATCTTCACAGTGGCTGTCCTCCAGATCTCTCCAGTGGCAGTCCTCCAGATCTCCCCAGCGGCCGTCCTCCAGGTCTCCTTGGCAGCTGTCCTCCGATCTCCTCAGTGGCCATCCTCCGGATCTCCTCAGCGACCATCCTCCAGACCTCCTTAGCGGAGGCTCCTCTGCCCGCCTTCCAGATCCTCACCGTGGCCCCTCCTCCAGCCGCCTTCCAGATCCTCACCGTGGATTGACGGCCACGACATTGGCATTTTGTTTACATCTACCAGCCAATAGCTGGCAGAACAGTTGGCACCATTTTGGGTTGCCTCATACCGTAAATAGTCCGGCACAGCGAGGCTGGTACTGTGGAGTCTGCAGGTCAAACAGCTGGAGACCCCGGGGATATATGGTGATTATATTTACTTGCCATAGGGGGTTTCCCATGTGACGAGCAAGTTCTGTGTGGAAACGTTTTTATTAGCAGTTAGCTAACACGGAGCTATGTGTTTCTGAAGTGGAGGAGCTTCGGGCCACTCAACTAGAAGACACACCACGGAGGATTTTATTGTCTTTTTTATTTTATTGGATAAGTGAGGCGTGCAAGATGGTGTGTGAGGAGGGCAGAGGATCTTAGGGGGGATTGCATGAAGGGGTTTGCTCGAGAAGAGCCGCGGGACAACTATGAGCTCTTTCCCACGGATCGAATCGATGATGGAGCTACAAACAGGTAGGAGCTGCTTTTATCAGAGTCGGTGTGTGATCAGTAGCTACGTTTACATGGGCACATTTAATCGGAATAAACGCCCAATCGGATAAAAAAGACGTCATGTAAACATGTCAACCCGAATGTTTTGATCCGATGCAGCCTGATCCGAAAGAAATTTACTTCCGATCGAGAGGGGTGGTTTTGTCCGATCTTCATTCGGATAGACGTGCATGTATACACCCATTCGGAAAGAAAGGGTGAAAAGAGCCCTTTGCGCATGCGTATAACTTCAGCGTGACGTCTTTCCGCTTTCACAGACCCAAGTAGAAAACATAGCGGGAAGTAAACAGAAGTGGTCTGCTGGTGCAGTCATCCTGTCATCCTGCTCTCCTCTCCTGTGGTGGAGGAGCAGTAGCAACATGTATTCAGCCGCTAGCTTGGTTAATGCGACCAGTAAAAACCCAAACATAAAGGTAATCACCCGCAGAAGGTCCATATTGGGGATAACGTGAGTCAGATCGAGCACACGATGGGGCGGGAAAGACGTGCAGAAAGGACGGAGTTTGTTTACTTTTTTTTCTTCCCCCGGAAAGACAACTCGCTGTGCGCATGCTCAACTCATTTAATCTGATTGAGTGCTTGGTGCATGTGTACTCATGGCATGATCAGATCATTTCAGTTAGTGTCCATGTAAACACGGATTTGGGAATTCAGATCGACCAAGATTTTAATCAGATCGGGGAAATTTGGCGCATGTAAACGTAGCTAGTGAGGCTGGAGAGCCTGATTAGTGAGCTGCACTCATTATATTATTTTATTGTCTTGCTCGGATCGGGGATCAGAGTGGGTTTGGTGTCTTTATTTTGAGGGTTTTTTTTCCCAGAGGTTCTCTGCAGGCAAAGTGTGAGAAGTGCCTTGCCCAAGGGCACAATGGCAAAACAATCTTTTACTGGAGAGAGCAGTTTGGTCCCTGACAATCCCCTGATCCAGTAACATTTATAGAGCTGCTATTCTGTTCATTAAAATAAATCTTATAAATGCAACTGAGCTTCTGTGGGGCATTAAATGGACTATAAAGAAGTTTAACAACAAATAAATGCATAGAACTGTACAATGTTTTCCTCATACATGCTCCAACAATGTCCTGCTCACAAGAAAAAGCCCTGGCATTTTCACCGTGGTTGCCTTTATATGCATGTAAAATCACTTTATTAGTTATTAATGGAGCTTGTTCTGGTCAAACAGACACGGTGCTTTCCAGAGGCAGCCTAATGCGTGATGACGTTGTGCGCATCCACGCTCAGGTGTTGCTATCACTAGCAGCAAAAGCGGCTGAGAAAGGTAGGGTTTGAAGCATGGATTCTACGAAGAACAGGAAGAGAGCTGCTTCAAACACCAGCAAAACTCCAGCCCAGACTTCAACCAAGAAAAAGAAAAAAAAGAAAAGTTTTTTTCCAGCGTGACAAAAAAGGGCAAAACTTGAGTCGGATCGACGGAGAACAAGAGTAAACATAGGTTCGGTGTATGAGAAGTGGAAGATGCTGAGAGAATCTCTCGGTATGAGAAAAGACCCGCAGTTGGCATCATTTTTGTTAGAAAGTGACTGTTTTGCTTCTGTACCGAGTGAGTCATCTTCTTATGGGGAAGATCTTTGGTTGTGAGTGGCTGATTTGTAACACCTGTTGCTCGTTTAGCTGCACGGCTGGAGAAAAGTTTCTTCTGCAGCTGTCAGACGTTCATTCGATGCCTCATTCTTCTCCTGACTGGTAACATTCTATCCTGTTCTCTCTCGTGCTTACATTAAGATTGTTTTCTCCAGTGTGTTTTGTGTCCTGACAAGTGTCAGTGTCCAAGACAAGTTGATGGTTTCAAAACAGGGGTTTCCACATATTTCCTGTTATAGGAATAATTTTTAGGCTGATTGTCTGGCATGCCAACAGCTGTTTTGGTCTAAATATCTTACATCACATTTATTACCTCAGTCAAAATCATGCATGCAAATCTGTAAAATGTCCAGTACAGGACTGACTCAGCTGTTATTTATGATCACTTGCGAATCCACGTACAGCATACGTGCCTCATGCAGGAGCTTATCATTAAGGCTGAAGTTACATGTTTGGCCTGACGGGGCAATAACAAGCACAAAATTTTCAAACTCATTTATAGTCCCTTTAAAGCTGTCTAAACACCTACAGTACCTGACAAGATGGCCCTTTGTATCCCTGAGGGCAGGCACACTCTTCTACCTCAAGAGCACGTCTGTTACCAGTGGAAAGAGGAACAGCAATGTCCATCTTGATATCTGAGATACTATAAGACATGAAGAAAAAACATGAAAACACATTTATCTCTGAATTAAGTTCACATTACTGACATTGTTTTTGTAAAAGTGTAAATGAAGATGTTCCCATGGTACCTGGTTTCAGCCATATTTTCAGCATAGGTTGCTCTGATCATGAAGACAGAGACATCAGCCAGGGCCATCAGCAGGTGCTCACGAGTACATGGCTGCCTATCAGCGCGACGCCACTCAGACTAACAGAACAAGTGAGTTAATCCAATAAACTAATGTTTCATGAAGATTTAGGTTTAGCTGAAAGGTAGAACCACCTGCTCACCTCTCTGAAAGTCACAGTCATAGTTTGTGGCAGCTGTGGTAGGGGCTTTGTATTAGAAAAGTGCTCCAAGAAGATGTTGTTGCCTTGGAGAACCACATCTGAATGACCATCAATCACCAACCCACGTTGATATGATTCAAAGCTTACTGTGTAGCGCAGCTCCCCACCATACGCTGTGATCTATTTGTAAAAAGGATGACAAAAGAAGCTAAATTCAGCAAAATTTAATGGTGAAAATGTATTTTAACCCAGGAACTTTGCATTCAGAGTCACAAAACACCTGTACTGTGTTCAACAAAAATTTAAAGAAGGTTTGCTGTGTGAATAAATGCAACTTTTTCTCTTGAAAAATTTTTATTCTCCTTATGATGATGTTTTTGTCTCACTTTGTCTCCTCTGAAGCTCTCAGGCAGGACCCAATAGTAGACATCATTGGAGCCACTTGTGAGAGGTTGATAGACAACTTGAGAGCCCCTCTGGAAGATTCCTTCAGTGACAGTTTTAGTGTTGGCACTGTTGGAGAGGGAAAATAGCTGCCCATTGACCCCTCCATGTACCTGAGAGACACAAACAGCCAAAATTCAGGCTTCTGCATTTAACTCATTCTCCAGTACCTGATCTCACAATTAACCACCCCTAACCTGGTCTCTGCTCCAAGAGGAGCTGGCGCACTCTTTGGTAACACCCATGCAGAAGCAGCGAAGGCAGCCATCAATGTTGGACTCAGATAGATGGAAAAATCCTGACTTGCACTCATCACAGAGTGCACCTGCCACGTTGTTCTGCAACAAACACACAAAAAACATTAAATGCACATACGTAATCCATCTGCATGCCCGTCATTCTATTTCCAATAAATTACAGCAGAAAAAAATCTGGGCATCTATACTTTGCAGCTGCATGGCCTGCTGCTGGAGCTGATGGTTCCTCTGTTATCACAACTGGAGCTTTCTGGAAGGAGAGAAATATACCTAGGATGTAAACCTGAGCCAAAATCACATACGACTGTAAAACAACTCAGTCACTACACAGAACCAGGACCTCCACATAGTCATAATTCTGATTCAACGTACTCTATGATGTGCTGCTTCTGTTCAGTTTTTCATGCTTGTTACCTGCGTAGTAAAAAAAATTCTGAACTTTGACTCACGGTTGGGAATACATCTTCCATTTGGCAAGAGGGGGTTACCCTGGTAACCAGGAGCACACCTGAAAAAACAAAAACCATAATAAACATATTATCTCCATACATTTACTGTAGCACATTTTCTCACACCCACCAAGATTCTATGCATTGAAGTTAAAAATATCTTGCACATCTAATATTGCGTCAAATAAAAGTACAGTAACATTAAACTCTCTGAGCTAGCTGAGGCTGTGCTGTACAGTTCAAGTTATCAGTTTCTCTACTTTTCACAACGTCTTCCTGTGTATCCGGTCCTACAGGCATCACATGTCGGCTGTTGGTCAAAACCCAGGAAGCAAGTGTCAGAAAACCTGTGGGGGAGGCATAAATAGTAGAAAGAAAAGGAGGTTTGTATTAAATATATACAAATGGTGACTGATAAATTATGTGACTGGGTTTATCTTTGGGAGATGAAATGGGGGAAAAAATACTTTGTTATTTTAAGGAGTGCTGTCCTATATGCACTGGACTGTATTGGAGTTGTGTATTTATATGTTATAGGTTAGGGTGAGGGCCTTACCTACGCGAGGTCTCAGTGTAAGGGCAGGGGCAGGGCTTACAGTCATCGGGGCGACTCCTGGTCGGGTCACCAAAGAATCCGGAACGGCACGTCTCACACTGTGGACCCTCTGTGTTGTGCTGGCAACTCTGTGGTGGACCAAACACACATGATGCTAATCACAGTATGTTTAAATAAACACTTTGACTTGTTATAAAAAACTATATTGTTTTTGTATTTTTAATTTTTGATAGCCCTTATAGTGTTTAGGAACTGTAAAGACAATCTTGCCACCCACTCCCTATTATGGTTGATGGAAGCAAAGGTTTTACGGTACTTTCTTCTCCCTTTCTGCTTTATCTTTCTGCTCTGCATCCACAGCATCTTATTCCTATTGTTACTCATCATAACTACAGTGAAAATCAGTTGAGCAGTACAGCTTCCAGATTATAATGATTTTTTTTTTTCTAAATAGGCAATTTTGTCAATTAGAAGACAGGGGAAAAAAATATATATACACATGTCTAAAATGTAACAGAACTATTGCAATAAGCTGTCATTGTGTGTGCTCTATTATTATTTCATCTGCACTCTGAGCTAAAATAAAACCATCTATATTAGAAAAATATCTTAAATATTTCAATTAAAAAAACCATACTTGCAAAGTGCCCATACAGATTCTACCCCTTACCAGACAGTGTCCACTGACTGGATCACAGTCTGTTGCATGTCCATTACAGTTACAGCCAACGCAGGTGCCGAGATATAAACCACCAGGGTTGCGCTCAAAACCAGAAGAACACATTTCACAAGACAGGCCTGTGTATCCAGGAGGACATCTGGAAATGAGACATTAGAATTATCTTCCAAGATAACAGTCTAACCATTTTTGAAAGAAATTCCAACAAGCTTTATTCATATGCTTTTGACATGCTTTAAACTCACTTTAATCTTGTAAAGTAGAAACAGCTGGTAGAGAAGCAGTTGGAACAATTACATGCAAAAATATTTGGCTGGAAAAAGTCCCCTTCAAACTGCATCTTGTGATTATTTTAAAAACAAATTTATGCATCTAAACAAGTGTGGACATCTGACTACAGACCACTGACTGACAGCAGAATCTAACTATGTCCTGATTTAAATAACTTTTTTTCCTTGCCTGCATTCTTCGACATTCTTAGCAGGACCCAGATTGGTGAACTCCACAGAAGTGGTATCCATGATAATGTCACTCAGCGCCACACTGACCATGTGGTTGTCAAAGACAGTGCGGATGCTGATGCTGTCCAGGTTGGACAGAGTCATCAGCAACTCCTCCCGGCTAACAGCTTGGCCATTGGAGTGCTGCCATTGGTCCTAAAACATCAAGGAACAGATTTAATGATTCTGTGTGTGTAAAATTAATTTTGTTACCTGTTTTAAGCAGCCTTACTTCAGTGAATCTGATCTCTTTCCGGTTGACCACGTTGGGAGGGCTGCTATTGCGCTCTAAGTGGTACACAAGTCTGCGACCATTTCCAACAAGGATCACGTTTGGCCTCACCACAGGTTCAGACAGGCCGCGTGCCAGTGTGTACCGTACCTTGAACTTTAGAGATCCTCCATAGGAATCGATCTAAAAACAGATGAAATTATTCTGATGTAAGATTGTTATTTAATATCACTTTAAAAACAGAGCAAGTAGTTATTTAAAGATATACTTTGTTTCCCAGGAACTGGTGAGGCAAGGTCCAGAAGGATTCAAGATTGATGAAACGTCGTGACAGATCAACGAGCTGGAACTCCTCCATCTCAGGGTTAATGAGGAGTTGAGTGGAAGATAGCGGTGGATTTTCTAATCTGAAGGGATAGGAGACATTTACTCCTGCAAAAAAAGAAAATGTGAAAGGTTCACTACATGTCACATTTAATGTGAAGTCTAGAAAACGTTTTACTTCAGGTGACAGTATTTTTTCCTGTTAGTGCATCTAAATCTTTATTGCCTTTGAAGTCATCCACATCAGTAAAACGTAGGTTGATCTGGTTCCGATAGCGTCCAGTGCTCTTGCAGTTTTTAGAGACTCCAGCGCAGAAGCAGAGGACACAGCGACCATCCACGCTGAAGTGACCATCAGGACAGTTTCCTGAAAGTAGGATGAGAAGTTGCTCAATTTTGTTCTCAAAGAAATGTTTGTTGTTAAAATTGCTATCTCTATCCATATGCCCAAACTTGTTTCCAGTACCTGGGTTTGGATTTGATGTAAGAGTTAGAACTCCATCAGGGATCCCAAACACCAGACCTTTAGCATTGATGGCCTCACAGGTGTACGCCCCCTGGTCTGACTCCTTCACGTCACGAATAGTGAGTGTACCACGGCCGTTCTTACTGGATATCGTAAACCTGCAAAAAGTAGAATTCTACTGTAACTGTATAACAACACACAGGCAGGATGATCACAAAGTGTATAGCCTGCAACCAGAACTACTGGGTTGGTGGGCACAGTAAATATCTGTAATTAAAATCCCAGGCCTAAACATGGCATCAGCACTGAAACACTGATGTAGGTGGGCTGGGTTTCAACAGTACAACCATCAGCTGAGAAAAGGGAAAATACATCCATCAACAGGTTGTTGGGGGGAAAAGTCGTTTGATAAAAAAGAGAAAATTTGTTTTGTAGAAATCTGTAGAAATGAAAGCTTATTAATCTTGGATTTAAGTCCAAATCCAAAGATGAAAAGAATATCTCATGGAGCCCACCTGCCACTGGGAGGAATATGCCCCCAGTTCAGTCTCCAACTGATAATGGGCGTTGGAACTCCCACGGCTCTACAGGTAAATGTCACCGTTAACCCACGCACTGCTTGAACGGACTCCTCTGGTGGGCTTACTACAGAAGGTGGGGCTGTATATCAGAAAAGAGACAAAAGCAGTTCAAACCACATCATAAATGTGCAGAAGGTCTGGCACTGTGACAGAAATGTGTTGAGTTAATGAGGCCTGACAGTCAGAAAAAATATTCTTTCTCAAGGACAAGAGTCAGGCAAGCAGTGTCCAGGTGATTGTGTGAGACTTACTGCAGCCATACTCATCAGACCGATCACTGCAGTCTAGCTCTTCATCACACTGGTAACTAGCTGGGATGCAGGTGTGGTCAGTCAGGCATTCAAACTGCTCAGGACCACATCTGTCCTCAGGACGCTTAGTAGCTGTAATGATGAAACAAGGAAAATATTCAAAAACTAGAAAAGCACCTGGAGAGCGCAGACCTCTGCCAAGCAGCACTTGGACATACTGTAGAAAGTACTGTGTCCATATCTTTAAAAAATCATCCTGGATCCAGATGGTAATCTGGATCACCCCCAAAATCTAATTGATTGTTCCTTGGGTCATTTCTGACCTTTCCTGAAAACGTCATCAAAATCCATTTACAGTGGGGCAAAAAAGTATTTAGTCAGCCACCAATTGTGTAAGTTCTCCCACTTAAAATGATCAGAGAGGCCTGTAATTTTCATCATAGGTATACCTCAACTATGAGAGACAAAATGAGGAAAAAAAATCCAGAAAATCACATTGTCTGATTTTTAAAGAATTTATTTGCAAATTATGGTGGAAAATAAGTATTTGGTCAATAACAAAAGTTAATCTCAATACTTTGTTATATAGCCTTTGTTGGTAATGACAGAGGTCAAACGTTTTCTGTAAGTCTTCACAAGGTTTTCACACACTGTTGCTGGTATTTTGGCCCATTCCTCCATGCAGATCTCCTCTAGAGCAGTGATGTTTTGGGGCTGACGCTGGGCAACACGGACTTTCAACTCCCTCCAGAGATTTTCTATGGGGTTGAGATCTGGAGACTGGCTAGGCCACTCCAGGACCTTGAAATGCTTCTTACAAAGCATGAATGCATTGCTTCATTGCCCGGGCGGTGTGTTTGGGATCATTGTCATGCTGAAAGACCCAGCCACGTCTCATTTTCAATGCCCTTGATGATGGAAGGAGGTTTTCACTCAAAATCTTACGATACATGGCCCCATTCATTCTTTCCTTTACACGGATCAGTCGTCCTGGTCCCCTTGCAGAAAAACAGCCCCAAAGCATGATGTTTCCACCCCCATGCTTTACAGTAGGTATGGTGTTCTTTGGATCCAACTCAGCATTCTTTCCCCTCCAAACACGACAAGTTGAGTTTCTACCAAAAAGTTCTATTTTGGTTTCATCTGACCATATGATGTTCTCCCAATCCTCTTCTGGATCATCCAAATGCTCTCTAGCAAACTGCAGACGGGCCTGGACGTGTCCTGGCTTCAGCAGGGGGACACGTCTGGCACTGCAGGATTTGAGTCCCTGGCGGCGTAGTGTGTTACTGATGGTAGCCTTTGTTACTTTGGTCCCAGCTCTCTGCAGGTCATTCACTAGGTCCCTCCGTGTGGTTCTGGGATTTTTGCTCACCGTTCTTGTGATCATTTTGACCCCACGGGGTGAGATCTTGCGTGGAGCCCCAGATCGAGGGAGATTATCAGTGGTCTTGTATGTCTTCCATTTTCTAATAATTGCTCCCACAGTTGATTTCTTCACACCAAGCTGCTTACCTATTGCAGATTCAGTCTTCCCAGCCTGATGAAGGTCTACAATTTTGTTTCTGGTGTCCTTTGACAGCTCTTTGGTCTTGGCCATAGTGGAGTTTGGAGCGTGACTGTTTGAGGTTGTGGACAGGTGTCTTTTATACTGATAACGAGTTCACACAGGTGCCATTAATACAGGTAACGAGTGGAGGACCGAGGAGCCTCTTAAAGAAGTTACAGGTCTGTGAAAGCCAGAAATCTTACTTGTTTGTAGGTGACCAAATACTTATTTTCCACCATAATTTGCAAATAAATTCTTTAAAAATCAGACAATGTGATTTTCTGGATTTTTTTTCCTCATTTTGTCTCTCATAGTTGAGGTATACCTATGATGAAAATTACAGGCCTCTCTGATCTTTTTAAGTGGGAGAACTTACACAATTGGTGGCTGACTAAATACTTTTTTGCCCCACTGTATAAGTTTTTGAGTTAGCCTGCTAAAAGTCAGACAGACAGACAAACAAACCCTGATGAAAACATTTCCTCCTTGGCGGAGGTAAATATTTTCTACCTTATTCACAACAAAACTGCCAGAAAGCTTATATACTGAACTACTAATACAGGTTATGAGCTCATGTGACTTTCCCCAAACTCCTTCACTCTCCAGCCACACCTACACTGCACCTCACTACACTGTGTATTTCTCTATTTTAGATATCCATTTGTTCTGTAGCAGCCCATGCTGTTTGAGTCAATGGTCTATCTGCCATGTAGTCCAGAGCAGAGGAATTAAAAAGGGAAGATAAAAGGCTGGGGGCCAATATTGGAAATGTATCTGCTAGCCTTAGGGGCAACGTCCTGCCTTTTTTCGCCTCTGATTGAAGTGCTCTCACTTGGCTATAATTGGCCTTTTTTGCCTCTGAGTAGAAAGCCTCTCCAACAACTGCAAAACATCATAGCAAAATTGGTGAGGGCATACTTTCAGCTCGTTAATCCATAGTTTATTTATTCCGTGGGGCGGCCATGGCTGAAGCGGGTCGTCTAGTAATCGGAGGGTCACCGGTTCGAATCCCTGCTCCGCCCAGAAAAAAAATGTCACCTGGCCGTTGTTTCCTTGGGCAAGACACTTAACCCACTTTGCCTGTTTGGTAGTGGTCAGTGGGTCCGGTAGCGCTGGTGTCTGGCAGCCTCCCCTTTGTCAGTGTGTGTCCCAGGACAGCTGTGGCTGCAACATGTGTGTAGTTTATCACCACCAAACGTGTGCGTGTGTGTGTGAATGACAAACTGTAGTATGAAGTACTTTGAGAGTCATAGGATTTGAGTAAAGCGCTATACAAGTACACACCATTTACCATTCCCACCATCAACAGAAGTAAACCAAGTCCATCTAACACTGTGACAAGTGTGTGCTGTCACATTTATATCTCAAGTTTACATTTTCATAGACTATTTAGACTGTGTTTAGTTTTGTCATGGCTGTTTTTGAGGGTTTGGTGATGAAAATGGGAATTAATAACCTAAAAAACTCATCACATTTATTACACTTAAATTGACTTGATTTATTGGCTCTCGAGCGCTGAGATGTTATATTAAAGCAAAATAAAAGTCCTAAATACACTTGTGCTGGTACAAGATGCATGAGATACAAAAAAACTGCACTATTTTGTCCAAAAATGGCGTGTACTTGCATAGCGCTTTTACTCAGGTCCTACAAATCCCAAAGCGCTTCACACTACAGTTTTTTGTCATTCACCCATTCACACACACACTCACACGTTTGGTAATGATGAACCACACACATGTTTGTAGCCACAGCTGTCCTGGGACACACCCTGACAGGGGCCAGGCTGCCAGACACTGGCGCCGCTGGACCCTCCGGCCACCACCAAACAGGCAAGTGTCTTGCCCAGGAACACAACGGCCAGGCGATCTTTTTCTCTGGGCAGAGCAGGGATTAGAACCAGCGACCTTCCGGTTGCCAGATGACCCACCTACCGCCTTAGCCACGGCCGCCCCAGCTATGAGCAGTGCAGGTCAGTTCCTATTCCTGATTAATGTAAACTGGTGAAATACCTACAACATCATCAGTGTTGAGGACATTAATCAAATAATATACAGTTAAACAGAGGGAACTATTGTGTATGACAGGGGTCTCCAGTCTTTGAGATACTTCCATGCAACTTTTAGGTGCATCCCTGCTCCAACACAGCGGAATCAAATGACTGAATACCTCTGGTGCCCAGGTATCAGCATCAAGCGGCTGCTAAGATGCAAGTCAGTGAATTATTTGACATCTGCCAATTGTTCTACCCAATGAGAGGAGAGTGAGAACACAATGAGAACACTCCAATCAGATACGAGAAATGGCGAGGACACTTTTGAACCAGTCAGAGGCGAGAAAGGCAGGACCTTGCCCATTAACGGGTACAATTCAGATAGAGATATTCAGATCCACATCAGACCACAGACCACAGATATTCGCAGACCGAGGGGGTGGGGGTTACCAGATAGAGAAGTTTAAGCTCATGTCATACAAATGACCTACACAAGCAAATATAATTCATTTTCACAGTTTCAAGAACTCATGAACAAGCTACAAAAAAGAAGTAAGAAGGATCAGCTCAGAATCACTCATAAGCACAATGCATCATGTTTATTCTGTACAAACAAGGTCTTCTTACTTTGGGTTCTGCTGAAAAAGGAAATGATGACTTACGACAGTCTGTTTCATCAGAATTATCTTCACAGTCATTGTCACCATCACAACGCCAGAGCTTGAGGGCGCAGCGGCCATTTTTACACTTGAACTCGTTTGGCTCACAGGGAGACGCAGTACCTGTGAAAAGGTTAGAGGTTGGAAAAATATTTTTCCATTTAGGTTGAGCTTTAGAATGTAATGCAATCATGAGTAAAAGGAACAAGAAATAAAATCTATTATATTTATTTTAATGAAGAATCAGTCATTTTGACTTGTAGCTTTAAGAAAGGGAAACCTTAACTCTGACAGTTATATATTTTTAAATGAAATTAAATTTGTTAATTTACATAGCACGAATTTACAACAAAGGTCATCTCATGCATGATATTTTTTTTGACTTGGAGAACTCAGAAGAACAGAAATGCTCAAAACAAAAATCAGATTTTAGTGTTTTATTTTTTTAGTACTTTATTTACTTATTTTTGATCATTATCTAAAGAATAAAAACAGATTTTAAAAGTCTGGCCTCAAATGAAACCCTGCTAACAGTACTTTTACCTAATCAGAATAATTTACACTTCTGATGATAGTATACAAGACTGTCTGACTTACCACATCCCAACTCATCACTTCCGTCTGAGCAGTCCCTTTCTCCATCGCATATAACATTTGAAGAGATACATTCCCCACTCTGGCATTTAGCTTGATCCGCTCTGCAGGATGAGGACGGGGGCCGGGGGCCTATAGGAATCTTGGTCGTGGTGTCGGGGATTGTGTCTACTGGGACAGTCAAATCACAAATCTTTGATTAAACTTAGTAGCATACACAGACCTTCTAGTGAATGAACACATCGCACACACCAATCTGTTACATGCTGGCAGCTAATCAAACTAAACACTCACCACAGCTGAGCTCATCACTCATGTCACTGCAGTCTGGTCTGTTGTCACATACATATTCCATTGGGATGCATGTTTTATCACCACACATGTGCTCACTAGCTGTGCAGGGTCTTTTAGTGGTGGGAGTTACTGCGAGCAAAGGGAAATTGAGGAGGAGGAAGGAAGGAGGTGCACATACAGCTAATACACTATACCAGCAAGTCATATTAAAGAACAAATAACATATAAACTTGGGCATATTGTCAAACACATCACGCAAAGATTACTTCTGATTAGTAAATGAGGTTTTAAACATTATGAATCTAACTTAACAGCTATGTCCTGTCCTGCACAAAGATTGACGAAAGCACATCAACAAGACTAAACTGACCAAATTAAATGCAAAAGACTGTCAATACTGATAGGAACACACAATACAATATGTAAGCTTGATTGGACAAACACATAAATAAGATCCGACAACCAGTGTTGGGTATCGTTACTTTGGTAAGTAATTAGTTACGTTCCACCGTTACCATCAAATAAAAGTAATCAGATAAAATACCGCTTTACATATTCATAAAAGTAAGACGTTAGAGTACTTCTGCGTTACCAAAAATTAAAAGCCAGTATGCAGCCTTGCACATGCTGCAACTTAAATGAGAGAATTAATTTTGCTGCTATGTAGAAACATGTTCTCTGTGCTTTTGTGTCTGGCAGAGTGCCAGATCATTCAGTGCGGAGGGAAACAAAGCAACATGTAGGCGGTTCAGCAAGCCGTCCGTGTCCTCTATTAATTTTTTGTGCTGGACACCTGTCTGGCATTATCCCGTTTCTGTCACTTAAGAAATAAATAAATATTAAATCAATTATTAATATACAAATGTTGAGTTTTACTGTTAAAATTTTAAGTTTTTCACAAGAGCGGCAGAGCGAACTAATATCTCCTGAGACCGGCCATTATGATAAATAAATGGTGTAAATAACATGTTAACTCATGTTGTGAGTTTCTGTTGTCACTGTTACCAACTAGCGTTTGAGTCAGCGCAATGATTCAGAATGATCAGGCTAGACCGGAACTTTGAAAATTCTTAACGTGCAGGCATCCCACTGGTCCCGGTGTTTCGTCAAACACCGGTAAGCATGTAATTTACAGCCATGTCATCTTGTAAAAAGGTTTATAAAAACAACGGGACTGTTGTGTTTTTCTTGAAAACGTTTCGCCTTTCATCCAAAAGGCTTCTTCAGTGGAATAGGATTGGGAGTAGCAGGTTTATGAGCCGTAACCAGAAAGACCACACCTAGGAGCAACTAACAAGGTCATTGTTTTATAAAAGTAGCTTGTTAGGGGCCCAGACTATCCCTCAGTTCATTCCCAAATAGGGTCTTAGAGCCTGACGACCCTACCAGGTCCATGAGGTGTGAGTTTCTGTGAAACTGCCTGGGAAGACGACTAAGGGCTGCGGTGTAGATGTTTGAAAGATGAAATCTGAGGCCTCCTCCTCCGTTTAGTGATGTATTTTCATGTTTTACATAGATAGCTTCTTTCACTCCTCAAACCACCCTGTCCCTGTCCAAAATGTGGACATAATTGTCCTTGAAATAGTGTCCTCTGTCCTTGAGATGTAGGTATACTGCTGAATCCTGTCCTGATGTATTCGCTCTTCTGTGTTGTGCCATTCTTTTGTGAAGCTGCTGTTTGGTTTCTCCAGTGTGGAGGTCTGAGCATCCTTCACTGCACTGGACTGCATAGACCACCCCGCTGACTTTGTGTTTGGGGGTCTTGTACTTCGGGTGAACCAGTCTTTGTCTGAGAGTGTTGCTGGGTTTAAAGTGTGCCCCGATGTTATGTTTAAAAAAAAAAAAAAAAAAAAAAAAAAAAAAAAAAAAAAAAAAAAAAAAAAAAAAAAAAAAAAAAAAAAAAAAAAAAAAAAAAAAAAAAAAAAAAAAAAAGATGTATCAGCGTCGGAATTAAACTGGACTCCAAACAGTCCGCCTCCTTATATTTTTTTCCTTCTCTTTGAATTCTTGCTTGTATGTTCTCTCAATGTAAGTCGCTTTGGATAAAAGCGTCTGCTAAATGACAGTAGTAGTAGTAGTAGTAGTAGTTTAGAGAAAATCCTTCGTAGTTTCTCAGATACCCCCGCCACATATGGGATGAATGTGTTCTTCCTCCTCTTCTCTCCTGCACTTGTCTGGGTTGGTTGCATTCTATACTTCTTTGAGGCTTTCACATATGCCCAATTGGGGTATCCACAGGTTTTGAGAACTTTCATGATGTGTTTCTGTTCTTTGTCCTTCCCTTCTTTCTTTGAGGTAACCTGTTCGGCTTGATGCTGTAATGTTCTGATGACTGAAAGTTTGTGTTCCAATGGGTGGTGTGAATCAAAAAGCAGGTACTGAACCATGTGTGTGGTTTTCCTGTAAATCTCGGTCAGTAGGCTGCCATCAGTTTATATGTGAACTATGCAGTCCAAGAAAGGTAGTTTGTTCTCTTTCACATCTTCTCTGGTGAATTGGATGTTATGATTCACTGAGTTGATGTGGTGAGTAAAGGCCTCCACTTTTTTGGCTTGTATTTTGACCCAGGTGTCATCCACATATCTGAACCAATGGCTTGGTGCTGTTCCCTCATATGAGCTCAATGCTTGAGCTTCCACTTCTTCCATGTACAGATTGGCCACAATGGGAGAAACTGGAGATCCCATGGCACAACTATGCTTCTGTCTGTAGAAACTGTCCTGGGGTCTCATTTATAAAGCTCGCTTATGCACATAACGGGGTCGGAAAACTGCGTAAGCAACTTTCCATGCAAACTTTGGGATTTATAAAAAAAAATGTCTCTCGGGATGCCTTGTTGAACGCTTCGTCCAGAGTCACTGGGGGGGACAACGAGATTTGGTTTTGTTTTATATTTTAATGACGGACACATTTGATCTGTATTAATAAAAGGCTTAGTCTCCTCTGCATGGTCAGTGTCTCCCTCCTTCTCTGGCACGATGCCATGCACGCTTGCCGGTTCGAGTACTGCTGAGATCCTAACGGCGAGCTGTGGGGGATCAGAGGTGCCAGGGCCTCCACCAATGGCAGACACACTCTGGCAGTGGCAAGCCATCTTTTTTTTGCCTCCACCTTCAGATCGGCCATTTTTTTAATATCCGCCACAGATCTCTCTGAAGAATTCACAGCATTCACAGCTTCATCAACACTGTGCCACTCTGTGGATTTTCTCTTATTTGTTATGCCACTGCTGTAACCTCCAAAAAGCACTTCCGTTCGTTTTTCCACCTCACCCTCAATTTCAGCTTCGGTGAAGTTGCGCTTCCTTGATCTGCGGTCGCCATCTTATTGGTGGAATGCTGTAATAAGCCGGCTAATTTATATGCACAAGCCACTTTGCATTGACCATTTACGGCAGAAAGTGGGCGTGTTGACTGCGGGATGTGATCCAGAAACATCTGAGCACATTTCTAGGTAAAGTGTGATTTATAAAGCGGAGATTGCGTGCAGCTGTGCATACGCCTTGTTTTATAGGTCCCAAACTTACTTGGCGTAAGTAGATTTTTTTGCTGAGCTTAATTACGGTTTTAGTAAGGATTCTATGCAAAGTTTTATAAATGAGACCCCTGGTATTTGAAGTATGTGGTGGAGAGGCAGAGGTCCAAAAAGGTGCAGATCTGATCTGTGGTGAAAATTGTCTGTTCTTTGAGAACACGATCTTCTTGGAGACATCTCCTGACTGTTTCCACTGCATCTGATATAGGTATGCAGGTAAAAAGAGACGTAACATCGAAAGATATTAAGGTTTCCCTCGACACCAGCTTCAGTTGACTGATTTTCTTGACAAAATCTGTAGAGTTTTGGATGTGGTGTGGTGTGTTGTCTACCAGTGGTGCTAGGATCTTGGAAAACTGTTTGGAAATGTTGTGACTGAACTGATGCTGCTGATGATTGGTCTAAGAGGTGTCCCTTCCTTGTGGATCTTCGGGAGGCCAAACAAACGTGGAGTAGCAGCAGATTCTGGTGGTTTTGGGATTGATCTTTTGTGTTTGGCGAATGTACCAGATCAATATTCTGCAGCAATGGTCTCAGGACGAGCAAATAACGAGACAGAGGACTACACAAGGCAGCTGAGACGGCTGCACAATATAGTCAATTTCCTGCGTTTAGTGCGGTCTCGCTGTGGTTGCGTTCACACATACATTCGAGCTGCTCCAGAGTTCATTTTTATTGAACCGAAACCCACGTTTTTAGGTGGACTAGAGTTTGATTGTTTGGTCCGAATCAGAGTTCAGCTGCCCGTTCACACCTCCCCAAACAAACCGGACTTTCGTTGCAAATGAACTAGAGTTCGATTCCAGTGGACTAAACAGGGCTGGTGTGAATGCACCCTTAATTACATTTGTGCCATGCAGGTCCTTCGCCAAGCAAACCAGTACTCTACTTTGGTGCTCCCATGCAAAACATTCCCAAAATAACATGTACAGTCAGATCCAGGTATTATTTGGACACTAACACAAGTTTAGTTATTTTAGCCATTTACCAAAACATATTCAAGATACAGTTATATAATCAATATGGGCTTAAAG
The DNA here is from genome assembly GCA_006937955.1 of Pachypanchax playfairii. NCBI lineage: Eukaryota > Metazoa > Chordata > Actinopteri > Cyprinodontiformes > Aplocheilidae > Pachypanchax > Pachypanchax playfairii. The sequence goes on along the minus strand of SSNP01000032.1, from coordinate 1,084,829 downwards.
TCCAGACCCCCAGCTTTGAGGGTATTCACATCCAAATTGGGTGAAAGGTTTAGGAATTACAGCTCTTTAATATGTAGCCACCTCTTTTTCGAGGGACCAAAGATAATTGGACAGTTGACTCAAAAGCTATTTTATGGACAGGTGTGGGCTATTTAATTAAGCAGATAAAAAGTCTGTAGTTGATTCCAGGTTTGGCATTTGCATTTAGAGGCAGTTGCTGTGAACACACAACATGCGGTCAAGGAGCTCTCAGTGGAAATGAAACAGACCAGTCTTAGGCTGAAAGAATAAAAGAAATCCATCAGATAGCGGAAATGTTAGGAGTGGCCAAATCAACAACTTGGTACATTCAGAGATAAAAGAGCATACTGGTGAGCTCGGGAACTCCAAAAGGCCTGCACATCCATGGAACAGTGGCAGGTGATCGCAGGATCCTTTTCATGGTGAAAAAAAAAATCCCTTCTTAACATCCACCCAAGTGAAGAACATTTTCCAGAATGTAGGTGTACGAGTATTTAAGTCTACCATAAAGAGAGGACTTCATGAGAGCCAGTACAGAGGGTGCATACCATTAATCAGTCTCAAAAATTGAAAGGCCAGATTGAACTTTGCCAAAAAACATCTAAAAAAAACCCAGCCTGGAACAGCCTTCTATGTCAGATGAAACTAAGATTAACCTGTACCAGAATGATGGTAAGAAGAAAGTATGGAGGAGTCTTGGAACAGATCAAAATCCAAAGCACACCACATCTTCTGCAAAACATGGTGGAGGCAGTGTGATGGCGTAGGCATGTATGGCTTCCAATGTCAGTGTCACTAGTGTTCATTGATGATGTGACAGTAGACAGAAGCAACCAGATGAATTCTGAATTGTTTAGGGATCTACTTTCTGCTCAGATTCAGCCAAATGCAGCAAAGTTGATTGGACGGTGCTTCACAGTAAAGATGGACAATGACCCAAAACATACTGCAAGCAACCCAGGAGTTTCTTAAAGAGGCCATTTCACAAAGATTTCATAACTTTGTGGTTATTTCTTGAGCATTAACCTGTAATATGAAACATTTTATAGCTAAAAAACATTAGGAAACACTGATTAACAGACCTTTCAATTTATTTGCATCAAAATTCGGCTGGCTTCGTCAGGCTTTGGGCAGCAACTCATAAATATTCCTTATTCAAATTTGCTGCACTCAGACTGGCTAACAAACTAGCCTATTAGAACAAGGCATACTGTTTCCTGCCTGTTTTCCACACGGCAACAGACACGTAGTCTCTTCCGGTTTGATACGTGTTATGCTACAGCTTTTAGCCAGCAGCATGCTAGGCATGGTTTCAACTGCCAACTTGATGAATACTAACGAGCAAAGAAGCTGTGACGAAACAAAAACAGGCCATTCAAACTCAGGTTTTATTGCCACCTGCGTAGTTTTTCACACCCACTATGAAGGTAAGAACAACCGTGGAGCTAAAATATTCAACATAAAACCTTAGAAAAATCGTTTTTAAGGGAATGGCCTCTTTAAGGGAAAAATGTGGAATATTCTGCAATTGCCAAGTCAATCGCCAGATCTCAACATGATCAAGCAGCATTTCATTTGCTTAGGAAAAACTTAAAGCAGAACTAAGTAAGTTTTGCTCTCGCTCTCCCCCTACTGGTCCCCTGTGAAAGCTCACTGTCGTAACGTTCCCCCGCCGCCGCCGCAGACCCCCCACCCCCTCCACCCCCCCAACAACAACGCGCAGAGAACGCTTTTGCAAGAAGAAAGAAAAACAAAACCAAGAAAATGTCTCGACAGGTGAGTATTATTGTCATCTTTGCGCTCCTAAGGGTGGCGTTGCTAACAACGGCAAGGGCTTCATGCTTGTATTTATGTACGTGAGTGTGAGTGCCGTAAAGCAGGTTTGTTCTCGCGAGATTAGTCGGGTCCGATCCACTGAATGTTGCAAGTGCTGCTTTCAGGACACAGACCCCGGAGGGAGGGGAGGGACCCACGAATCACCCCGCCAAGTCCTTGTTTACCCCCACAGGGACTCTAGAAAACATTTATTGAGGTGAAAAAACTTACTTAGTCTGCTTTAAAGCAAAAAGACCCACAAACAAGCAGCAGCTGCAGTAAAGGCCTGGCAAACAATCACAAAGGACGAAACTCAGAATTTGGTTATGTCTATGGGTTCCAGAATTCAGGCACTTATTGACTGCAAAGGATTCTCAATAAAGTATTCAAAATGAACATGTTATTTATGGTAATGTTAATTTGTCCAATTACTTTTGAGCCCCTGAAATGAGGAGAACTTTTATAAAAATACTTGTAATTTCTAAACGTTTCATGGGATATTGTTGTTCAACCTTTTGAATTAAAACTGAAACTCTGCCCCGCAATTGTTTAACAATTGGTGACATGCAGCGCTCAAATCATGAAAACTGCGCACTGCCCAAATAACTCTGGGCCTAACTGTACATGTCATGTAAAGGGCATCATTAGATGTCAACACTGTAAGGGCACTACAGTTGTCTCACAGTTTTTATAGTGCAGTTCAATTAGCTGCCATGTAGCAGGCATGGTACAGTACAAACCTGGCACCTTTATAGGGTCCACTGATGGCAGAGATTCTACTAGAAACCAAAGAAGAATGTTGAAGAAACTTTCTAATGTTTGGACAGACTCTTCATTAGCAGAATTGACTGAGGTCTTACCAGTTCCAAGCTTCCTGAACTGAAAACCCTGGACTGATGTTATGTAGGAAGCAATGGTTCCTTCCTTCACCACGTCATAAAGCACCATGCGGATTTGTTCCTCATCGTTGTTGTTGTCAGAACCCACGTCCAGTTCCACAAACACATCAACACCATCCTCTCTTATTATTTTTCTGTGAAAGAGTGAGAAAGGCGTGATGAGGCTATGGTGCTGTGCAGCCATAAAGACTAACTCTTCCTGTATAATTTCTCTTTGTATGTTCCTCGCTAATTATTGATGTACAGACTTGCTTACTGCTCTTTGGTGGTTTTGAGAAAAGGGGCAAAAATAACCTGGCTAGAATAGGACAAGCAGACATCAACAGCACACAGCTGCAAGGTATTTTATTTAGGTGACTGCAGGAATGATTTAAAAGATTTGTGTTCTTACTTAATGTACACCACGTTGACTGTCTGGACACCTGGAATCTTGTTGTACTCCGATTCCAGCTGTGGAGGGAAAACTAAACTCAGAAGATCAAGCCTGGATACAATTTTCAGACAAGCTCACACATCCCTAAACCAGCAACATCATAAAATCATACAAGAACTTCAAAGGGTCCTACCGTGTCCATTACAGCCTCCGAAATCTCCTTAAATTCTGGAGACAAAATATCATCCAGTTCAGGACTGAACACGACAGAGTCAGTGAAGTTGATGAAAGCTCTGTAATAAACTAGAGACACAGACAGGAGGACGAAATGTCAGTTGAACCACTCAGAACAACTAACAGTCACAAACTCACTAATGGTGTGCACCTGTTGCTGGGTTCAAATATCATAAATCACATCATCTATAAATGAGATCTGCTACTGCTCAGAATTTTTTTCTCTTTGGCTAAATGTTTCCGTAAGTACAAAAATTGAAATATTACTGTGGCTTAAATTTTAGCCACAAACAAATTATATCTATTTCTACATCTTAACTGTAGCTGGGTCTTCCGTCTACAGCAGCACGCACACACACACATACACACACACACAAGGTCAGGAAATCAGGAGGAAATCACAGGCACCCTCTGCTTTCACATGGTGCACTAATCCAGCCTTTGAACTGCTGGTAAATCCCCACGTAATTCTCTTTTTGGCTTCAATCTAAAAAATCTGATTTTGCAATAATAAAAAATGTTTTAAAGAACAGGTTATCCACACCCAAGTCCCAGTCTATTGGTCCTTTTGCAATTTCCAAGCTACAAATTGCATCCATATCGGTTATTATGTTAACAAACAAACAAACAAGCAAAACATACACCTAAATGAAGAAATAAACCAGTGCAAGGCCAAGTCCATGAAAACGTAAAGTAAACCAGTCCAATTAATTTTATTAATTAATTTTCAACTTTTGCAAACAACAGTTTTTATATTTTCTTATAAAATCAAAACATTAAAAAATAAGAAAACAAAAACAGGAATAAAAATTAGAACACTGACACTAACAAACAGGAGACCTTAAAGATAAAGGAGGGTCTTCAAGCTCCAGCACTTTGTTTACATCAGCCATGATGTAAAAAAAAAAAAACCTCACGTGGGAGTCCGGTGCTGACAACAAACTTGCAGTCCGCCACTGAAGATGCGCCGCGCGCAAAACAAACCTGTTAACTGTAATCGGATCGGTAAACGTCTGCATCATACCAACAGTACCAAAACGGTTCATATGAATGTGTGTTCTGTTACACCCCTCAGCTCATGTATTTACTTCAATGTGTTTATGCAGCTCTACTGTGTGTCACTCAGTAGAGCGTCGGTGCGGAAACTTCCCCGTCAGAGCCCGCCCCAACAGGCACCTTTATTGGAACCACTGCCTCTGTGGTCCGATCAGGGCCAAGCCGACCCCATACCTATTCACCACGCCTACCTATGAACTGATTGGTCAAGTAAACTGATGCCAGTCACGTGCCTACCTACGTAGTATTAACCACCGATTGGCCTGGTAGTGTGCACGTGTGTGACGACACTGAACCGCGCAGATGGGATTTAACAGGTCTCCTGTAACGCAAGTTATTTTTTTTTTTCAAATGATTTTTAACATGACAACTACAAAAGCAGTGCCGTGACAAGTTGAAAAAACTCAAATGTGAGTACAGAGTGACCAAGAACCTGCAACGACCGGAGTGGAGCCGACCACAAGTGATGGAAGTGGTTCCAGGACATGGACGTTTTTTATGGGGAAAGGAGAGTGTTTGGAGAGGACATGGCAGCTGTAAGGGTGAGTTGTGATTCATTTTAAGTGATTTAAACACTTTGAAGCAGCTCACGAAAAACTCCTGTTGTGAACTCGCAGTGTGCAGATGAGCTAGCTCTGTCGGCATGCGGGAGACTGACGACCGCTTTTTTATCTCTGTATCAGAGGTCGACGTTGGTGGTTTGATGGAGAAGATGTGGAATCAAAGACCGTGCTCCACAGAGAAGTGAGCTTCTCTGCAGAGGAAGGGAGACGTGACCGGGTGCTGCTGAGAAGCTGTCTGCTTCCTTTTGTGAATAAATAAAATAAAAAGTGTGCAATAAACTTTGAAGAACTACAACAATTGTATCTTCCTTTTCTTCTCTTTAATAACTGGTTATATCACTCGACTTGTAAATGATGCCTTGTTTAAGAATTTTTTGTTATTTGGTCACTTGTATTTAAAGCTGGAGTGCGTAACTTCTGTAACTTCTGTCGACCCCTAGCGGAATTTTTGCGTCATTACAACAATAAAGCTGGCGCTTCCATATGACGTAAGCCCAGCTGCCACCGCTTTATCTCTGCCGTTGTTATTCCAACCGGTATCTGTCTTAATCAAGCTTCAAATTCAGTCTGTTTACTTTACCTGGCTCTATATTTGTTTCAATAAATATAATTTCATTGTTGAAAAAATCAAGAGAAACCAGTAAAATATAAAATACTGGTAAACAAAACCTTCAGAGTTCAGGTTGGATTGTTTACAGGTTTGATTGTTCACTTTAATCTACATTTAACAGTTTGGTGTTGAAATTTATTAGTCAGCTGTTGGGGTCACAATGATCTATTTGTCTTATTCAGTGAATTTTTTCAGTTTTGACACGATGCAGAATCCTGCAGTCAGCTGCACTGATCTGACTGACTGAAAAACCGTTACACTGGCAAACTGACAGACACAAACTGACACAGAGACAGAATCAGCTGATCAGCTGGAACTTCGGCGCTCTGGTTTTCATCTGGTGCGCATTTTATATTTTGACAGTGTGTGCGGACCTGCGGACCACTTATGTGCACCCGTGAACATCAGCCAGATCTCTTCTCTCCACCGAGGAAAAGCAATGCCAATACAAATTCGCGTTTGCCTTCTCCTTCGGTCACTTTCCTTCTTAGCCAATAGTCCCTCTGCCGAACGTCCAGGAATTTTTTTTTTTTCGTGGTAGGATCCACTTCCCAATAAGTGTCTCTCGGCTGTTTATTTGGATTCTCCGCCATGTCGACCTTCACGTTCTGCCGGCTGCTACGAGACACTGCGTTCTATTTCTTATTATTTTTCTTGTTGTGACATAAAAGACGTAATTTCATGTGCGACAGCGCGGGAATGTCGCAGTCGACACGCAAAGTAAAAATTATATATATTGAAAAATACCGTGAGATGTTTGAGGAGCCGATCGGCTTAATCTGCATTGTGTCATCTCCTCTGATAGTGGCTTGGCTGAAACGGACATCCACGGACATGTAAAAGTTACGCACTCCAGCTTTAAAGCAAATATGAATGCTTTTATTATGAATCCAGTCAAGTTTCCTGTTCAACGTAATTGAAGAAAGCGCGGATAAAAGAAAAAAAAGGTGTTTTTTTTACTCTACAATATATAAGAGCTCCATTCAGCCTTATTAAAAGAAATATGTGGAGGCTACATGGGATTTGTGTAAATAAAATCCCAGCAGCATGTTTTTATTTGGAGACGAATTTACGAGCGTGTTTTCAGAATGAACATGCTCTGGTAGTAACGAAGAGGACAGGACAGAAACAATATCAGAAACATCAAAACTTTATTTTTAGACTAAATGGTCAGACAGGTGCAGCATCAGAGATTTATGATTACCTTTCCCACCCTCGTCTTCTGCATAATGTGCTGGTGTGGTGTGTTTACAAGTCTTGTGCGCTTAAAAATTGCGTCACAGACCTCCGCCATTGATAAGGTAAACGAAACAGCCCATGCCCCCACCCACATGGGCACTGCTCACGCCCACGGCCGCATTCCAGAGGCGAGTGTGTGAACAAAACTTGACTGACCCGACCCTACCCGACACCATTCGGCCCATGTGTGAAAGCGGCATTTCTTCCACTGCGCCTAAAATCACACTAAGCGGTTAAGGACAACTGACGTAACCGGAAGCCGGAGGCACCCCGTACACGCACATGTTTCGGTGTACAAACAAAGAAGGCTTGTAAGCTTTGTGCCTCGGAGTTAGTATAAACCTGCCTTAAAATGATGCACTCGTCTTGTGTGAAGGGCTGCCACGCCAAGTCACACAATTACAAGAAAGACAGGCTGAAGAACAACATTAAATTTTTTAGTTTCCCGTCCGGGGGCGTGGCTCAGAGATTTATGAAAAAAATGGCACCGAAACGGTACGCAAGTGGACCGAACCGAATGGTTCAACACATACCCACGAACCATTACACCCCTAGTGGATACCCATGCTCTATAAGAGTTGTCCAGGCCATGAAAAATAGAGTGAGAAAAAAAATAGAAAAAGCCCTTTTTGACCCCTTGCAACCACTGAGGAGCTCTGGAATGCGGCCGCAATGACGCTCTTGAAGGCAGCCGCAACGATGCTCTGAAGACCGGCCGCACGGAGAAGCTCTGGAGGGGGTTCGCACTAGCTAAAATCATGTATCTCAGTAAAAAAAAATTCGGACCAATCATTTGTTAGCATTTTGCTTTGGGGCGGGTGTTCAAGTTTGATTGGCAGCAAGTGCCCAGGCAGGCAAAGAAAAACAAACATGGTTGCGCCGGTGGATGTACGCATAAAAGCAGCTATTGAATCTGTTTTAGGAGAACTCGAGACAATTTCTTGGTTGAAAAATTAACAAAGGCAAGAACTTTTCTTGATGGTGAAGATGTGTGTGTGTTTTACTCCCAGCTGGATTTGCAAGAGCTGGATTTACGGTGATTGGCTAGAGACAAATCATGAAAGGCAAGCACTTGCTGGCCTGTCCTCCAATCAGCTTAAATATTATACCAGATGTCCCTCCCTTTTATAGACGGTTTCAAAAAAGCAGTTAAAAATGTATGTGTTTCCCCAACTCGATAAGAGGTGGGGCTACACATGGATCTGGCAGAGCCAGGTTATAGAAATGCCTGACAGATTTATACTCACAAGCTGAGAATGCAGCAATCACTGCAATGATCAGCTTATTACTTTTATTTATTTATTATTGTGATTTTTTAGATGTATTTTTGTTTATTGCAACTTTTTTAATCAGCAGACACAGCAAAGGAGAAAGGAAATGAGGGAAAAAGTAAGAAAAAAATTTACAAATAGATAAAAGGACAGAGAAAAATCTGCTTCAACACCTGCTGAGAGATAAAAACAAGACCAGAGATGCCACAGCATCGACCAACATTACACTTAAAGAGGCCATTTCATACAAATTTCAGGACTTATGGTTATTTCTTAAGTATTTACCTGTAATATGAAACATTTTATATCTAAAAAAAACATTAGGAAACACTGATTAACAGACCTTTCAATCTGTCTGTGTCAAAATTTGGCTGGTTCCGTCAGCAGCTCATTCATATTCATTATTTGAATTTGCTGGACTCAGACTGGCTAACAAACTAGCCTACGAGAGCAAGGTATATTGTTTCTTGTTTTTTTGTTTGTTTGTTTGTTTTTTAACACAGATGAAAAAGTGTTAATGAGATCCCTGCCCTTGTTTTGTATTTGCCAGTGCTGTTATCTGGGGCTCATACTTAGTAACTTTAAGAAACACGCAAGTCTCTGAGTGTCCAGCTGTCATACGGCTACTGGAAGTGCTCAGTACACTCTTCATGTGAGAGAAAATCTGCTCACACAGATATGTAGAGCCAAATGCTGTGAATAAGGCCTGTGCAATGTTTTTGAGACAGTTAAACTACTCTGGTAGAGAAGTCCAACTATTGAAAATGCAAGCTCCGTGGTCACGCACAGCTGTGGATTGCAGCTGCAGTCGTAGTTCTGCAAACTTTGTTCCCCACAGAGTTGAGCTTTACAGTTCAATCAGCTGCACTTCCATGTCCTCTATATTCAGCCAGTTAAAGAGAGATCAATCCAGATGGTCATTAAAGCTTTCTGGTTTGATCAAAAAAGAAAAAAGTGGCCCATACAACTGAAAGTCCTTGAAAAAGCATTGCGAATTCTGTCTGGAGTCCTCGAATGTATCAATGCATTTTTGTGGTGCTGATGCTGCGCTGAGCGGACGCTCCCTGAGGTGTTTGAAGTGGCGGAACACGGATGTTTCAATATTACCTGAAAAATTGGCCAGCTTTTGAACAAAAGCTTCCCATGTGTCACACATGCCTAAAACAGTTTGTCCTGCTCCCTGGAGTTTGAGATTAAGCTCGTTGAGGTGTGCAGTAATATCTGCGAGAAACAACAGTTTTACAACCCAGTTCTAATCTTCAAGTTCCAGATAGCTCTAGCCCTTTTCTGCCAAGAATGTTTTTACCACACCACAACAATCCACAAATCATTTCAGAACCTTTCCACAGCTAAGCCATCTAACAGCACAGAGGAGCGGGATGTCTTTGCATGGGCTATCCAACTCCTCAAGCAGAGACTGGAACTGGCAGTGAGTCAAAGCGGATCGCTTAACAATAAAGTTCACGATTTTTGCCACTGTGGTCATGACATCTTTAAGATCCAAATTTGACCACCGCTACCCATCTCTGACCCTGACCAGATGGCCAGGTCCTCCCCTGTCCCCCAGCCCCAGGCAGCAGGCAGACAACAGGTATGTGGGAAGAACCTGCACCTCACTCCTCCCGCTCAGATGAACTGATGGTGTGGGATGTTCTATCATGCATTTAAAACAGCGAGCTGTGGTCCAGCCCACCTTCAAGAGCCCTACGTGTGTATAATGTGAATGTGTGTAGGGAGAGTGTCTTAGCTGTGGGTTAAAATTGGGATGCAATCAGCCACAAGGGCAGAGAAAACCTGCACCCCAAAGCCCTATGTTGTGGGAGGGATTGTGTGATGGAGCGGGAGGAGGAAAACTGAACAGGATAGGAAGGAAAGGACTGGAAGGGAGATACCCCAGTCCCAGGGAGCCAGCTCCCCTACTGACCCTCATAAGCAACCCTGTTCCCTGCAGCCCACCAAGGGCCGGGGAACCCGGCAGTGGCTACTTCCGAGACCAACAGTGCCCAAGGTCAGCCATCCAGCACCGCACCAAAGTAAAACCTATACCACCCCAGCTTCCATTCAGCACTCATGATGAAAAGAGAAAATAGACACCCAGGATGAGTGTCCCCCCCCCCCCAACCCCAGAGCATTCCCCCTGTATGAGGGATCACCCAGGTAGATGGTAAAGCTCTACCCACAAACCCTAGTCCCAACCACAGACCAGAGGCCCCAGGGCCAAGCACAGGAGAAAGGAATGACCCACAACCCTGGCGGCCTGCCAACCAGGACCCAGACCCCCAGCCCCACCAGGACCCAAGCCCAGAGGAGGACCACCCCAGGACTCCCAGACCTACCCCAGTCATACTCAGGAGCACCATGGCCACCTGACTGGCAACCTGCTCCCGCCAGCTCAGACTCCCCAGCAGCGCTGCACACGGCCGCCAGACAATGCCACCTAGAAGTCACCACAGTCCGACCAGGCCACGGGAATGGCACCCCGAACCGACCCAGCCACCCCAAGCCCAGACAACCCCAGACCAGCAATCAGTCATCAGGACAAGACCAGGACCTCCACCCCCATGGAGTGATGGAGCTAATTAGAGGAGCCCAGCGAGATTTATCTGACGTAGAGGGAGAAGAAGTTTCAAGACTAATATGGTCTATCAATAGGTCCTTATATTGTTTAATACGAAGATTATTTTTATTCCAATTCCAATTCATAACGATTCATAAGGATTGTCTTCTTAGCAATGCATAAGGCGATAGGAACCATGTGGACTACGTTCGACTTTATATCAACATTTTCTAAATCACCCAATAAGCAAACTAATGGTGCAGCAGGAATGTTACATTTCAGACAAGTTGATAAGTCCTCACATATCTTATGTCAGAATTTTTCAACAGGTGGGCAGAACCAAACAGCATGGATATAATCATCAGGGCCCAGTATTTCAAAAATAATCCACCAGGATTAATCCTGTTGGTTTGGATTTTTTCCAAATCTGATCTGATTTGGGGTATTTCAAAGCAGATTTTATCTTGAAGATTCAAATCCAAATTTGCAAATCCAATCCTGTGTATTATACAGATATTTCGTCCTTTTGTAGAGCCTTGTTCAACATTTGGCTCTGATCATTTCTTCCACTCAAAGATTTAGAGTGGGCCCTGAGCCCAGTTTTTCAAAACTTTGAATCAGGATAATTATGATCCAGATTTACAAATCCTTGGATTCAAATCCACAGACCTGAGATTGATATCCCGGTATTTTCAAAACGTTGCAGGATTGGATCAAAATGATAATGTCAATCCAGCAATGCCATTATTTACCATGAAGAATGAAAAAAATAGAGGAATTGTAAATTATTTTAAATGAGTGATGATAGCTCATGCTAGATTTTTACCTCTGCCAAGGAGGTAATGTTTTACATCTGGGTTTGTTTGTCTGGCTGTCTGTTAGCAGGATAACTTTTGATGATATTTTCAGGAAAGTTCAGAAATGACCCAAGGAACAATCAATTAAATTTTGGGGGTGATCTGGATTACCGTCTGGATCCAAGAATTTTTTTAAGAATACGGACATACTGCTTTCTACAATATGTCCAAGTGCTGCTTGGTGAGGGTCTGCGCTCTGCAAGTACTTTTCTAGTAGTTTTTACTACACTCAAAATGACTGATGTGGAAAAAGAGTCAACACTTCTGTTCATAAATTGTTTAATACTTCATTATCACACACATTGTAGACAGTGTGGAAGATTTTGTGAAAATCAGTAGGTCTAATAAGGTCACACAGGGCTTAAAGCTGGAGTGCGTAACTTTTACATGTCCGTGAATGTCCGTTTCAGCCAAGCCACTATCAGAGGAGATGACACAATGCAGATTAAGCCGATCGGCTCCTCAAACATCTCACGGTATTTTTCAATATATCTCATTTTTACTTTGCATGTCAACCGGCGACATTCCCGCGCTGGCGCACAGTAAATTACGTCTTTTACATCACAACAAGAAAAATAATAAAAAATAGAACGCAGTGTCTCGTAGCAGCCGGCAGAACGGGAAGGTCGACATGGCGGAGAATCCAAATAAACGGCCGAGAGACAATTATCGGGAAGTGGATCTTACCACGAAAAAAAAAATTCCTGGACGTTCGGCAGAGGGACTATTGGCTAAGAAGGAAAGTGACCGAAGGAGAAGGCAAACGCGAATTTGTATCGGCGTCGCTTTTCCTCGGTGGAGAGAAGAGATCGGGCTGATGTTCAGGGGTGCACATAAGTGGTCCGCAGGTCCGCACACACTGTCAAAATATAAAATGCGCACCAGATGAAAACCAGAGCGCCGAAGTTCCAGCTGATCAGCTGATTCTGTCTCTATCTGTGTCAGTTTGTGTCTGTCAGTTTGCCAGTGTAACGGTTTTTCAGTCAGTCAGATCAGTGCAGCTGACTGCAGGATTCTGCATCGTGTCAAAACTGAAAAAATTCACTGAATAAGACAAATAGATCATTGTGGCCCCAACAGCTGACTAATAAATTTCAACACCAAACTGTTAAATGTAGATTAAAGTGAACAATCAAACCTGTAAACAATCCAACCTGAACTCTGAAGGTTTTTTTTTTTTTTACCAGTATTTTTATATTTTACTGGTTTCTCTTGATTTTTTCAACAATGAAATGATATTTATTGAAACAAATATAGAGCCAGGTAAAGTAAACAGACTGAATTTGAAGCTTGATTAAGACAGATACCGGTTGGAATCACAACGGCAGAGATAAAGCGGTGGCAGTTGGGCTTACGTCATATGGAAGCGCCAGCTTCATTGTTGTAATGACGCAAAAATTCCGCTAGGGGGCGACAGAAGTTACAGAAGTTACGCACTCCAGCTTTAATTTGAGCCGGATCTTGCCGGAACAAGATCCGGGAACTGTCTTATTTTGAATGGGTGTGTTCCGGTAACTGTTTGCTAGGATCCGTTAGCGGCGCTAGTTGGGATAAATAACAGCGGCATCAAAATGCCGAAAAGGCAGTATAACTTACTTCTTCTGGGCTTATCACTTTCTCTAGCCCTGCTTGACAATTTACACCTGCTGTGCGCCGGCGCACAGCGCTTGGTCTGGTCCGACGGTTGTGTATGTGTGTGCGTTCCGGTATCAGTTTGGCCTCAGTGATTTCTGGTCTCATAGCGCTATTTGCGTTCTGGTAAATTTTGATTTACAAATTAAGCACTGAGCTCACAGATATAGACTAGGCATACTTTTGAATGAAGAAATCTTTTTGGAACAAATATGTCAAACCAAACATCACCATTTATTTTAACCTTAACTCAAAATAGTAGGTCTTCAAAACAATGTTAAAACTTTGGTTTAAAAACTTAAATCTTATAGTGGAGGAAATGATTGAAGCCAAAATTTGAACAAGGCTCTACACATGGCCCTTTTGTATTGAATTTGACAATTGTAAATTCTATTTTCAACAGTAACAGATGATATTTACTCAATATAATGCAGTTATATTCTGAGGATTCAGTAAAATATGTCAGTGACTGCAATTTATCCTGAAATTCATATAGGCATCATGCCAATGTACCAACGATTGTGTGATTTCATGCATGGAATTATATTAAACTTTTTTCTTTTCAACTCACTCCTATTTAATTCTTCCAATACAAAAGATAGTCTGCTTACAAACAAGAGAGCCCTTTGCAAAGCTATAAGTCATCCCTGATAAAAAAAGAACTGTAGGTTTCTTTTTAGTATTGTGTAAGAAAAATATGTTTATTTTCATTATTTGATTTCATTATTTAGCTACTCTAACATGTAAATATTTCAGCATTAGTCCTTTAGTACATGAGAGCTATGAACAAGTCTCATTCCCACTGCAGGAGTAAAGAAATGCTTTTGATACACAGAGATGAGAGCCTCTCAAGGACACTGTGGTGGGAACCCTGTGATAACGTTGCTTAGTTACTTTATCTGCCAGGAGGCGGACTTCTTCATTTGCTTTATAATGAATCGGAATGGTTATCTGTATCATCAGCTCACTCCTTGCTGCAAGTAAAACCTTTAAACTTTAAATTTTTTAGTCTGTGGTTCTTCTCTTGTCTGTGGGTTTAACTGTGTTTTGGTGTCGAGTAACGATTTCCCTGATAAACTTTAGTACTTTTTGCACGTTCTTTGTACAGTTCTTGATCCTGAGAGCTTTTACATTTTTTCCGTTTGTTAGCAAAGGCACGTACATTTTTGAAGCAAGAAAAGATAACATTTATATAAAAGGTTTAACCAGTGTTATTTATGCCTACAAATAACAGACAAGTTCTCCAGTTCAGAAATTATTTATTTGAAAGTGTTTTATAAAAAGCCCCTAACAAAATCATCCTGTTTATATTTACAGTTGCTAATAGAAGATAAAACAATACATTTTATAGGTATTAAAAAGTATAAAAAACAAATAAAAAATTTATATTAGCAAATATTTAATATTAATAAGTTTGTATTAATCAAGTGAAGGGTCCTAAATAAATGCAGTAGATCTTTTTTTACCTACATCCCTTTGCCTTTTGACTTCCACTTTGCTGGTTTTCTCAAAATCTTTTAAAGGCACACTACACAATATATCAACCTATGCCACATTTTTGGCTAATATCGCTTTGATAACTTTACTGCACTAAAGGCAACTCTATGCCTCTCAATTTGTTTTTTGTAGCATTTTTATAGATTTAAGAAAAGAAACATGAAAAACTAACACATTTTTGAGCAATATCTAAAAGTATCTAGAAACACAAACTGAAATTAGAATTTAGTGCTCTTTTTAGACTTTAATTATTTTTAGTCATTGTGAAGTGGCATAATAAGGGAGCATTACTCAAATCGTTGTCAGATAAAATGACACAATTAAAAATGAATGAAAGTTCAGAGAAATACTTTAAAAGACCTAGAAAAAAATGTTTCAGGACTTTCAGCACTGCTAGATTTTTATCTTGTGAAGAACCTTCTGTTTGTTCTTGTTAAATCTTCCTTTTACAGTGGAAAATCTCTGTCATATCGAGTGATCTTTGTTTTTTTAATTGAAAGAACTCTTCCATCATTCACCACAAATGTCTTTCATTTCTTAAACTAATGAGTAAGGAGATGTCATTCCTCAGGGCTAAGTCCTGCTTTTTTAGCACACTCCTGGTTAAAAAAAAAAAAGCTTACGACAAAGTAATCTGACCATTGCCTATGAAAACACACTGGTGTATACACACACAAACAGAATTGCAAGCCTTTAGCACACAACCTAGAATAGTTGCTGAGTGCTCACTCTGAAAGTTGGTACTGTAAGACTTAGATTAATGACTATACAGTCTGAATTGAGTCCCAAAGCAAAAACAACATCAACACATTTTATTTGACCTGCATACACAGTGGGGAAGATAATTATTTGACCCCCTCACTGATTTTGCAAGTTTGTCCAATGACAAAGATATAAAAAGTGGGGAAATCTGGCTGCGGGTTCGGCAGGAGGACACCTTGGAGGATTTTGTGGCTGGGTGGAAAGGTGAGGCATGCAGCATGGTGTGAGGAGGACAGAGGATCTTGCAGAAAGTTTCAGTTTGCTTGATAAGAGCAGATACGTGAGCTCTTTGCCATGGAGATGACTGATCTACAGGTAGGAGTCTTCATTTATCAGAGTCAGTGTGTAATCAGCAGGGCTAGAGAGCATGATTAGTGAGCTGAGCTCATATTTTGTTGTCCTTCTCGGATTGAAGATCAGAGTGGGTTTGGTGAGAAATTTTCATGGCATTAGAGCGCATGCAGGGAGTCACAAGCCTGGCACCCCAATGGCCGGAGGCTTTTTTCTGTTTTTGTGGTGTTCATATTCAATATTCCACCTTTAAGTCGTTTTTGTTAGAGGGTTCAAATACTTATTTCATGCAATGAAATGCAAATCAGTTTCTATCTTTTATTTAAAGTTATTTTGTCAATTTTCCTTTCGATGTGCTATCTGTCGCTGTTAAAATAAACCTAACATTAAAATGATACTGTTCTGAGACCTTTACTGAAACTAACAAAATCAACGAGGGGTCAAATAATTGTTTCCCCCACTATAATCTCTTGTAATCACTTGCATCGGTACTTACTGCCTAGTCAACTGTAGCTCGTCGCTCACACCCTTTCCAAGCTTGCCCCAACAATTGGGATTAGTGGGATTAAGATCCTTTGACTGTATGGTAAGGATGCAAAAAGAGCAGGGGTCTAATTTATAAAACTTTGCATAGAATCCTTACTAAAACCGTACTTACAGTGGGGCAAAAAAGTATTTAGTCAGCCACCAATTGTGTAAGTTCTCCCACTTAAAAAGATCAGAGAGGCCTGTAATTTTCATCATAGGTATACCTCCACTATGAGAGACAAAATGAGGAAAAAAAATCCAGAAAATCACATTGTCTGATTTTTAAAGAATTTATTTGCAAATTATGGTGGAAAATAAGTATTTGGTCACCTACAAACAAGTAAGATTTCTGGCTTTCACAGACCTGTAACTTCTTTAAGAGGCTCCTCGGTCCTCCACTCGTTACCTGTATTAATGGCACCTGTGTGAACTCGTTATCAGTATAAAAGACCTGTCCACAACCTCAAACAGTCACGCTCCAAACTCCACTATGGCCAAGACCAAAGAGCTGTCAAAGGACACCAGAAACAAAATTGTAGACCTTCACCAGGCTGAGAAGACTGAATCTGCAATAGGTAAGCAGCTTGGTGTGAAGAAATCAACTGTGGGAGCAATTATTAGAAAATGGAAGACATACAAGACCACTGATAATCTCCCTCGATCTGGGGCTCCACGCAAGATCTCACCCCGTGGGGTCAAAATGATCACAAGAACGGTGAGCAAAAATCCCAGAACCACACGGAGGGACCTAGTGAATGACCTGCAGAGAGCTGGGACCAAAGTAACAAAGGCTACCATCAGTAACACACTACGCCGCCAGGGAGTCAAATCCTGCAGTGCCAGACGTGTCCCCCTGCTGAAGCCAGGACACGTCCAGGCCCGTCTGCGGTTTGCTAGAGAGCATTTGGATGATCCAGAAGAGGATTGGGAGAACATCATATGGTCAGATGAAACCAAAATAGAACTTTTTGGTAGAAACTCAACTTGTCGTGTTTGGAGGGGAAAGAATGCTGAGTTGGATCCAAAGAACACCATACCTACTGTAAAGCATGGGGGTGGAAACATCATGCTTTGGGGCTGTTTTTCTGCAAGGGGACCAGGACGACTGATCCGTGTAAAGGAAAGAATGAATGGGGCCATGTATCGTAAGATTTTGAGTGAAAACCTCCTTCCATCAGCAAGGGCATTGAAAATGAGACGTGGCTGGGTCTTTCAGCATGACAATGATCCCAAACACAGCACCCGGGCAACGAAGGAGTGGCTTCGTAAGAAGCATTTCAAGGTCCTGGAGGGGCCTAGCCAGTCTCCAGATCTCAACCCCATAGAAAATCTCTGGAGGGAGTTGAAAGTCCGTGTTGCCCAGCGTCAGCCCCAAAACATCACTGCTCTAGAGGAGATCTGCATGGAGGAATGGGCCAAAATACCAGCAACAGTGTGTGAAAACCTTGTGAAGACTTACAGAAAACGTTTGACCTCTGTCATTGCCAACAAAGGCTATATAACAAAGTATTGAGATTAACTTTTGTTATTGACCAAATACTTATTTTCCACCATAATTTGCAAATAAATTCTTTAAAAATCAGACAATGTGATTTTCTGGATTTTTTTTCCTCATTTTGTCTCTCATAGTGGAGGTATACCTATGATGAAAATTACAGGCCTCTCTGATCTTTTTAAGTGGGAGAACTTACACAATTGGTGGCTGACTAAATACTTTTTTGCCCCACTGTAAGCTCAGCAAAGAAAATCTATTTACGCCAGGTAAGTTTGGGACCTATAAAACATGGCATACGCACAGCTGCACACAATCTCTCCACTAACTAGGAAGACAACCGCAGATCAAGGAAGATCAAGGAAGTGCAACTTCACCAAAGCAGAAATTGAGGTTCTTGTGGGTAAGGTGGAAAAATGAAAGGAAGTGCTTTTTGGAGGTCACACAGTGGCATAACAAATAAGAGAAAATTCCCGGTGTGGAACAGCGTTGCTGAAACCGTCAATGCTGTGATTTCTTCAGAGAGATCTGTGGCGGATATTAATAAAAAATGGTCCGATCTGAAGGTGGAGGCAAAAAAAAAATAATACTAATGCAGATTAAATGTGTCTGTCACTAAAATATAAAACAAAACCAAATCTTGTTGTTTCCCCCCCAGTGACTCTGGATGACACGTCCAATGAGTCGTTCCGGGCGGTGACCGAGTGGCTGCACAGAGGGACATGATTAGTGCGGTGAATGAAGTGCGAGAAGAACTGCACAAAATATGTGACGTCCTGACTGACATTTCAGGCACACCTAAAGAATTAAAAATTGTAAACAAATAAAAAATCATGTCCTCTGTGTTGGTCCTATAAGCGACGCATGACATTTTGTCTTAATCTGCGCCCCAGCTGATATTCCGCATTTCGGAGCGGGGGCTGTGTGTGTGTTTGGGGGGGGGGGTTGTTTGTTGCTCTGTGTGTGCACGAAGCGGTACAATCGATAATGCTGCTGGAATTAATAATTGTATCCTTCTCAGCAGCAGCACTGCAGGTGCTCTTCATGTCCAAAATGTGCGTAAGCCAGGTCCTTACTCAACTTAAAGTTGCGCACATTTTTCCGCTACGTTTTTCTTTATAAATCCCAAAGTTTGCGTGGAAAGTTGCTTGCGCATTTTTCCGACCCCGTTTTGTGCGTAAGCAAGCTTTATAAATGAGACCCCAGTGCTTTTATAGCAAAAGGCTGTTCTCTCCCACAAATGCATCCATTTCCAACAGTGGGAAACTCCTTTGTTGAGCCCCACCAACATCAAAGGTGATAAAACTGTCATTGTGTATTTGTTACAAGCACATGGAAAGGCAGGCAAACATAGCATTCCATTCTCAGAATTCACAAACTGATTTAGCTATGTTATAAATGTTAAGTGGAACTGTAGCAGCATTGTGTCACAGGCCCCCTGAACACAGAGGCCAATGCATAAGACAAAGACTTGATTGAGCAGTTTTCTGAGAATGGCCCTAAAGCCCAACCTCATTGGGTATGACCTTTTACCCCAGGCAGTGCGCACAATATTGCTTTAGTCATTTATAGTGGAAGCTAAAGAGAACCAGTATTAGTTATTCCTAAACCATGAGATTTTATCTCCATCTTTTTTTTTCTAACTTTCTCATGCTCAGTAAAATGGAATGTGTCATCTGCCTCTGACACAGTTTGAGTACAATGTAACAGCTGGCTTGTTTCTCTGGGCTGGAATTAAAATTATTTAAAGCTCTTTTTTTTAAGTTAGAACTTTCTTCCAAAGTATCTCAGCAACCCATTTCCAAACAGCTGGAAATAAAAGTGTTGTCACTGGAGTTCTATTACATCATGGAACAACCTCATTATTTTTTACTGCCATGGAAAAGCATAAGGAACCTGAAAGACACTCACAAAAACAGCTGCTGAATTCAAAACACGACATGCCCAAGCTGAGTTTCACCTGACATGTTATCTGTGAGGCAAATTTGGATATGGAGCAGGTAACAGGAGAGTGTGTCAAAGACAAGAAAGGAGAAAGAAGTGCTTGAAGACTTACTGTAATCTGATTCAGGTGGGTTCTCTAAGTTTCCCAGAGATGAAGAGCTCCGCCAGTACGCTACACAAGCAACAAGAGGTGAAAGAGGACACAGTAAGTGGAAGAGCACAAATGGGAGCCGGGGAGGATAGAACCAAAAAAGCAACACAAGGAGCAGGCAGAAAGATCAGGTCAGCCAGGTGGGTGCAGATGGGTACGTTTCAGGAAGGGAAGGGAGGCAAAGAGAAAAAATTGAAAGTGACAATCAGACTGAGAATTTTTTAAAGGTTATATAAACAAACTAGAAAACATGTTTGAAAATACTGTATGTTAAACAAACATAACTAAGTGGAAAATAAGAACAGTAAGACAGGAAAACAAAAGTGTTTTTAAGTCTCAATCATTTCACATGAAAAAAGACAGATGGAATCCATGAAACAATGGTCTGAGTCACCTGACAAGAAAACCAGAGGAAGCCTTACAGAGACTCAAGCCTCTTCCTTAATCCAGCTGTGTATAGAGGATATTCTGCAGACAACACTGTGGTACAGGTCTTCACATAAGCTCTACTTTACACTTACATTCACCTGGGCATTGTGCAACAAGGCGGGGGGAGGGCACTTCCTGTTTTTCTTTTCAAATGGAAGAACTGAGCACAGATAAGACTTAAACTTTTTTTCAAACCACAAGTCAAACCCTCTGCATTGGCACTGGCATCATTAACCACCTTGTGTTGCAGTGACTCATGCGTTCCTCCACTGCTTTTTATGCACTCACACTGATGAGCCATGCTGTGAAATATCAAGTGAAGGGGTTTTTGGGTTCTTCTAAAACATGGAAATGTTTTTCAGAGTAGAGCAAATTGCACAGGATATTTGCTGCGTCTATATATAGAAGCAATTCCAGCTATAATTTTATCCTCCAAAATCCACTCCCTTCTTCCTTGAACCATTTCTGACCTTTCCTGAAAATGCCATCAAAATCTTTCCAAAGTTTTTTAGAGAAATCTTGCTAACAGACATACAGACAGACAAATAAAACACTGGTGAATGCTTAAAGGTCCTGTATCATGCTATTTTACAGTTTTAACATCTGTGATAGGCACAGGCCTCTAGTCATTAAGAGCCAATGGATGAGATGTCTTTGGTACTGGAACAAGGCAGGGTGTAGCTGGTACTGGTTCTCCTGGGTGAGGCTGAAGTTGAAGATACACAGCAGAATCCCACATAGCTGATCTGCACAACCTTTTAGAACTCTGGGGCTAATACCATCTGGACAAGCTGCCTTGTTCCTGTTAAGTCTCTCCAGCTACTTATTTACCTGACTGCTAGACACAGACAAGCGGGAGGTGGAGGCAATGGGGACACCAGCTTCTTCTGATGTTGAAGATGATGGAAAAGCACCAGAAACAGCATCCATGACTGAGGTAGAAGGTGAGACAGTTGAGATGTGACAGGAAAGCTGTAGATAAAGGGATGGTTGGAGGTCTGTTTGGCTTGCAGCAGGAGAGGAAGATGTTGGGCTTGTCTCCAAACTGAACCTGTTGAAGAACATGCTCAGTTCATTGGCTCTATCCAGACTTCCATCTAAGTGATCCTCCTTCTGCTTAAAGCCTGCGATCTTCTACATCCCTGACTACACATCTCTTATATTGTTTTGCTGGAGCTTGTTCACCAGTTTTTTTTTTCTTCTGTACACCTTGTTGCTTCTAATCTTGATTTAAAGTTATTTTTGTACACTTTTCAATGCATCCCTGTCTCCCTCCCTGAGAGCTTTTTTTTTCTTGTTCAGCAGTTCTTTCAGGTCACTGGTGATCCAGGGTTTGTTATTGGGGAAGCACTTCACCATTCTGGTAGGAATGATGATGTTCACGCAGAAGTTTAAATAGTCATTCACACACTCAGTCATAGCATTGGTGTCCTCTCCATGTGGCTCACAGAGTGCATCCCAGTCTGTGGCCTCAAAACATCCTCAAAGAATTTCTTCAGCTTCCTGTGACCACCTCCTCACACATCTTTTGATGACAGGTTGCCTCTGGACAATGGGTTTGTATACTGAGCAGAGAAAAACAAGATTATGGTCTGCCTTGACAAGAGAAGGTCGTGCAAAGGACCTGTATGCATCCCTGATATTTGCATAGAACAATTCCAGTGTTTTGTCTTCTCTGGTGGACAAACTATTGAAAACTATTGAAATGTTGGCAGTGTAGAAGAGAGAGACAAATTATTTTGCCACCAATGCATTTAGGTGCTGTGTTTGTAGCTTAACAACAGTTGAGCCAACGGTGTCACATGGATACTTGGCATTAGCTGATGGTGGAATGTAAACTGCTACTAAAATAACACTGGTGAATGCCCTCTGTAATTTGGATGAAAACCAACAGGAAAAAGTTCAATATCTGGACTGCAGAGATGATATTTCACAACAGCATGTCCAGGATGACACAATTTTTTGTTAAAAATTACAGCGATCCCACCTCCTTTTCTTTTGACGCTCCTCTTCAAATCTGTCTGCCCGTATTCTTTGAAAGCTATGCAGAGACACACTGGAGTCTAGGATATGCTATTTTAGTCATGTCTCAGTAAAGCACATGATACTGCATTCCTGATACTATGGCTGGGTCTTCAACAGAGTTTCAAGTTCATCCATTTTGTTAGC
This sequence comes from Pachypanchax playfairii, assembly GCA_006937955.1. Classification (NCBI taxonomy): domain Eukaryota; kingdom Metazoa; phylum Chordata; class Actinopteri; order Cyprinodontiformes; family Aplocheilidae; genus Pachypanchax; species Pachypanchax playfairii. Next base: position 1,062,439 of record SSNP01000032.1, on the reverse strand, counting down.
AAGAGATTTCACATTTGTCAATATGACTGATGGAAGTGAATGTTTAAACTTCCTCTTTCTCTCTCTTTGCTTTGCTCCTGCCCTGTATCCATGTCTTCTTCTTTTTAGCTCATCAGGGATCAAGAGCTTCAATTTGAGGATTATTTGAGCCTCAGAAACCTCCATTAAAGAGGCCATTTCACGCAAATGTTATGACTTTGGGGTTATTTCTTAAGTATTAACCTGTAATATGAAACATTTTATATCTAATAAATGTTAAGAAACTGATTAACAGACCTTTCAATCTCTCTGCATCAAGATTCGGCAGGCTTCGGGCTGCAACTCATTAATATTCACCATGCGATTTTGCAGAACTCAGATTGGCTAACAAACTAGCCTATGAAAGCAAGGTATACTGTTTTGTGCCCCGCTGTGCATGGCAACAGGACACGTAGGCCCTGTCCCAATACCCGCACTTGCACCCTTGAGCACTTTAAAGGGCAGTAGTCTCTTCCGGTTTGTTACATCTTATGCTACAGCTTTTAGCCAGCAGCCTGCTAGGCGTGGTTTCAACTGCAGGAGCTGCCGAATACTAACGAGCAAAGGAGCTGTGATGAAACAAATACAGGCCATTTGAACACAGGTTTTATTGCCACCTGCGTAGTTTGAGAGATAAAAACTGAAAGAGAAGTTGTTGACCTGTTTTCAAACCCACTATGAAGGTAAGAACAGATGTGGAGCTAAAATATTCAACAGAAACCGCAGAAAAAACGTTTTTAATGGAGTGGCCTCTTTAACTGCTTTTTCCTGTAAACACGCCTCTTGTTGCCATGGTTTTGCATCATAAAAAGTGACAAAGAGGTAAAAATTATAATTATTATTTATTAAAAAATGTTATAAAATATTATTTCAAAAATAATATTTCCAGAAGGAAAAACTATCAAGAAATACTCTGAAAGAAAAAAACAATGCTAGCAATGTCACAGAGCTACTCTAACAAGCTGCCACCAGTTGTAGCACTATTCTGGAACAACATGGTTAAAAGTTTATCTTGCATTTTATAGGACCTTTAAATGTGATAAAAAGAATGTAAAATTCACTTAAAAGCGGTCAAGTTAAAAAAGTAAGCAATAAACCGTCTGTCATGCTTTGACATCATTGGTTGAATGCGTCTTATTTTGGTCAATAGCTGCGTTTACATGTGCAAAATGTCTTTAGTCTGATAACTAATAATTGCACTGAAGATCTATTTTTGACACCATTCTTTAATAAAATATATGAAAAACAAGCACAAACAGCTGTGCTACGTAAGCGCAATGAACAATTGTAAATTTATGATGACCTGAAGTTACACACTTGATTCAGTTACTTTTTAATGTACTCTGAAAATAGTTAAGTGTAGAATCAACTTGAACAAATATCTTGATGTTAATAATTTTGTAATAATTATATCTTGTGTTCAACAGATGCAGACCTCCTCGTTTCCCAGCAGATTCATGTCTGCTTCATTGAGCCAGAGAGTACATTCACACGAAGACCAGTGTTCCATACCTGTGGCTGTGTGCTGGAGGTCCCAAACAACTATACATCATACTTTGAGTTGGCAGAGGAGTTTGGTAATGTCCCAGATATGCGAATATGTGGGTGATGGACATAGTATAATATTGCATTCAATGTTTCATGCAATGACAATCAGCAGCTCAGGTGCTAATTTCATTACGGAGGGAACAGTGTTTTTTGCTTAACTCTAAAAACCATATACAGAATTTGCCATTTGAATACATTCAGTGCCAAATTAAACGAGTTCCTGTCCAAATGTTCTGCAGTTATCTTTTGGATTTTATAGGGTTTTTTGTATTTAATCAAGCCCAAATTGAACTAAAAAAATTAGCAGTATTAAAGGGATTTGTCTTCCGTCACTTTAAACTACACAAAAAATAATTGTGTGTATCAGAATCTGTCATGCTATAGGCACAGTTGATATGTATTTATTTAACTGCTAAATAATGGAATGACATTGATGTTAATGTGAGTTTAAACCTAGCTTCTCAGCTAAACATGACTGTGAGAAATGTATCTTTTATTTGACATTTAGAAAGTACTTGGACTTCCGGTCATGTCGCGCTGCTGAACAGATGTGCGGTGGAGCCCTCTGCAATTTTTTTTTTTCAAAAAACCCCACAAAAACCTAATCTACCTAGACAAAAGAGTTCTCAGGCGGATGCTTATAACAAACTTATAACAAAACCTGATGGCACCAAAGACCGCTAAGCAAGCTCCCAAAAAGACGTTAATAACGTCAATGCTGAGCCCAACGCAACAGTCTAGCAGCGACAGGCTAACTAATGCTAACATCGCCACTTGCAACGTTGGAGCGGCCGCTGCACATGTGAAAGATATCACTTCATCTGCTAACGTGGAGGGCCACTTCAGCAATACATCCATGGATGCAGCTGTTGATGACTTGGGGGCTTTGGAAGCAGGTAATTCTGACGGGCTCTTGGCGGCTATCAACTCAATGAAAGACGATTTTGTCAAGAGATTCGACGGCCTGCTAACAGCTATCCAGGGTGTACAATCTGATATGAGAATGATTACTGCACGCGTTACGCAAGCTGAGGATAGAATTAGTGCTAATGAGGATATTGTTGTCTCCCTCCAAACTGATAATACTGCTATGAAAACGGCTATTGAGGCACTGCAACAGAAGATGGACGACCTGGAAAATCGCAGTCGTCGCTCCAACCTACGACTTATTGGTCTTCCTGAGGGATCTGAAGGCACTGATATGTGTGCATTTTTGGAAAAGTGGCTGCCTGAAGCGCTTGGAGCTGAAACTTTTCCTGCCCCGTTGATCTTTGAAAGAGCGCACAGGGTCGGGCGCGCCAACGCTGCGGATGCACGGCCCAGGGCTGTGATCTTTAAGTTGCTGAACTACGCGGATAAAGTCCGGATCATGAGGGCTGCCAGAGCAAAGGGAGAAATTCGCCGAGGGAGTAAAAGAGTCATGTTCTTTCCAGATGTCTCTGCTGAACTTCTGAGAAAACGTAAGATGTTTGATCAAGTGAAAAAAGACTTAGCTTCCCTCTCCCTGAAAATACCGGATCTGCGCTATGGTGTTGTGCATCCTGCCACACTCCTGGTGACTCACAAGAAGAAACGTCACCTTTTCAACACAGCAAGAGCGGCGGAGACTTTCGTGCAGCAACTTGGTGAAACGCACCAGGATGAGAATTCAGAAGAGGATGACAGCAGAGTAGCGGGTCAGTGAAATGTCCCTATCAGGTTCAGTTGACAGCTGTTTCTCTGCAAAACAGCGGAGCTAAATGTGTGACAAACTGTGACTGTGTGTCATGTACAGTTGTATACTGCTAAAACATATTAGATTTTTTTTTTACATTGAGTTCTCAGCATGGCTTAAGTTTTATGGGCCTGTATGGCATCACTTCTCTGTGTTTAATGCACACTATTAATGACTAAATTATTATTAGTGTTTCCTAGGTTAATGCATTCATAATAATTTATGATGGTTATATTTTTGTAATTTACATTATTGTAGACAGGGGGCCCCTGTATGGTGGTTTGTTTGCTTTTTCTTTTTGTTTTTTGTTTTTTCTCTTGCTGCTCCTCTCTAATATTCACTTGGGTGGATCATCAAGGCTACATGGCCAAGCCTAAATGGCTCATGAGGAAGTGTTTTCAGTGGGTTGGTGGGCGTACTCAGTTCAGGGATGTACGCGCTGTTCTTCTATTGTTTGTTGTGGTTTTTATACCCTCTTTTTTTTCTTTGTCACGATTTTCACCCAAACAAGAAAAGAATTATGTAACTTTATGAAGGATCTCAATTTGGTTGACATATGGAGAAATTTGCATCCTAATCAATCCATCTATTCATGTTATTCTAACACGTATCAGACATTTTCAAGAATTGATTACTATTTAGTCTCAGCTGATCTAGTACCAAATATAACAAACTGTTGGTATGACAGTATAGTAATATCTGACCATTCCCCAGTTTCACTCTGTCTTAAAGTTCCTAAACTTTTCTTTTCATCAAAATGGCGCTTACAGCCAACTTGGCTAAGGGACCCAGAATTCATACAATATATTGGAACAAAAATAGACATGTATTTTGAATTAAATACTCACCAAACCTCGGCAACTGTTAGATGGGAGGCCTTTAAAGCATTTTAAAGAGGCCAAATGATCAGTTTTACCAGCTTCAAAAACAAACTCCATCGACAAGAATTGGAAAAACTTGAAAATGTCAGGGTCTGGGGTTTTGTTTGGGGATTGGTGTTTTGGTGAAGGCTGTTGTTTCACTGTAGTTGTGTTTCACTGGTGACTGTGGGGATCTCTGCAGCTGGTGGGTGGTGTGTTTCTGTGACACTAATTGTCATTTCCAGGGCGTGGCAGTCATCAGTGGTTGCAGGTGTGGATCGTTACCCAGCTCAGGAGAGCTGGGTATTTAATCAGAGGGAGAACCACAGACAGGCGCCAGTTCGTACTCTTCCACAGCCTTATCGTGGTACAGAGTGGCCAGGGATAATTTATGACAGACGTTTTGTTAGTTGCTACTAACCTGCCTTCTCTTCCTTTATTTCTCAGTCATATATGCTGGAGCGCTCCTCCAGCTCTGAGGGCCTCTGCGTGGTCATCAACCCGCCGGAAAGAGGACTCAACTCCTATGGGGTTCTGCGGTCGTGAGCTCTCCGACCCGCTCTCTTCCCCCGTTCTCGGTCCCGTGTCCTGGAGCATCCTCCTCTGCGTGGTCAGTTACCCGCCTATCGTGAGGACTGGCTTAGCACGGACGTATTAGAGCTCTGTTGCTGGAACACGCAACCAGCTCTCTCCCTCTGGCTCCTGTCTGTCCCTGGTCTCCTCTGGATCCACACCTCTCCGGTGAGGGCGCTGCTGTTCCCCTGCCACAGTCACGTCTGTGGCGACAGCACCACGTCCCGGACCTCACCACACTGCCTCGACTCCTGGAGCACCACCCCCGCTGCAGTGCCCCCCCGGATCTCACCTCACGCAGCTTCAGTCTCAGCGTCACTGTGAGTATCCGCGCACTATTCCCCGCACACTGCAGCGGGTTGTTTTGTATGTTTCTCTAACGAGCCTCTCCTCCAGGATCGAGTCTCCACCCCGCCTCAGTTCCAGTCCTGTGTTTTTTTTCATCGTGCACATTTCATTTCACTGTACTGTTGTCTCGTGCACGTCCAATAATAAACTCACTTTCACTGATTCCTGTTTCTCGCGTGTGTGTCTTGGAGTTGGGTCGCCTTTGGAGTTCTGAACAACCCCTACCTGGTAACTGAACCGTGACAGAAAAATCAATTAAAATCATAGAAACAACTGACCCGAGAGAAATAAATAATACTTTTTAAAATTTTTATGACAATTTGTATAGCTCAGATTATTCAGCTCTAGCTCCCCAGGCTCAAACAGACTTCTTGGATTCATTAGAGTTTACTCCCCTAGACAGTGACTCCCAAAATTCACTTGACTTTGAACTCAGTGCACAATTGCTGTCTGAAGCTATATCCAGTATGAAGGGGGGTAAGAGTCCCGGACCTGATGAGATTCCAATCGAAATATATAAAATTTTTCGTACTAAACTAATACCTCCATTGCTTGATATGTTCCAAGAGGTCTTTGAAAAAGGGACTCTCCCACCCTCGCTTAACACAGCAACGATCTTGCTACTGTTGAAGCCGGGAAAGTCTGCTATTCATTGTGGCTCATACAGACCAATTTCTCTAATTATTAAAGATGTGAAAATTTTATTTAAAGTGTTAGCCATGAAACTGGAGCCACTCCTGCCTAGAATGGTACACCCTGACCAGAATGGGTTTGTACAGGGTAGACAGGGCTTTCATAACGTCAGAAGGGTGCTCAACGTAATTTTTGAAAAGTCTGATAGTCCTGACAATGCCATCCAGTCACTAGATGCCGAAAAGGCCTTTGACAGAATAGAGTGGCAATATTTGTTTGCTGTTCTCGAACGCTTTGGTGTAGGAGGGAAATTTTTAAGGTGGGTTGAACTAGTGTATTCAAACCCACAAGCTGAAATCTTAACCAATGGTTTGACATCATCTCCTTGTAAGTTGAAACGTGGGATGAGACAGGGGTGCCCCCTCTCACCTGTTTACATTGGCCATTGAGCCTTTAGCTATGGGAATTCGCAAACATATCAATATAACTGGTATAAAGATAGGGAGTTTGGAACATCGTATAGCCCTATATGCCGATGACATAATCCTGTTCTGCTCTAAGTTAGGGCAGACAATACCAGCTGTAACTGATTTAATTAGATCTTTTGGTATTTTTTCAGGTTATAAAATAAATAATGCTAAATCTGAAATAATGTATTTATCAGAGGGGGAAAGGCTCAGCCCTCCAGTCCCAACTCCATATGCAGTGTCAAAGCAAGGTTTTACCTATCTGGGAATTAAAGTCACCCCTACAATAGTCGATATCATTCCAGCTAACTATGCCTCTCTTACAGAATCAATTGTGGAGCTAATAGACAGGTGGACTAAATTACCCATTTCCCCAATTGGCCGCATCAATATATTAAAAATGACTGTGCTTCCAAAGTTTTTATATCTCTTCCAATCAATTCCACTTTCTCCACATCCCTGCTTTTTTAAAGAATTAAATAAAACGTTTTCTAACTTCATCTGGAATAATAAACGCCCAAGACTAAGACTGTCGCTGTTACATCTGCCATATGACGGGGGGGGGGGGGCTGCAGTTACCAAACCTAATATGGTATTTCTGGGCTGCACAGATCAGAGCAGCTATGTTTTATTTCAGTACCGAACAGCCCCCAGCGTGGGTCACAATTGAGTCCAGGCGGCTTCCTCTTCCTATAAATTTATATATGTACTCATTAGACAGTAAAAAACTTATTAGACAAACAAAAAATCCTTTTTTGAAAAATACTTTGTTGATCTGGCAAAATGCACTTGATTATCTTGGGGAAAATCAACAACTATCCCAATTCTCACCCATTTTTGGTAACAGTGACTTTCGACCTGGTAGAGTAGACCCGGGTTTTAAACTCTAGTCCACCATGGGTATAGCTAAGGTGTCAGATCTCTATACTGGGAGAGTATTTATGTTGTTTGAAGAACTTAGAAATAAATATGATATTCCTGCAAAACATTTTTATAAATATCTTCAGGTTCGGAGTTTCATTTTGTCCAAGCAGCAAAACAATCTGGATCTGCCCTCTTTGTCCTCACTTGAAGACATTACTATAAACCACTTATATGGTAGAGGGCAGGTTTCTCTTCTTTACTCCCTGTTTGTTGACAAATGTAAAGAATCTTCAATCAATATTTTGCAGGCGTGGCTAAAGGACTTGGGTGACAATATATCAGCTGAAGAGTGGTCGCAAGCTTGCTCGTTGGTCAATACTCAGTCTGCGAATTCAAACTCAAAATTATTGCAGTATAAGTGGCTTACTCGACAATATATCACCCCAGTTAAATTACATCATTTCAATCCTAATATTCCCGACACATGCATTAAATGTACTTATCAGAAAGGGTCTTTGTTTCACTGTATGTGGGAGTGTCCTCATGTATTATCTTTTTGGAAAGCTGTGTTGGCTGCAATCAGCAAGATGATTGGTAGGGAGGTTCCTCTAAATCCTAAAATGTGCATCTTAAATATCTATCCTGAGGACTTTGTTATCTCGAACAATTTAAGATCTCTACTTAATGTTTGTTTTTTGGAAGCAAAACGCTGTATTGCATCTGCTTGGAAGACGGTGTCGTCATGTGAAATTTCACAGTGGATTAAAGGAATGTCTCTTTACTTCGCTCTGGAGAAGATCAGCTATTTTACCAAGAACAAACTTGATATGTTTTGGGTAATCTGGTCTGTTTTTTACACTTGGCTAATCCAAATTAATTTTCAACATGATATGTGAAAGAGGCATTGTCATGAGGTCATGGGATAAACTAATCTTTGTTGATTGATCTGTAAGTGGGTCTGCTTTTTTTTTGTGTGTGTGTGTGTGTGTATATGTGATAAGGGTATATCTATGTTTGTGTAAAAATGGGCATGTTTGTTTGCTCTTGTTAAAACCAATAAAGAGATGTTTAAAAAAAAAAAAAAAAGAAAGTACTTACTTTTGATACAAAGTATTAATTTTTTAAAGAAATTTGTTTTTGTCTTTTGATAACAAGTTTGTATTTGTTAACTACAGGCTTCAGAAATGTTATTGGTCCTTTTCTGGTTGTTTGTCCAACATGCACTTGGATGTATTTTTTCCTAATTTCTTACATGTGTTTACTAAATGTACTTTCACATATTCATTTCAAAGGTTTCAACCCTGACTTTATATGTGCCATATGCACCTATACTGATTTGAAAAATGTTTTTGTAAAGATCAACAAAGAGATTGTGGACACATTGTTTTATCCACATTTTGAATGTTTTGTAATATGTTTAAACACATATTATGTGGCGTTCAGGTTAATTTGTACTTGTCGGGAGAAACGTTGTTCTCACTGAAAATTTTAGAAATATGCTGAAATTACATTGGTGTGTTCCCACTTAAAGCCAGAAAACAGCAACCCTTAACTTTAGTCACTGTTTCGTGGGCTTGTGATCTTTATTTGAAATTACCACAGGATGTAATATGTTAAAAGATTTTTGTTTTGTTCTTTGTTTGTCAGTTTATTTTCCTAATCATTTGCTTAATAAACTGCCTTGAAATAAAACACAGAACCATCTGAATTTGAATGAACTTTCTATATGAAGCTGTGATTTGCAACAGGGCAAACTTTTTGCAATTGTTTATCAATTGCAAAAACATTGATTTTGCTATCTTAACAATAGAATCAAATAGTTATAGCTTGTTTGTCTCTGATATGTTAAGTGGTTGTTGGATTGTTTGTTCTCAGTCAAAACAATGATAAAAACAAAAAAAACACTGCATGTGAAAGTAAAATCCTTTCTCCAGAATAACTTAGCATTATTTTGTACATTAGATCATATTCGGACCTTCACTAGCAATACTTTTTTACAGAGAGAACAAACAAAATGGACTATACATGACAATTTTGCAAAGTTAGTTTATATGAAAGGCTATTCCCAGTTTTTCAATTGACTCTGCATACAAGTACATCTGATTATACAGAATAAAAAAAAAGTAGTTTAAATATCAGGTGTAAAGTTTTTCTATATCTTATTACAGAGATTAAAACAGCCAAAGTACAAAATATTTTGTTATTTAACCCGCTTTAATTTAACCTCTTATCTGTTTAACTACCTCAGCTTTAACATGTTTGTTTGCTATTTTTAAACTCTGTATTCATCCATTTTTAATGCTGTGAATAAATGATATAATAAAATTGAAATATAGACATTAGGGGACCAACATCATAAAAAATGCTGTTTGTGATGGTAATATCTTACAAAAAAAACAGCAGGCATAAAAAATAATTTTAGTGAAAGTCAGAATACAGAATATACATGTACATACAAATTCAAAATGACAATGTATCAGTAGTTTGATACTTTTGATGAGCCTCATAAACGTTAGGCTCATCATTTAAGTGTTTAAAATTTTGTTTAAAAGTACACTGTCAAAGCCTCCTTCATTTTTTAGAGTTGCATATTTGATTAACATACATTCCCAAGAATGCTGTTTGTTTCCAATATGTTTACAAACAGTAATTTATATCTGAAACTATACAGTAGGGCTATTCAATTGTGATCTTCAAGGGCTACTACCTGCATGTTTTCTATGCTTCCCTGCAACAGCACACCTGATTTTAAACAATGATTGATTAAGAGGCTTATGAAAACATTTGACGACCTGCTGAAGAGGTGTTTCTGTCAGATGAGTGCTGTGTTTGATTATTTTAGCTTATATGCTGTATAGCTGGCCTTTCAGTCCTGGTCTGTGAGGGCCAATGCCATGCATGTTTTAGCTGTTATCCTGCTCTAATACACCTGATCTAAATATTGAGAGTCCAGTTAAACAGCCTTGAATACAAATGAACTTAAAAAAAGGAACTTGGAAGTATGTTTTGGAGGACTTGTTCAATAGTTCTGCATTTTTAAAACTTGACACTAAATGGTGACCATTTTCTTATCCCCCACTTGTACTGGATCATGACGGGACATTGCTCAGTGCTTACAATGATAAAAAAGGCCATTAAAAAAAAAAAAAAATTTAAGATTACAAAAAATGTCCAGCATATTAACAGTGGCTGACAGAATCTTAAAGAGCTAAGACCTGTGAATGACACTTAACAAGGCCTATGGGATAGTTCATAGTGGCTGGTGGATGTTATAGTTTGGAGTATGTTTTGTTTACGGTTATGTTTTGCTGAATGTTGGTGATTTTTAGTTTGTGAAGGGTTGAGTTCCCTTTCCCCATGTCTCCTGTGTGAATGTGTTCTGTGTTTCTTGTTTGCCTCTTTCTTCAGTGCCTGCCGTTCTGATCAGCTTATTTAATTACATAATGTTATTGTTCTATTTAATAACGTTTTGTCCGTCCACTGGTTTGTGGGCTTTTGGACTGTTTGCGTGCTCATAGTACAGAAATACGCTCTCGTCATGTTCGTTTTTATACACAAGAAACAACTTCATGACTCCCCAACGGGAGGAAGCCCAGGGGAAACCCCTGGACGCGCTACCTTCATGCTGGTTGTGAAAATGGCCCAAAAATCTCTCTTTAACTTTTTATCTGTCAAACTACACAAGTGGCGATAACACCCGAGTTCGAACGGCCTGTATTTGTTTTGTCACAGCTCCTTTGCTCATTAGTATTCATCAGCTCCCACCCCTAGCAGGCTGCTGGCTAAAAGCTGTAGCAGAAACACGTATCAAACCTCTTTAAATCATTACTTTAAACCAGGATGGAAATCTTTTAAAAAACCTCTTCCGCTGACAAAACATGCAGATTTACAGTGGAGAATTCTTCATGGCATTGTAGCTGTAAATTCATTTGTTGGAGAAAAATGTCCATTCTGTGAACTAAGAGAAACTGTTTCATTGTTTCTCTGTGTTCAGCTTTCATCTCTGTTTGTACTTCTAAGAAATATCTTCAGTAGATGTAGAGTAGATTTTACAAAACATGTCTTTATTTGTGGGTTTAAATTTACTCGTCAGCAAAAGAACAAATGCCAGCTGATTATTTTTTTACTAGGACTGGCTAAAAATGGCAGTGTACATGAGTAGAAAGAGGAAGTGGTTTCTGTATTTATTAACATGGTGAAATCTAGGCTTCTGCAATTTTTATAAATCAGTGTCAGACTTAGATACATTTTGCCAGATCTGGAGTTATGGCGGAGTAATTTGCAGTGTGGTTGAAGGGGACCTAATTTTTGGACAGATATTAAAGCTGCTATACTCATTTTGCACAACAAATTAGCTTAACATTTTTTTTTCATGCCCATTAAAAATGTTTTAACACAGCATGGAGAAAAATATGTTGTGAAGATTAAAAAAAAACGAAAAGTGGTTCTCGTGTATTTGTTTTTTTTTTTTTTTGGTATATTTATCTGTTTTTTCTGTCTTTGTAATATACTGCATTACATGAAGCATATGTTAATGATTTTGTCTCTTTCTCTCAGCCTATTGGACCAGAGTTTAGGTAAATTTGAGGGGTAAGTGCATGGTCAGGGTGGTGCTCAAGAGGCGATGGCTGCAAAGGCCAGAGTGCCGCCAAGGTGCAAGGACCGATCATTGCCGCTTGTGGCTTTAATTCATTATTTTTATTGCAAAAGAGAGCCATAAGAATCGTAAGCAGTAAACCTTTTCGTGAAACAACTAACCCATTATTTATCTCTTTAAACATTTTGAAATTCAGGGACTTAGTTGATTATATTACAATACAAATCATGTACAATGCAAAAAACAGACTTCTGCCTTAGCATTTCTCGAACCTGTTCAAGATGAAAGAATCCAGTTATACCTTGAGAGGAACTTTATTATTTCATAACACAAAAACTCGAACTGTAGTAAAACATCACTGTGTGTCAGTTAAAGGAGCAAACATCTGGAACAACTGTCCCGATAATATGAAATTATGCTGCAATCTAGTTAGCTTTAAGAGACTTTATAAAAACACTATATTTTTTCAGTAGAGGATGAAAAATTATTGATTTGTACTATTATTTTTGGAGTGTGCAATGTGTGTCTATTTATTTATTTATTTTTGTTGTTTCCCAAAGGTAAAAGGGGAAGGTGTATGATAATGATATGCTTCAACCTACACTCTTTTGGTTATATAAACCAGCTGTTGAAATCTTTTTATTTTTTTTGGTACCAAAATAAACTTTTCATTTATTCAACACTGATTTTTTTAGCGAGAAGAGGCACATTGCAAAATTACAAGGCAACTAATTCATTGTTGTCACAACAGAGAGGAGCATGGCTGGACTGGCCATAGGGCATACCGGGCATTTTCCCAGTGGTGGGCCGACATCTTTTGTGGGCCGCAGGCTGATGTTTTTTTTATTTCATTTTTATTTTTGTAATGGTATAAACTATTAAACTAAGTGTTCAATATTGATTTAGTGCACTATGCAGAGACTAATGAAACCAAATGATCTGTGTAGGACGCATCAACAGCCTCATTTCTGATTAAGTAAACTGAAGTGAAATCTGTGCCTCCATCCTTTCCCTCCCTTTCTCTCACTCCAAAATTACAATTTTCCTTAAATTCAAAATTATCTTCCGTGTTAAAAGAGCATTTTCCGTTTCCTCACCCACTCTTACTAGTGTTTAAGATTCTTGAACGTTAGAAACTACTTATTCTAGAAACATACTAAATCTGACGTAATTTCCTGTTCATAGCATCGTTAATTCCATTCCGTGTTTAACTGTTTATTTGTTTGTCTGTTTATTGGTNTGTCTTCCTTGTTGTTCAATAAATATTCACCTTAATTGTAATTGGCCGATTCAGTGAGTTTTTATGTGTGATTTGAGTCACTATCTGGACGGACATGCGACTTCATATTATGAGACTGAAATGATCTGATTAAATATTCTAATATTTAATTCCTTCGAAAGAAGGTGGTGCCCCGAATAACACGTATTGAAGAGGCAAACTTTCATAATACGTGTTCCCCTACATCTGATTGAATTCATTATAAACCATTTAGACCTGTAGATATAATTTAGATACTGTAGATTCAAACCAAGTGTCAGGTTCTGGGGTTTTGTTTGTTTTATTCCATGTTGTAGCTTTTGGTTTTTCGATAGTTGTGTTTTCTTTTCCAGTCATCTGTTATCACTCTGTGTTTTATGTTAGTTTGGTCTTGCCTCTTATTCAGCTCTCCTCCCATACCTGAGTTCATGCTTGATATTATTGTCACTGTCGGGTAGTTTCAGGTTTTCTTTTATTTTGGTAACGTTTTGACTTCCTGTTTTCCCGCATGGTGTCTTAGGTTCCTTGATTGTCTGTTGTCATTTCCTGTTCCTGTTCCTCCACTCCCAGGTATGTCTTGTTTCTGTGATTAGTTCTTGTGTTTGTTTCCCCCATGTCTTATTATACAGTCTGGCTTTTTTATCATTTGTTTTCAACAGTGGTGTCCTCCTTGGTCGTCTCCCATGTAGTCCGCTTCGGCTCAAACAATGACTAATTGTGCGATCTGACACTGATGTACCTTGAGCATGAAGTTCACCATGGATATCTTTAGAAGTCTTTCTGGGCTCTTTTGTTACCATTCGGATTATCAGTCTCTTTGATTTAACATCAATTTTCCAACTGCAGCCACGTCCAGGGAGGTTGGCTACAGTCCCATGGATCTTACATTTCTGAATAATATGTACAACTGTAGTCACAGGAACATCTAGCTGCTTGGAGATGGTCTTAAAGCCTTTACCATTAACATGCTTGTCTATAATATTCTTTCTAATCCCGTGAGACAACTCTTTCCTTCGCTTACTCTGGTCCATGTTGAGTGTAATACACACCATGTCCCCAAACAACACAGTGGCTGTATCCAAATTCAGGGTCTGCATCCTGCTGAGAGGTCCTCCTACCCAGTTAAGGATGACAGCTCCTTCAAGACCGCAAAAGCCAGAAATAGGTGTCTTGTGCAGCCTACCCTTCCTTCGGTTCCCACCCTAACCTTCTGCGTATGTCCTGTCTCCTGGCAACCGTAATGGCACTAAACAAAAACAGTGAAAATGGAGTGTGAAAGAGTTGTCCTCTTCTCATTTTTATTCTGCAATTACTTATTAAAATGTTGTCTTGTGTTCTATAAATGGTTTAATTTCTGTGTATTTGAGTTTTTGTATCTTAAATTTTTTCTACAAGTCATTAAACAACTCTAATTATATAAAGTTAATTTTCTTGTGAATACACAATACGTTCACGATAAAACAATAAGGAAAATACAAAAGTAAATACAATGAATTATGAGAAGTATTTCTTCCAATCAATTTATTCTGAAGAAGTTTATAAAATAATAAATCCAAAAACTTGATGAGGTCTAAGAGCTCATCATCCATGTCTCTTCTCCTCTTCCTTGCTGCTGGCTGCCTGAGAATAGGATTTATAAAAAAAAATGTGCTCTTGTACCGCCACCCCACAGTGGCTGAGGTCTTTGCTACGGAGCTTGATAAAGGTGTCAAGTCTGCTCTTTCATCCCTAAAAACATATTTGAAAATGCTTAAATCACTAACAAGAAATTACCTATGTGTAAGGGCATATTTACACAGGAGGTACGAACGGGAATTTTATAGGGATGTAAACGGACAATAAAGATATGCTTAATGCTAAGATTAGACCACTGCTGTAATAATTAACTTTATGTAACGCTAGTTTTTTTTAACTTGCATCTGAATCCAAACTACTCTCCCGCTGCGCTACTCCATCCGCCATTGGTTTAAACTCTCTGCCAAATTGCTGAAAAGAATTGTGGGATAGGTAGGATGCGAAAGGATCCATCAGAACCATCTTTCAGATTTGGGGAAAAGCAGGACGCATTTGTAGGAAGTATTTGAAGAATCCTTGGAATTTGGACACCCTTTGTCGCAGCGCTGTGATGTAAAATCTTTCAAATGAGACCTTGGAAGGATGCAGACCCTGAATTTGGACACAGTGACTACCTGGATAATTCCTACCAAAAAACCTCTCTGAAACCATCATGAAACATGTTTATAATGGGTTTGTAAGAAAAATATGTATTTACATTTATTCATCATGATTTTATTATTATTTACTTTAACATGTAAATATTTCAGCATTAGTCCTTTAGTACATGAGAGCTATGAACAAAGTCTCATCCCCACTACAGGACTGAAGAAACTTTTATTCACAGGACTGAGCCTCTCCAAGGACACTCTGGTGGGAACTCTGTGATAACGTTGCTAAGTAACTTTATCTGCCAGGAGGCGGACTTCTTCATTCTCTATATAATGATGAAACAACTCTGTATGATTCAGTGACTGAATGCTGTAAGTCTAGCTTAATTCACTCCTTGCTGCAAGTAAACTTAAAGAAAACTTTATATCCCTTGTCTGCGGTTCTTCTCTTGTCTGAAGGTTTAAACTGTGTTTTGGTGTCAAAGGAACAATTTCACCTGACAGGGTTATTTTGTTTTGTTTTGTTTTTCATTATGTGACAGGTGAGACAATACTCCTCTTATAGTGCGTTCACACCGAACAGGTTTGAAGCAACCAGAGCATCAGGTTTACATGTAAAGTCAATCTAGTAGCGTGATGAAGCGCGACTGGGGGTCCCGCGATGCTTCAGAACCAGATTTGCAGCGCGAAAACCTTTTGCCTGATTCACACGAATTAGTTGCGCAAATCAGGCATTTGACGCGTGGACAAAAACACTCACTGCATTTTATGTGGTGCATTTTTTGCAGTCACACGAGTCGCGGCCGACGCTTAAGCTGGCGAAATCTCAACTCCAGCGTCAAGTCACGCCGCATCAACCAATGAGGAGCCTGGTGACGTCATGCTCTGACCCAGTTCACAGGGGCAGGTCCAGCCAAAGACATGGAGGAAAGATTGATAAACGCTGTGGATAATAATCCAGAGCTATGTTGTTCACGCGACCAGCTACGCACGTAAAGCGCTTTTTGGTCGCTTCAAATGCGTTCGGTGTGAACGCACCGTTGGACAACAATCTGTGTTTCATAAGAAATTAAGTTTCTGTTCCAAGAATAGCATTGGAAAAAAGTCTAATAGTCTGCTTATCATTAACCACCTAAATTTAATAAGATCACATGGTAACATTAGTATATTATGCTCCCAAACCTTGTTGCACTGGGACAGTTCTTTAGAAACTCTTTGGAACAAGAAAACCCTCACGAAGATGAGATAAATATGATCAGTCTGCCAGAAATCTCTTCAGGGCGCCGGGTTTGAGGGTCAGAACAAAAGGTTAGAAGGACACGAAACACCACTATAATATCTCAGTAGGGGATTGCAGACTCTGATTAAAGAGGAATAAAAGCTACAATGGACAATATATTAAAATAGTATCTTTTCAGACAGTTAAACCCCCAGATGTTTAGCACATACATCTGTGACAAAGAGGATGTGGGAATTCCTTAACCCTCATCAAATGGTCACACAACAGGAAACAAAGCATAACAGCGGTGACCATGACAAGTTTGTCTGTCACTTTTATGTTGTGGTAAGGGAAGGAAAGCAGAAATCTGAGTGGCATTGTAGACAGAAAACAGGATAGAGACTCTCAGCAAAGTATTCTGCATTCAGCAAAGGAAGCAGAATTTCCTTTCCAGGGCTGTGCTTCTAAGATCCATATATGTAATTAGTCTTCCAGTCATTGTACCATAATTACACAGAGATGAATTCAAATGTTGAGACACCTCTGAGAAAAAAATTGTTATTTAGTAAAGTCCACCTTATCTTGTTTTCTTTCAACTGGTACATTAAAAAAAACTCTGACCTTTAGTTGGCTTCCCAAATTTAGAGGTTTACAGTAAGAGACAATGCATCAGGATGCCACAGGAACAACTATAAACCTGTTATCAAAATCTATTTTCCCACAGTACACATTAGCTTTTTTATTATGACTTTTAGACCAGCTCTGCCCCTTTTTTAAAAACAACTGTCTTTGTCTGAGAAACACACTTTAAAGAGCAACTCACCCCCTCTAAATTATCTTCCTGCCTTCAAACCGTTTTTTCAAGTAATGGCGTTACTTAGGACCCTGAGGGAGAGGCAGTCTTGGGCTCCAGTGCGACTCTGCCATTTTGCAGAGAGGTAACTGGAGCATAATGAGAATATAACATCTATAAATCCCATCCACACAATCACAACCACTGCAAGGAAGTCTTTGTCCCAATTTCATTATTCTTTTACTGATATTAGTCATTCTTTTTGTCATAGTTTTCAGAGTAGTTTATCAATTGATTGCTGTTAGCCACAATGCTAAAGCTATAGCCATATTGCAGAGAGGTATCTGAGTAAATGCCTAAATAAAAATATAACGTGCACAATCAATCAATCAAACTTTATTTATAAAGCGCTTTTTGTGCATTACTGCAATGCAAAGTGCTTTACAGGATAAAAACATAATTTCAAACCCCCCACCCCCATACACATACACCGATACACCCCTCTCCTCCCAATCCAACCCCCATATGTTAAAACACCCTCAGAGCAACATAAACGGCGACCAAGGGCGTCCAGAGGTGGGAAGGCAGCCCCCCCCCCCCCCCCCCCCCCCACATCCGAATGCTACCCAGAGAGCACCCGGCAGCCACAGCCGACCGCCGCCCCCCGAGGCAGAGGGCTCCCACAGAGGAAACACTGGAAATAAATAAATAAACTAATGAATGAATGAATGCCTGATTAAAATAAATAAATATGATGAGATTAAATACTAAAACACTGATAAATATAAACAGGTAAAACATATAAAACAATTAAGGACAATAAATAGCAAGCAATTAAAACAAATAATCAGTTAAAAGCTAGATTAAAAAGGTGTGTCTTGAGCTTGCTCTTAAAAATATGAACGTTGTCTGCGGCCCTGAAATCACATTCACGCAATCACAACCACTGCAGTGAAGTCTTTGCCCTGATTTCATTATTCTTTTACTGATATTAGTTTGTCATAGTTTTCAGCCAGTTGCTCTAAATTCCTGTGTGCATCTCTTTGGTGAGGAGCTGAAGACAACGGGTGGGCGGGGGCGAATGTGTCTGAGAAATGGTTTTATACCCCAGGAGGCTGTTTCCAGAAGCAGGAGCATTAGCGTCTCTATTGTTTTATGTGAAAACAGTGGCAGGCAGCAATGAGGAGGGGCATAAGGACATAGTTACTCCTCTTTAGTTTTTAGCCAAAAGACAAGGTGAAGTTAGAGCAGCGCTGGTACAACTCGCCGCTCTAAACTATGCAAAGCTGCGGACATGTGAGTTCTGTGGCAAATGCATGACACGTGCAACATGACAACATGATGAAGCAGTTTCAGTTAGTCAGTGTAGAAAAGCAGAGAATACCAAACCCACAGCGTAACATCCCGCTTCCCCCTTCCTGCCTTCTGCCTCCCTGTAGTTAGCGCTTAAACAGCTAAAATGTAGAAAATCAGACAGTTTACTCATCTGTCCAGTCAGAATAAATCTGTATTTCTACAGTTGGTAAGTTATTACTGATCAAATCAGTAATATATCCATTGCAGATAGAATAGGCCTGTATATAATGTGATTATTTAAACAGTTTAAACATGTAGCCAATGATTGAAGAGAGCTTATTTTAATTACTCCTGCTTTTAATTTAACATCATTCATCTTGACTCGTCTCCAACTCCTCTGTCTCTCACTCTTTCACCGTTTGTGTTCAGACACCTAAAAACCCCACCCCCCTCAACATAGTCAGCCCACTCCGTTGTGCTGTATGTGTGTCTTTGTGTATGTATTGTGTGTGTATTTTCATCTGTTTTCATCAGTCTTTTTAGATACACAAATATGATCGCATTTGTCAATCGTGGTATTTTATTTTGAAGTATTGCTTTTATTTTCAAAATTGACCGCATTGTCTCGTGTGTCTTGGTGTGAGTTCCTGCCAGGGTTGACGCGGAAAGCTCACGCAAAAAATAGACCAAAGGCCAAAGTGGCCACACTGCTTCGTAGCGCTCCATGTCTGGTGTGTAACTACACCATAGGTAAACAAGGGCGTCGAAGGGAGGTGGTCTCCGTTCCACTCCGCTCCTCGGTGCTTCCGCGTGCAGTGTTAACCAGCCCTTTAGCAAGAGTGGTGTCTGCCCCACAGAGAAACACAACCGATTTGTTCAACCACCTGAAAAAAAAACTAATTGAAAGTTTCATCTTTCACAGAAAAATGTTGCAAAATTGTTTATAACTGGTGCAAAAAAAAATTTGATATTTCACCAGACAGGATGAATGATCGTGATTAATAATCATGATGACAATATTGATCAAAATATTTGTGATTATTATTTTGGTCATAATCATGTAGCCCTATTGTAGTGTTCAGCTGGGCAATGGTGAATTAAATGCAGTTGATGAGACAAAAAATTGGAACTATGAAAAAATAAAATCATTGGGGATTTGGAATTTATGTTTTTTGGAAGGCTAAAAGCAGTTTTTATTCTCACAATGCTTTTGACTACAGAAAAGAACAAAAACAGAAGTTAGGCTGCTCAGATGGACTTTAAAGCAATTTGAAAATGCAGCTTTGCACAAAAAGTGCAACTACTTTGGCAGTTTTCAGATGCTACATCTAATTTTCCATGGTGACATTTTTGCTTCAAATTACCATAGAGTTCTAATTAATTAACCATGTAATGTGAAAGTTATGACAGCACAAGTTTACAAAATAATTTTAGTGTAAACCGCTTGCCATTTTGACATGGGGGTTTTGACAGCTTGGAAAACGCCTCTCTGTGATGTCAAACAAGTCAGAACTAATCTGTTTCTTCAAATTGAAGTCATTAATCTGCAAAAAAGTAAAATAATAACTGTTCTAATCTTCCTTCAGAATCCCACAATCAAAGATTTAAACTTTTCTTTTAAAGTGCATCTGACATGCAATTTTTTTGTTACATTGAGACCCGAAATTTCCTTGGGCAAGACACTGAACCCCATGTAGCCCCCAGATTTGCATATCGGGCTGTGTGTATGTTAGCCCCACCCCCCTCTACCCAATTTACATATCGGGTTGTGTGAAGGGTTGAATGTAAAACTTGTAGTGTAAAAGCACTTAGAGTGGTCAGTAAAACTAGTAAAGCACTATACAAATATAGGATATTTACCTTTTAAGAGTTTGTATTCATCAGTTGGTAACACCTGATGATGAGCTGTAAATTTTAATGACTGATTACAGTCTACCAAGGTGCACTAGTTAAAATCATGGGACAAACGCAAATCTATTTGTGTAAAACTTACACTCTGTGTTGGATTTTCTTTTACAGTCTGTAGTAAAGAAAAGTTAGCAAAGTACAAAGAATTAACAATATGAATGACAAACAAAAGCACGATACAGAGCACTACAAGGGTGATGACTCAAATCACCATTTGGGTGCCAGGACAGTACTGTGAAAAGTACTGCCACCTTACAAAGATAACCTTCCAGAGTGCATCCAGTCATTTCACATCATTTGAAAACTGCATTAGGACACATTTATATGCAACAAAAGCATTAAAACAAGAAATGTGTAATCAGGCAGGTACCTACACATAGCACTGTGAATGCTGTGATATGGTGAGCTTCCCTCACAAAAACACTGTTCACATCAACATAAAAAATAGTGGGACTTAAATAAAGAACAGCAGTGAAGAAGTGTTTTGAAGCAGTTATTATTATTAATCAGGCAGTTATGTGCTTTATTTTGCTGTCACCTTTGAGAGTGGTTGAAAAGATTAAGCCCGATTATGACAGGACTGGTAAACTAGAGACAAGGGAGGAGGGGGTGCAGCATAATGTATCATCATTCATCATTCAAAACTCAGACACATACTCACTGTTGAATAAGAATGAATCACAGATGGTGGGGCTTTAGAGTTCATTCAGTGTCACAAACAATGGTTAAATTCAACAGATATTCTGGTCTCTTACTTAGGCTTTCAGGATCTGGAGTGCTGCCATCTTCCTCCCCACTGGGTAGGTCTTTGGAGGATGAAACACAAGTTTAAGAATGAGGTCAAGGGTTAGATTCAAGGCCAGGAAAACATGCATTTTGTTAAATTAATAAGCTCAACATCCATTTACAGGAACACTATATTTCTCTTTATAAACAATGAATATTGAGAGCATTTTACAATGTTCATTAAGCAACTCTTCCTCATTTTCTTGTTTTGGGATGGGTTAACAATCTAAGGAATGCATAATGAAACACAACTCAGATTAATTAAGGGCAGCTGTTGCTGTGGTTTGTGGTTACCCATCCTTTAGCAAGCCCACCTCCTGAAGCTTCATCAGCCAAAAAGTCCTCATCATCATCCAAATAACTCCATGATGCCTGCACATCTTTTTCAGATTCCAAATCTTCTGGAAGAGGGACCTCTCCCCACACCTTGGAGGCCTGAGTCACCTGTGACAAACAAAGAGATTTATAGAGGCGGAAGTCTCCACTGAGAAAGGTTACACCCAGTGCTATACATGGGATCTGCTGAGGCAGGAAATGGGACAATGTGATTTGTTTAGTTTTTCCATTTATCCCTTACAGATCGTCCTTCTTATGGTCATTTAAGTTTCCTTACTGGACAGAGTCAGCAACCAATTTTCTTTCGCGTATTTTTAAATTTTACCACAGATGTTCACAGCTGACTGAAATGACTCACATGACTCGACAAAAGCCAATACAAACTGCTGTGGTGAAGTGATCTGAATGGTTCAGAAAAAAATTCAGAAAAAAAAATCCAGCACTCAATGACTGGTCTTTTACAACTGCCTCATTCACCTGAAATCTGAGACAAATCCATTGATGAAACAATGTCACCTCCAGCAGCAGATTATTGAAGCATCTCAGAAGACAGATGGCTTCAAAACCATGTGGGATTATGGTGTTATTCCCATGAATCATAAACTGGCCTTAACATCTAACTAACCTATCATACTCAGAGTGGAGTTTAGCCAGCCATTCTCATATGTGATCATCTTGATAAAGTTCACTGTGCTGCTTGTCCAAAGCAGACTGTCTCCACTGACCATTAGTTTAGATATGACTCTAGCAGTATGCCACCCTGAACATCTCCAGTTGGCATGGCCCGCCAGTTCCCATTTCCACCCAATTCTGTCATGAAAGATTTCCCATTTCAAAGGCTCCAGCTAATAAATAACCAAACCTATCCTCCTAAATCCTCCTTCCCCCGAGTGAAAACCCTTACAACAACACAACTGAGCCATTTTCAAAAGGAAACTGCTGACTAACCAAATTCTTTTCAATTGTGCTGACCAGACGACCACCGATATGATCATCTCCGGCTTCTGGCTCCCTTGGGACGAGATATCATCTGGATATGCTGGATAGTATATTTGGAGCAGTCATTAAAGCTGACATATTGAGCTGAAATTTGTCTGTGGTTATCAGCTTGATCTCGCATAAGAGAGAGTTGGGAATTCTGTAAGAATTTGCTTTCTCACTTTGTAACCAGATTCAAGATCAGAAAGCTAATATGACCTTTACTCTTAGTGTTGAAGTTTAGAAAAGTTTGTAGAAATAAAGTTTTCTGTCCCTCAAAATAAAAATCTCTATGAAACTCTTTCAATTTAACCCCACCCAGGGGACAATATGTACATAAACAGATGTAACCTGCTGTGCTACCACAATCCTTCTAGAATAAAATCAATGGGTTACTTTAAAATTAGACAGTTTTAATGATAACTTTGTAAGATAAGTTTCAAGTTCAATTTTATGTATTTATAAAGTGCCAGTTCATAAAAGTAATTTCATGGCACTTTACAGAAATACCAACCAAGATAAAGAATCAGCAAACAGAATCTACAGATGGTCAATGTAACACAAGTAACACAAAACAAAAAAACATGGTGAAAGATCTTTGGCTTTTTCCTCAAAACCAAAGGCAATAAAGGTTTTTATTTACACGATGAATTGATTATTAAAGGGTGAGAACAAACTGGTACTTGTGATTTGATTTACTGACATATTTACTTTATTGTCATATCTTGAGGATAAGTTTCATCTTTTAAAAATATTTTGTTAGCCAATCTCAGTCCAGCAAATTTGAATAATGAATATGAACGAGCTGCTCACGAAGCCTAATGGAAACAGCTGGGAACCAGCTGAATTTTGATGCAGACAGATTGAAAGGTCTGTTAATCAGTGTTTCCTAACATTTTTTAGATATAAAATGTTTCATATTACTGGTTAATACTTAAGGAATAACCACAAAGTCCTGAAATTTGTATGAAATGGCCTCTTTAAAATAATAAATTATCTTCTGGGGCTGCAGCCGCGGTGTGGGTCAAAGGGTGACACATCGATAGAGGCTCAGCTCTACACAGACGGGATCTGAGTAGTATCTGTAATCTTGTTGTTCAAGCCACTAATTACTAACTTTGTTGAAAGAACAATATTAAAAATTAGATGCAACGTGATATGTGGGTTGTGAAATAAGCATCTGTTCTGAGACAACTTTAGCGGTGGGTCACTCTGCTCGTGAGTCGATTAAGAACGCAGCTAGCTCTGAGTATTAATGTGAATTGCAGGATACCCTGATCATTGACACTTCGAACGGATATTTTAGGTGGGTTCCTCCCAGGGCTGTCTGAATCGCCATGGATGCCTCCAGGCATCCCCGCGGTGGTTGGTTTTTGTCGCAAGCGGGCGCTCCTCATGGCACAAACCACCTTCATCCCCCTATAAGCACAGATGTACCAGTCTGGGACACCTGTCACACACACAGGTCCAACATATTTTGGGACTATTGAGAGACAATCATGTGAAACAGAAATCAACCACAATGCATTGCGTGACCCAGTTACCAAAAGCGCCACAAGTGTCCTATCTATGTAATTTAATCTGTGACCTAGATCCAGAAACGGCAAGCTGTTTGCCAATTTTGGATATCAGCCTCTCTCCGTTTTGTTGCGTGGAGCTAGTTGTGGCAGTGCAAGTGGTTAGTAAGGTCAATGCAGGGCTGTTATGGTGTGGATCCGAAGCAGCTTTTTCACTGTTATGCATCTGCTACAATGCTTTTTCAGGTTGAGGTAAAGCTGTGCTTTCCAACCGACTAGCAACCTCTGAGTAACCCTAACCCCGCCTTTCCACTGAACGTGCAAAAGACGCGCAACATTACTGACGCATAATACACGGTTGAAAGCTGCCATCAAAGTCAATGACACCGTTCCCACTACGCGCGAAGTACCGTGTATAAGACACGTCTCAGAAGTGTAGTGTCATGTTGCTGTTCTATTTTTTATGCACTACGCTTCTAAAATGCATCAAGTTCAGCGGCTTAATTTGGACAAGACAGGAAATCAGGCATTTGTGAAACGCAAAATGCCCCGAAGTTTCAAAATAAAGGGACACATGCAGATTTTTGTTTGCGAGAGTATAACAAATATGGTACCTGTGATGGGTTTGAAGTCTGTAGTGGTGTGAAAATAAGCCACATACCTTCTGGGTATATTTTGTAGTCTTTCTCCCTGTGTACTGACGAAATCACATCTCCTGGGACAAGCTGGATTAACGCGAGTGATACGCATGGGAAGCGTCCCTGGTGACAATGGATGCTCAGCTGATTGCGTGAGCAAAACGCTACGTGCTGCTGGCGCGTTCAGTGAAAAGGAGGGGTTACACTGATTTTTCTCCTGCAGCCATGACATTCACAATGTCATGAACCTCAGGAGGTGTGGATCTCAAAAGCAGTGAGGCAGGGACTGGATGGCTTAATAAAAAAGAGTTTATTGAAAACAGAGAGCAAAACACAGCTAAAGGCGAATCTCTCTGTGGGAGATGGGGGTTAATCCAAAGTTCAAGTCCAAAGTTCAAAGTTCCCAAAACCTAAACGTGTGAAAATCCAAAAGGATCAGAACAAAAAATACTCTACTCACTGTGGAGGAGGAGGTAGGTAGAAGACAAAAAACCAAGGCGTTGAAAAACTTAGAAAATCCAAACAGTGACTATAACAATGACTCTTCACTCAGACTGTGACTATGAAAATGACTCTTAACTATGACTGTGACTATGACAATGGCTCTTAACTATGACTATCACAAATGACAGAACAAGACAGGAACAAGACAAGGACACTGTCCCCGACCTCCACGCGATGTTGCAGAGACGTGTAAACTAAGATAGTCCTACAATATCCAGAGACTTGAGGTACTCAGGACGGATCTCATCCACCCACGGAGCCTTGCCACCAAGGAGCTTTTTAACTACCTCAGTGACTTCAGCTTGGGTGATGGGCAAGTCCCCCTCTAAGTCCCCAGTCTCTGCCTCCTCAGCGGAAGATGCGATGGTGGGATTGAGGAGATCCTCAAAATATTCCTTCCACCGTCCAACTACGTCCCTAGTCACGGTTAGCAGCTCCCCACGTGCACTGTAAACAGCGTTAGTGAAGCACTGCTTCCCTCTCCTGAAGGGTCGGACAGTTTGCCAGAATTTCTTCGAGGTCGACCGACAGTCATTCTTCATGGCCTCTCCGAACTCCTCCCAGACCTGAGTTTTTGCCTCCGGGACCACACGAACTGCAGTGCGTTTGGCCTGCCAATAACCATCAGTTTGCTTCCGGAGTCCCACAAGACAACAAGTTCGAGTGGGACTCCTTCTTCAGCCTGACAGGATCCCTTACTTCGGGTGTCCATCACCAGGTTTGGGGGTTGCCGCCATGACAGGCACCAGAGACCTTGTAACCACAGCCGCAGCCGCACTGACATGAACATGGTTCACTCAGATTCTATGTCTCCAGCCTCTCCCGTATTTTTCCCGTCTCTCCATATTTTTCAATGTTCAACATTACACCAACACAATAGCAGTAAGAAGTGGCTGTAACTTAAAGTGCACCTGTGTTACCTCTGTCAGTGTGTGTGCCCAGACAGCTGTGGCTACAAGGTGTGTAGTTTATTATCAACAAACGTGTGAGTGTGTGTGTGTGAATGGGTGACAGACTGTAGTGTAAGGTGCTTTGGGAGTCATCTGACTTAAGAAATGCGCTGTATAAGCCATTTACAATTTTACCATTCACAAGATAACCATTTGATGTGTAAATAACATCTAAAGTAAAAAAAATGATGAGCTTGTATTCGCATTTTAATTCTTCCAATAAATCTCCATTAGATGGTTCATGCTTACCATAAAAGTTCAAATGATTAGGACTCATAAAGCATATTTTGTTTTTTATTGGCATTATGGATCAAGCCCAGAATATGCAACTTGCAAATAGGGGGTGAGTCATGGTAGTGTATTTCAGGTCAAAGGTCGCAAGCCGGCGACACAGAGACCAGACAGAGTGTGGAGATTATAAACTGGCTATGAAACATGACACTCGAGCCTGAATCTCAACACAAGGTTTTTTTTTCAACCTGAGCAAAATTAAAAAGAATCTTGATCTCATGAGCCTCATGCAGTTTGTTACAGTTGCATGTGTTTTGTTGTCACAGAAAAATGAAAAAAGTGGAAACGTGGGAAATTGTCAAAACTACTCAAGAAAATCGATATTTACACAACTCAATTTTAATACTACACTGTATTTTGGTTCTACAGTGGGTGGTGTAAAATCATCATGTTCTGCCTTAATGTAAGCTCATGATCACAGATACACCATCATTTCAATTATTACCTTAACAGGGGCTCCAGCAGGGTTCTGCATTAACAGACCACCATGAATCAGAGCCATATCTTTTCCATTGGTGAAACATGAAGGCCCCCCAGCATCAGAAAAACAAAAGCTCAAAAATCTCCCCCTAGTCACACATGCTGGTATTAAGGAATGCATGCAAACAGAAGCCATTCAGAGACACACAGCTATCAGGCTACTTTGAACCAGGAATAAAGCTGTGTTTTGACAGGGCACTGTGGATGGTGGAAAAAGCTAATTTACTGGATCATGTGTTCAGCTTTTTTAAAAAAATAGCTCTGTTTGTTGTAAGAAATGCATTAGAATTTAACAGAAGACGTAAAAGTCAAGTGAAACATCAAAATTCTAAGCTAAAGCATTCTCACCTGAACTAATTGCTATATCAGATGTGATAGTATGTGTGACAGTAATTTGGTCTGTAAATAATGCGAGTGTTCCCAGAAACCTAAAGAGAGACCTGCCAGGAGGGAGAGGGTGCTGGTTCTAGTTCCCCCAGACAACAGCTGACAGGCATGGAGCAAGAGCCACTCTGGCTTGGCCAGCCCTTGCCTGTTTTTTTAAAACAGATAGAGTCCCTGTTAAATTGCTGCTGTGTCACTTAAGAGGTTTATTTTTCTTCCACTGAAGGAATGAGATAAAAAATCAGTAACAATTTAAACCAGGATTAGTATAATTTGTTAGGTGAGACATTAATCCGTGTATGGTTCGTTTTTTGGTTTTTCAGTTTCAAAATAAAATTAGAAAAAACAAATAATCAGTTTGTTTTTTGTTATTTTGTTTTAAAACCAAATTTGAAAAATGAAAAATAGAGAAAAATTTTTTTAATTTTTCCTAATTTGCAGGCTAAAACAAAAAAAAAGCTTTGTCCCCTTCGGAGGAACCGGAAATCATAAGGTGCCAAACATTAAAAGCCAGTTTACAGCGCCTGTTGCAACTTCATTGACAGACAGTGTTTTTTTTCTATTATGTAGAAACATGGTCACGATCATTCAGTGTGTAGCTTAAACAAGTTTGAGTGTCGTGGATTGTCAGTGGGGGGAAACAAGTCAGTACATAGGCGGTGTCAAACCTTTGCGTCCACCATTAATTTCTGTGGCTAGACACCAATGGACATTATCTCGCTTATACCATGGTCACTTATGAAAGAAATAAATATTCTACATGTGGAGCTGCTGAGGAGATCTGTACTGGCGGACATAGGTTGCTGACCTGGTGACCATGCTGCTCTCGTGGGGGTCTGCGGTGGGTCTGGGGGTCTATGGTTCTGGTGCAGTCTGCCTCTGGCTCGGACTCTGGATGGGCTGGGTCCTGTTGTGTAGGCTGCTGGGTTTGTGGGCCAGTGCATGGTTTGGTGCCGGGCTTTGGCCCGGGGGGCCTCTGGTGTGTTGGGGGTTTTAGGGCGTCAGGAATGTGTGGGGAGGGCTTGCTCTGCAGGTTGGGGCTGAGGACTTTCTCAACCTGGGTATCTATTGCCACTTTTCCACCGACAGAACACGGTGCGGCTCGGTTCACTTTAGCCCCCTGCGGACTCTTTTCCACCGCCTTTCTCGGGTCTAAACCGCGTCATTCCGCGCCAACCTGGCCTCTTTTTTCAGACCACCTCCTCAATGGTCAGAAGCGGCCCAAAGCGGGCCCACACGCCCACCTGTCTACTGATTGGTCCAGTAAACTGCTACCAGTGACACGACTACCTACGTAGTGGTAGCCCCTGATTGGCTCGGCTGTGTGTGGTGTTCACGTGGTGTGATACAGCAGCGCTCCCGCAAAAGGCTTTATAAAAAAAACTCCCAGCAACCATACAAATATTTTATTTTAAAATAAAATTGACTTTGGACAATGGCGACTTCGTCCACAAGAACCAAAAATCAAACCAACCAAAATGAACCATAGACAGAGCGCAAAGTACAAAAACACACGTATATCCGCTATTGTTGTTGTTGTTTCACGCGCTGTGACGTCGCGGACAAATACTTTTGCGCGCCATTTTTCATAGCCAGATGGGCACGCCCATATCCCCACTTACGTCCGCTTTATGTTTCCACTGCCTCAAGCGAGTTGATCCGCGCTAAACTGTTCCGCTCTCAAGCGCGCCGTGCCGATTTGTCGGTGGAAAAGGGGCATATTGTTAATATGTAGTCTTTGGGGTGTAACGGTTCGCGGGTATGTGTTAAACCGTTCGGTTCTGTCCACTTGCATACCGTTTCAGTGCATTTTTTTCCATAAATGTATTATCACCCCTCCTTTCCACCGAATGAGTCAGCAGCACGTTACTGCAGTAGCACGTCACACTCGCGTATTCTGCTTCTCGGTCCTTTCCACCAGGTGCATATCAGACACGTAGCAGCAGGGAAGCAACCGTCATTGAAATAGCACGAAGTCACGCGAGATTAGCAAAATCCCGCGTGACTTCGTCAGTATACACAACAACAAGCAGAAAAAAACTACAACATGGCTCCAAAAGGTTTGTGTTTCATGTTCTGTCCGTTTTATGTAAATATGAAGGACATTTAAAGATCCAGAGGGCTGCTCCCTCGGAGTGTATTTCGGTTTTGAAAAAGTTTGAGTGCCATTGTTCAGCAGTTGTCTCTGCTTCACCACACCTCAATCAAACAAGGTTGTGAGAAACTGTTTTTCAACTGTTTTGAAATGTTTTTCAACCTTGATCTTCAAGCCAGACGTCTTCCTCTTTCCAAAATGTCAAACTTGTGGCGCGTTTCAGTCCTGAGAACAAACAGCATTTTTTTTTTCACTTACTGTACCGAAAATGAACCGAACCGTGACCTCAAACCCGAGATACGTACCGAACCGTAATTTTTTGTGTACCGTTACACCCCTATGTAGTATGAATGCTGACAGCAAGTGGGGTGGGGTTAGATCTCCTTTGGGGTGGGCCTGGGTGGGTGGATGCGGTCTCAGTCGGTCCTGATGCAGTTGCCGTTGGGCCCTCCTTCCGTGGGTGGATCGTGGGGAATGGGGGTGCCCATCGGGGTCAGTAAGGGAGCTGGCTCCCTGGGGGAGGCTTCAACTCCTCCAGTCCTTTCCTCCCGATCCTCAGATGGCTCCCTCCTCTCACTCCTTTACAGGACTCAACCCCACACACTCAGGGTTTTTGGGCATAGATGGGTCGTGGGGGTGGGAAAGATCATCCTTCTCTCTACCCTCATGGCTGTCTGTGCTCTAATTTTAATCCGCACCTTAGACATGTCCAGTTCACAAACAACCCCAAACACGCACTCATATGTAGGGCTCTGGGGATGGGGCAGTGCTTGGGGTGGAAGTGGTTACCCAGTTTATTTCTCCTGCTGGTCCTCATCCCTAAAAATGAATAACATTTTTTGACACTAGAGGTTTGGGGGGGGCTGTCTCCTTATGTAGGGGTGTTTCCGGGGTGCCCCAACCCCCAGTTCTTTTATCTTTTAATTGCATTTTAGTACATCACGCACTAGGGATGTCCTGATCAAGATTTTTTGCCCCTGAGTCCGAGTCTGAGTCATTTGATTTTGAGTATTTGCCGATACCAAGCCCCAATCCGATCTATAATACATTAAAAAATGAATAAAAAGGAGCAAAAAAACAGATCCAGGATTTTCCTTATTTTGTATTTAATTCACCCTATTTTAATATTTAGCTGCAGGGACAGGACAGCCAGCCGGTTGCGGCCACTCCAGGGCTTCTTCACAGTGGGGAGTCATGAAGTTGTTACTTTTGTGTAAAAACGAACATGACGAGAGTGCATTTCTGTACTGTGAGCATGCAGACAGTCTGAGCGCACACAAACCGGTGGAGGAATATTACATTATTAAATAAAACGTTATGTAATTAAATAAGATGATCAGAACGGCAGGCACTACAGAAAGAGTGACATGATTATGGACTGTCTTCTGCATGGAGTAAGTGATGACTTTCACTCCATGAAGGAGTTTAAGATAATATCATGGGGATTTAATATGACTATAAACTAACACCGGAACTCATGCTAACGAGGCTAGCGAAGCTAGTGGAGCTAACGTGGCAACATTCTCAACACAACATCATCCACCGAGCAAATTAAAAAAAGCTTACCTCAAAGAAAATATACGCGTCGATGGACACGACGTTAACGGCACAGATTAAGTTACAGCTGGTAACAGAACAGAACAATTTTCTATATCGAATATTAAGAACTTAGGATTGGGCACGAAAAACTAGAACAAATGTTACATTTGACAGTATTTCACACTGAAGAAGTCTGTGATTATTTTTTGGCGATCATCTGACAGCCTCAGGCAGATGCGCCAGACATGAGTGCGTGAATGCCAGAGCAGCCTAGTTCAAGACACCTGAGAGCCACAGTGTGTGGGAGAATACCAAAGGCGGCGCACGGTCAAGCAACTAGTGAGAAATAGCAGGATTCGGTGAGATGCATATGTGATACCTCCAGATGTTTTGTGCATATATTTGTTGGCGCTGTGCACATAAGCGTATGGATTCTCTATGACACGGGAAAGTGTCCAGCAGTTTGGTGCCTATAAGCGTTGTGCATATAACCGTTGTCCACTGTATTTCTAATGATTTTTCAGACCCCCTTAGGGACTTTTTTTTTTTTTGCTAGACAAATCTAGCAACATTTCTGGTCTGCCTTAGCTACCTTACGTAGAGCTTTGACGCCAATATTTCTTGCAGATTAGAGCTGCTCAGACCTGCTTCATCCCAGATGCTCAGACAGGGAATGATGCGCACATGTGCATGCACCACAATCACATGACAATGACTGACCAATCATAAACCTTTCTCAGTTTCTCACTCACTAGCAAGGATGTTTTTTATTTTTACAAACTTAATTTAACAGTCTGCAAGTTCATAAGAGGAAAAATTAACACAACAGTTAACAAGCAGCCAGGTGGGTTTATTATATAAATACATACAAAGATTTTAATTTTTTGATTGTTTGAGAGCCTTACTGTTAGAAGAACGTGATATGAATTTTATGTATAACTTGTCCTCTTTAAGGAAAGTATGGTGTTATAAGATAAAATTTACATTTATGAATATAGAATTTCACCATAAGAATCAATAATGTTCAATGTTAATAAGGATACAATGATATGCAGAGATGTACTTAACAATTTAATAAACAAATTTAAATTTAAATTTGCAACTGGGAGTTGGGGGGGGGGGGGTTGTGGCATTTCTCGACTTGTTTTACTCTGACTTTTTTGTTGTTACACACTGTTTTCTTCTGGTGATAAATCACAGATGTTTTACGTGTTGTCAGTGAGTTCTGGCACAAGGTGAAAGGAGACACGTGAGTGTGAGAGAGAAGAAAGGAGAACGAAAGACTGAGCTGCTCTGTAGTTATGGCTTAGTTTCAGCCAAAACAAACCGTTTTTGTTGGCAAATAAACGCAAGTGAAGAATAAAACTGGTTTCTGATTGTTAGTGGAAGTGACGTGGTTGTAATCAGTGTTGGGTATCATTACTTTCTAAAGTAATTAGTTAAGTTACACCGTTACCATCAAATAAAAGTAATCAATTACGATACCGCGTTACGTATTCATGAAGTCCAAATCAGCCTTCCAATGGGATCGATCCCAAGGTATAACTGGGCCATATAAGAGATCTAATCCATCCAGCGTGTTCTGGGTTGGTCCCACAGTTTCCGACCAAAAAAACATGCCTAATAAACTTCCCTCTGACATCTTAACCACATATCTAAACCACCTCAGCTGGCTCTTTTGGAGAAGCAGCAGCTCTACTTCAACTCTATGGAGGAGAAAACTTATCTTGTGCATATGTATTCCAGTTCTTGTTCTTTCGCTCTGGCCTTGTACCTGACCCAAAGCATTTGACAATAGGTGAGCGCTGGGACATGCTCCCCTCTCTAGTGGACAAGACCCTAAGATACTTAAACTCCTCTACTTGAGGCAGGAACTCATCCCGACCTATGGGGAAGAAACTGAATCCATCTCTGTGCCCCCCAAAATGCCCATATACGCAAAAGTTGTAGCCAACCCAAAAAAGCATTTGGACAACTTCCACTCAACATTATCATCAGATAAAAAGAAAAGAAAAAAAAAGACTTGAGTAATCATGAATTACGTGCCAATTCTGACAGGCCGTTAGGAGTGGGGAGTTTATACCAGATTTTTTTAGCATTAAAAAAACAATCCTTTTTAAGGGTGGAATATGGAATATTTTGGAATACTATGGAATATAATAATACCTCCACAGGTAGAGGGGTTCAGAATAAAAATACAGTATTTCCTTTAAAAATTATATTTGAATTAAAATACATGAAAACTTTTGATTTTGACAGGCATTATAGAATTATGTTTACATCTACAAGCCAATAACGGGTACCATTGCACGTTGCCTAATACAGTGAATAGTCTGTAATAGCAAGGCAGAGTCGTCGGGATGAGCAGCTGCTTTGGGGCCCCAAAGATTTCGTTGTCCTTCCCAGGAAAGGAGCGACTGGAGAGGATTGGGGCCAGAGTGGGTTTGTGTGAGGAACTGGCATAAGTGTGCATGTAGGGGTTGCAAGCCTGGTCCCCTGACAGCTCGAGTGAGGCCTTGTTCTGCGGCTGTGGCATCTACGCACTGGATGTCGCTGTAGTGTTCATGTTCCATACTGAACTTTTCATTTTAGGCAGTGGCTACGCGTCCGTCATACCGAACCCTTTAACTCACCGCTTTTAATATGGCAGACTGCCGAATGACCAAGTAGCAAGTTATTGGTCTGCAATAAGCCTCTGTAACTTTCCATATACAGTGGGGCAAAAAAGTATTTAGTCAGCCACCAATTGTGTAAGTTCTCCCACTTAAAAAGATCAGAGAGGCCTGTAATTTTCATCATAGGTATACCTCAACTATGAGAGACAAAATGAGGAAAAAAAATCCAGAAAATCACATTGTCTGATTTTTAAAGAATTTATTTGCAAATTATGGTGGAAAATAAGTATTTGGTCACCTACAAACAAGTAAGATTTCTGGCTTTCACAGACCTGTAACTTCTTTAAGAGGCTCCTCGGTCCTCCACTCATTACCTGTATTAATGGCACCTGTGTGAACTCGTTATCAGTATAAAAGACACCTGTCCACAACCTCAAACAGTCACGCTCCAAACTCCACTATGGCCAAGACCAAAGAGCTGTCAAAGGACACCAGAAACAAAAATCCAAAAATTTTAAACACTGCCCAAAATGTAGACCTTCACCAGGCTGGGAAGACTGAATCTGCAATAGGTAAGCAGCTTGGTGTGAAGAAATCAACTGTGGGAGCAATTATTAGAAAATGGAAGACATACAAGACCACTGATAATCTCCCTCGATCTGGGGCTCCACGCAAGATCTCACCCCGTGGGGTCAAAATGATCACAAGAACGGTGAGCAAAAATCCCAGAACCACACGGAGGGACCTAGTGAATGACCTGCAGAGAGCTGGGACCAAAGTAACAAAGGCTACCATCAGTAACACACTACGCCGCCAGGGACTCAAATCCTGCAGTGCCAGACGTGTCCCCCTGCTGAAGCCAGGACACGTCCAGGCCCGTCTGCGGTTTGCTAGAGAGCATTTGGATGATCCAGAAGAGGATTGGGAGAACATCATATGGTCAGATGAAACCAAAATAGAACTTTTTGGTAGAAACTCAACTTGTCGTGTTTGGAGGGGAAAGAATGCTGAGTTGGATCCAAAGAACACCATACCTACTGTAAAGCATGGGGGTGGAAACATCATGCTTTGGGGCTGTTTTTCTGCAAGGGGACCAGGACGACTGATCCGTGTAAAGGAAAGAATGAATGGGGCCATGTATCGTAAGATTTTGAGTGAAAACCTCCTTCCATCAGCAAGGGCATTGAAAATGAGACGTGGCTGGGTCTTTCAGCATGACAATGATCCCAAACACACCGCCCGGGCAACGAAGGAGTGGCTTCGTAAGAAGCATTTCAAGGTCCTGGAGTGGCCTAGCCAGTCTCCAGATCTCAACCCCATAGAAAATCTCTGGAGGGAGTTGAAAGTCCGTGTTGCCCAGCGTCAGCCCCAAAACATCACTGCTCTAGAGGAGATCTGCATGGAGGAATGGGCCAAAATACCAGCAACAGTGTGTGAAAACCTTGTGAAGACTTACAGAAAACGTTTGACCTCTGTCATTGCCAACAAAGGCTATATAACAAAGTATTGAGATTAACTTTTGTTATTGACCAAATACTTATTTTCCACCATAATTTGCAAATAAATTCTTTAAAAATCAGACAATGTGATTTTCTGGATTTTTTTTCCTCATTTTGTTTCTCATAGTTGAGGTATACCTATGATGAAAATTACAGGCCTCTCTGATCTTTTTAAGTGGGAGAACTTACACAATTGGTGGCTGACTAAATACTTCTTTGCCCCACTGTATGTTCCATATGTACATCTATCTGTATTTTGAAACTTTTAATCAGATTCAAATAGTGATTAACTTTATATTTGAACATATACAAAATACCCTATCTAAAAATAACGTCTCGCAGTAATGTTACCGCAGTGAAGTTAATTTTAGATTGCATATTCGACAGATATCCAGCAGTAACATTTTGAACCACAGCTATCAGTGAAACTGAGCAACAAGACCCGGTTGAAGACGCTGCCGAATATCTTTCGAATATCCAACCTAAAAACAACTTCTCACAGCAATGGTTCTAATCTCTTTTGTATAGCTGGACACATTTCCCATGCTAATATTCTTGGACAATGTGATTAAAACTTTCAAACTTTGCTCCTTTTACCAGTAAACAATCCACAGCCATTTTAAATTCTGAGGCGAATGTGCAAACAAGGCCGTATATATGGAAATTGACGCATGCACACTCAGTTACGGACTAACAATGACGTATCAATAACTCTAATTGTAGGGGCACGGTAGCAGACGTGCCAATAGCCACTCCCTTCATTTTATGCAGTGGAGCTGATTATTCTGCAGAGTCAAAACACCTCTCAAAATGGCATGAGCTGAAAGACATAAAAAAATCTTGAAAATACATATTTTTTATTTGTCTATGCCCACACATGAACCCAAAAACCATTACAAATGAATGGATTATAGTAAGGTGTGTACAAATGTATGCCAAGGACCTGAAGCAAAGAAGTTAACATATGTTCAGACAGGCGATCTTTGAGTAGAACAGAGGCGGCATTCCAGTGGAAGATAAAAATATCTTCAGTGATGCAAAAAATATGCATAGCTGCAGGTGTTATTACACCCCCTCAGAGGCCCTGCAGCCAGACTGAAAGCAAGGCAGGACAGAGACTTAAAAATTATTTGTCAAGAGCACATGACAGTTCAAAAACTGTAGAGGCTGCATCAAAACTAAACTCTGTACAAAAGTTACAGTGTTGAACATTGTAGATCTTTTGCACAGAATTTGATGTTCATAATATTTATGAGTGAATGAAGAGTTCATTATTTTTGGTCAGATTTTGAAAGATGTTTCTGTGCGAAATGTGCCTGTATCTACCAGATAATCCCCCCCTCCCTTGTTTAGGGTTAAGGCTGAACAAGAACCAATAAACACTGAAGAAATCTGTCTCAGAAAATAATTTTAGCAGTGTAAGGCTCAGCCAACTGTTACTCAGTACTCATGAAAACTGACATGAGAGCTCCTCAAATCTGTGGATTCCTACCTCTGATAATGAGATTTTATAGGAAGGTATGAAAAAACAAAGCTTTCTGTTTTGCTGTTGCTTTTTTTGCCATGAATGTTTTGAAACTAATAAACAAGTGACTTTACTGCTGGCTGTGCAATGTTTGGTGAAGGAAGTCATATTTCAGCAGACTGAAGGATCAAGAAAAATTTTAAACACTGCCCAAAATATGGAGAGAAAATAGTCTCAATATGATTGTGTGTGTATAATAGATGATTTGTGTGTAACTTTGGGTACTCGTGCGTGTAATAGATGATTTGTGCGTATGTGCGGTTACTCGTTTGATTTGTCATCCATAAAACACATTTTGCATGTATCTTTTGGGAGTTCATATCTATTGATATTTGTATGTATACAAATATCAATAGATTATGAATACAAAATAAATTTACACACACACAAATTGCAAATTACACACAACTTTTTTATCTTAACCTCACAAATCCAATGAGCACGGGTTCAAAAAGGCTTGTATGTACCGTTACGCACAGATCAGCTGAAACGCGCACAAGGGGTTTTGAGACTCATTTCACGCTGAGAGCAGGCATTCAGATTTGTGTGTACATAGAGCGTTCAAGTTCTGGTGAAAAGCTGGGTCATCTGATTGTGCATCTCTCTTTAACCTTACACTACCATTAATGCGGAGTAGATCACTGTAGTTTTCTGTTGTGGACCTGTATCTGCCTTTGTTCCATGTTACAGATACTGTCAGGTTCAGTGAGCGATGGCTGTGTGTTTTTGTGTTTTGGTGTCGAGTGAGTATTCTTCCCAGGATAAGATCTTCGTGGGAGAGCTGAAGCAGGTGGATCTATCATCTTCAGCTGGAAGCAATCAGGCTGATGACACCTGGGTACGTTCTTAAGCGGCAGAGGAGCGATCATTCAGCGCCTGATTGTTAACCTGAGTGGTACGCATACAGAGCCCCTTTCCGAGTTTCCGAGTAATAAGTATCTTTGTTGTGCCTTGTGGTGCTGTGTCAAGAGCGACCTGTATTTTCTCCAGGATACATCTGGACGCTCCCACAACTCCCTGTGCTTCTCTGTGTTCCTCTGTGGCGTCTTTGTGCAAGACGCACTCCTGTGTTCCTCCTGTGCGACACCCAAGTCATCAGCCTGCCTTCCAGCACGACTCATCCTGCCTGCTTCACTCTCCGGTCACTACCTGCTCGACACCCTTCCCAGGATCATCACACACCTCCGCCTCATTGGACCTGCCTCTCCTCCGTGCATCTCTCCCCCCTGCATCACAGTGAGTCTCCTCCGCTGCACATTGATCTGTTATCCCGGTTGCTTCAGAGACTAACACAAACTATCTCCCGCAGAACCTGATCCTCCTGAGTTTCCTTCACTTGCACTTTGTCACTGTATATATTGTAAATAAACCTTGTCATTTTTGCACCTGAGCTGGTTGTCCGTGTGGAGTCTTGCATGTGGGTCTACCCCCCCCCTCCTCGAGTTCGTGTCAGATACTTTCATTTGTTGTTGCAGTTTTTTCCATTTAATTCTCAGCCGTAACGGCTGCAGATTCTCTCTTTTTTAGCTACTTTGAACTGTTTCGGTGCAAGTAGTGTAAATATGACAGATTTATGCTAATTTTTCGAATGCAGTTTCACTGTATGACTTCAGCATGATTAACAGTACATTACTGCTGCGCTGAAATGTGCCCTATTTAGGGCGTAAGCCTGGGGGTTGGTCAGGCTCAACTGGGTGGGCAAACCCTCATTATGATTTTCTGAAAGTACTGTCTGTCAGGTTTCCAAAAAGGTATGACAGCATGTTCTAGCTCTCGGCTTTTATTATGTTATCGAGGTATACATTTTAATACCTGCAATGTCTAATCACGTCCCTGAAAAACTAATTTCTGCACATTTTCTCCATTATTATTTGTTCCATGTTCATTGGATTATAACATTATATACCAAATGAAACCTAAGAATATAGGGTTTTTTTATTGTATAACACAATAGGTTTATTGTGGACTCTAGGTACCAAACAGTTGCAGTAAAGTGTACCGCTTTCTAATTTTATGAAAGCTTGGTTTCTGAGGAGTCCAAACATGTTTGATAACACTGTCTGGATCTTTTTATGTCCATGCAATATAGATTTATGTACAGGTAATGACACAATAAGAAAAAGTACTATCAATGAAAAGTTTCTGGTATAAATTCACTCAACAAATGTCAATACCAGAACATGTTGTTAGTTTTACCAAATGGTACCAAATGTTTTGTGATAACCAATCCTATAGTCAGGATTAGCTTGGGTTATCCTGAGCTTTCCCTTTAGTTATGCTGCTATAGGCTTAGACTGCCGGAGGACATAATGTCCACATTTCTTTACTCTGCTGTCTCTGTCACTCTCCATGTTTGTATTGATTGTTATTATGTTATCTTTCCATAGACGTGATGTCTGGCCCAAATCCATCAGTGTTTGTCTCTTTACTGTCAGCTCAGACCCAAGTCGGCTGAGGCAGAAGGCCGCCCATCCTGAGCCAGGTTCTGCTAGAGGTTTCTTCCTGTTAAAAGGGAGTTGTTTCTTTCCACTGTCACCGATCTTGCTTGCTCAGGATGGGGGATTGCGCTGAATTAACAATTCAACCAAATCGGCTGATTCCTTTGATAGAAAATGTTTTTTTACTAATTGGTTAACTTTTCTGCAAAGTGCGTTGAAAGGACTTTGTTATGAACTGGTGCTTTATGAATAAATAAACTTAAAAGCAAGTACCTATTATCAATTCTACCTCAAAGAGGCAATTTCACACAAATTTCCTGACTTTGTGGTTATTTCTGAAGTATTAACCTGTAATTTAATTTTTTAAATCTATTTACAGACCTTTCAATCTGTCTGCTTCAAGATTTGTCTGAGTTTGGCTCCAACTCCTTAATATTCAATTTCAATATTCAAATTCACTGGACTCAGATTGACCAACAAACTAGCCTATGAGAGCAAGGCTTCCTGTATCATCCCTGCCACGCATGGCAACAGCGCACAGAGTATCTTCCTGTTTGATAAGTATTTATGCTAACACCTTTTAGCCAGCAACCTGCTGGGAGTGGTCTTAACAGTGGGAGCTGAAGAATACTAATGAGCAAAGGAGTTGTGACGTAACAAAAACAGGCTTTTCAAACTCAGGGGAACTCGGGTGTTATTGCCACTTGCGTAGTTTAAGAGATAAAAACTGAAAGTTATTGTGCCATTTTCACACCCAGTGTAAGAACACCTGTGGAGCTAAAATATGCAACAGAAAACTCAGAAATTTTTTTTTTAATGGAATGGCCTCTTTAATGAAAGTCATAATCATGTACATGAAAATCAGGAGAAATTCGGGAGAAAGTTGGCATGTATGACAACGCAGTAACGGTTGACCTTATTTTGACCTTATTTTGACCTAAGAAAACATCTTTGTCATCCTACTTCTTCGCATCATGCAGAAACAGAACAGCAACAACAGTGTCGGGGGAGGGGCAAGACCAGTCCCCCTCTCCTCGATGACCCGTCCAGCTGTACTAAATGTGCGCTCCTTGCTGCTGCTGCTGGGACATTCAGCACCGAGCGGGCCAGATAAGCCTGTAGCTGTAACACCACAGACAGTCACTAGCGTTTGGGGTGTGAGAGAGCAGCTCCAAAGCCCGCAGGCCAAAATGCAGGGCTCTAATAAGATTGTAATTGTAATGTATAGTCTATCAATTAGTTTGTTTTTGTTTTGTTGGCTTCATTGTTATACTTTTTCTGAATTATTAGTGATTGCTGAATAAATACATATAACTCGTGTGCTAATGGGCTTGGAGTAATCAAACACAAGCTGTCACACAAGTGGATGTTGCAACGAAGTGCTCCTGTGCTCAGCTGTGATGTAGTATTGTTTCACTGCTGCTGTTTGAAGACTGAATGTAGTAGTTCCACTTGGAGTCTGAAGGTCCTTGTTGACTGCCATTTCCAATGCCTGATCAACTGGAATTCACCTTAACATTCAAGATGAGATGACCGTTCGCACACCAGGCCACAAAACGGTCCACCAGTTCTCTGTACTCAGTCTCTTGTCTATCTCTGATCCAACCAACAACTGCAGAGACATCAGAGTATTTCTGCAGATGGCAGGAACCTGACCTGTACTGAAAGTCTAAGGTGTACAGAGTGAAAAGGAATGGTGAGAGTACAGTCCCCCGTGGTGCTCCTGTGCTGCTGATCACCTGATCAGACATACTACTCTTTAGTCTCACAAACTGTGGTCTGTTTGTGAAGTAGTCCTTTATACATGTGATTGTGGAGGCATCTACCTGTGTCTTCTGGAGGTTTTTACACAGTAAAACAGGCTGAATTGTGTTAAATACACTGGGGAAATAAAAAATATGATCCTCACAGTACTGCTTGCTTTGTCCAAATGACAGTGGGTTTATTGAAGCAGGTGTATGATGGCGTCTTCTACTCCAACCCCACGGTGATAAGCAAACTTCTGTGGGTCTTGAAATGAGCTTTTTTGCTTATTTAGGTGGACCAACATGAGGTTCTCCAAGACTTTCATGATGTGGGATGTCAGAGCAACAGGCATGTAGTTGTTGGGGGTCAATGGATGTCTTTGGTACTGGAACAAGGCAGGGTGTTTTCCATAGAACTGGTACCTTCTCCTGGGTGAGGCTGAGGTTGAAGATTCACTGCAGAATCCCACATAGCTGATCTGCACAAGCCTTTAGGACTCTGGGGCTAACACCATCTGGACCAGCTGCCTTGTTCCTGTTCAGTCTCTCCAGCTGCTTCTTTACCTGAGTACTAGATACAGACAGGCGGGAGGTGGAGGCAATGGGGACATCAACTTTTTCTGATGTTGGAGGTGATGGAAAAGCACCAAAAACAGCTTCAATGATTGAGTTAGAAGGTGAGACAGTTGAGGTGTGACAGTGAAGCTCTGGATAAAGGGATGGTGGGAGGTCTGTTTGGCTTGCAGCAGGAGAGAAATATGTTGGGCTTGTTTCTAAAGTGAACCTGTTGAAGGACATGTTCAGTTCATTGGCTTTATCCAGACTTTCATCTAAGGGATCCTCCTTCTGCTTTAAGAGGCCATTCCATTAAAAACAGTTTTTCTGAGGTTTATGTTGAATATTTTAGCTCCACAGGTGTTCTTACCTTCATAGTGTGAAAAAAGGGTCAACAACTTCTCTTTCAGGTTTTATCTCTCAAACTACGCAGGTGGCGATAACACCCAAGTTCAAACAGCCTGTATTTGTTTCGTCACAGCTCCTTTGGTCATTAGTATTCATCAGCTCCCTCAGTTGAAACAACACCTAGCTGGCAAAAAGCTGTTAGCATTAACACGTATCAAATCGGAAGAGACTACGTGTGCTGTTACCATGCGCAGCAGGAAACAGTATACCTTGCTCTCATAGGCTAGTTTGTTGGCCAATCTGAGTCCAGCAAATTTGCATAATGAATATTAATGAGTTGCATCCCGAAGCCAGCTGAATCTTCATGCAGATAGATTGAAAGGTCTGTTAATCAGTGTTTCCTAACATTTTTTAGATGTACAGTGGTCGACGGTTAA
Source organism: Pachypanchax playfairii (assembly GCA_006937955.1). Taxonomy (NCBI): domain Eukaryota; kingdom Metazoa; phylum Chordata; class Actinopteri; order Cyprinodontiformes; family Aplocheilidae; genus Pachypanchax; species Pachypanchax playfairii. The sequence continues at coordinate 1,020,518 of SSNP01000032.1, read as the reverse complement.
TGTAAATTTCATCTTAAAACACCATACTTTCCTCATTTTCTTAAAGAGGAAGAGTTATAAATAACAATAATATCACACTCCTCCAACAAAAGAGCTCTCAAAACAATCGAAATGAGCAAATTTTTGTATGTATTTACACTCATCGCCCACTTTATTAGGTACACCATGCTAGTAACGGGTTGGACCCCCTTTTGCCTTCAGAACTGCCTCCATTCTTCATGGCATAGATTCAACAAGGTACTGGAAGCATTCCTCAGAGAGTTTGGTCCATATTGACATGATGGCATCACACAGTTGGAGCAGATTTGTCGGCTGCACATCCATGATGCGAATCTCCCGTTCCACCACATCCCAAAGATGCTCTATTGGATTGAGATCTGGTGACTGTGGAGGCCATTTGAGTACAGTGAACTCATTGTCATGTTCAAGAAACCAGTCCGAGATGATTCCAGCTTTATGACATGGCGCATTATCCTGCTGAAAATAGCCATCAGAAGTTGGGTACATTGTGGTCATAAAGGGATGGACATGGTCAGCAACAATACTCAGGTAGGCTGTGGCGTTGTAACGATGCTCAATTGGTACCAAGGGGCCCAAAGCGTGCCAAGAAAATATTCCCCACACCATTACACCACCACCAGCAGCCTGAACCGTTGATACAAGGCAGGATGGATCCATGCTTTCATGTTGTTGACGCCAAATTCTGACCCTACCATCCGAATGTCGCAGCAGAAATCGAGACTCATCAGACCAGGCAACGTTTTTCCAATCTTCTATTGTCCAATTTCGATGAGCTTGTGCAAATTGTAGCCTCAGTTTCCTGTTCTTAGCTGAAAGGAGTGGCACCCGGCGTGGTCTTCTGCTGCTGTAGCCCATCTGCCTCAAAGTTCAACGTACTGTGCGTTCAGAGATGCTCTTCTGCCTACCTTGGTTGTAACGAGTGGTTATTTGAGTCACTGTTGCCTTTCTATCAGCTCGAACCAGTCTGGCCATTCTCCTCTGACCTCTGGCATCAACAAGGCATTTCCGCCCACAGAACTGCCGCTCACTGGATATTTTTTCTTTTTCGGACCATTCTCTGTAAACCCTAGAGATGGTTGTGCGTGAAAATCCCAGTAGATCAGCAGTTTCTGAAATACTCAGACCAGCCATTCTGGCACCAACAACCATGCCACGTTCAAAGTCACTCAAATCACCTTTCTTCCCCATACTGATGCTCGGTTTGAACTGCAGGAGATTGTCTTGACCATGTGTACATGCCTAAATGCACTGAGTTGCCGCCATGTGATTGGCTGATTAGAAATTAAGTGTTAACGAGCAGTTGGACAGGTGTACCTAATAAAGTGGCCGGTGAGTGTATATAATTAACAAACCTGTCTGTTTGTTCTTGTAACTGTTACATTGGTTACTTCATTTTTCCTTGTTACATACTTGCACTTGTTCAATTAAGTTTGTAAAAAAAATGTCTTCGCTAGCAAGTGAGAAACTGAGAGGTTTATGATGGGCAGTCAATGTCACATGGTCGTGCTGCATGCAGGAAGCAGGTCTGAGCAGCGCTAATCTGTAAATATCAGCGCCAAAGCTCTACATAAAGTCGTTAAAGCAGGTCAGAAATGTTGTTAAGATTTGTTGCTAGGCACTTTTTTTTTGGGGGGGGGAGTCCCAAAGTGGGTCTGAAAAGTCATTAGAAATAGCTTCAAAGTTGCTAAATTGGCAGCCCTGTCCACTTCAGTTGCCTGCTCGGTGCTGTGTGTGCACATGCTCAGGCCTAAACCACTGAGCTGATACTTCCTGTGCACATTCTGACAACTAGAGCGCCACTGCCACTTACTGTAGTGGATGTGCAATAACATTTTTATTCTAGTACAGCAAAAAAGCATGGTCCCCACTCACACGCACCCCCCCTGGCATGGCACTCCACGTCCCACTAATTGAGAAGGACTGACCTAAAGCAAGAGAGGGGGGGACATTCTTGACACCAATTATTGGGTTCAGAAGGGAACAGGTAACCATTTTGTGAGTGTAAATACCTTTACTTTGATTGGTTCTCAACTTTCTTCTTTCACAGCACAATTCCAACCCCTTCTGTAACCCATTGACATAAGATCAAGTGGCAGTAAAGAGGTGGATTATCTTCTAAAGCCTGGCTCAACAAGTAGTATTCAGGAGAATCTGAGTAAAGCAAAAGCTGAATTTCATTAAGTGTAACAGAAGTATTACTTTCAACAACATGAACTCCTAAAGATACTCCCCTGGAAAAGCAAAAAGAGTGCAGGATGAAAATACACTCACCTAAAGGATTATTAGGAACACCTGTTCAATTTCTCCTTAATGCAATTATCTAATCAACCAATCACATGGAAGTTGCTTGAATGCATTTAGGGGTGTGGTCCTGGTCAAGACAATCCCCTGAACTCCAAACTGAATGTCAGAATGGGAAAGAAAGGTGATTTAACCTCTTAAGCCCCAAGCCCTTTTTTAGGTCTGCATCTACAAGGTCTATTTGAATAGTTTTAGTGTCAAAATAAAGGGAACACTTGTGAAATTTGTTTAGATGTGTAAGTATCAGTATTTAGGTCACTGACTCAGAGAAAATTAAGATGGAACACAAGAATAAATGAGTGATTTCATTTCCCTAAGTCCCCCGATTGGGGGTTAGGGTTATTGGTGCATGGTTGTTGGTGCCAGACGGGCCAGTCTGACTATTTCATAATCTGTTTAGTTACTGGGATTTTCACGCACAACTATTTCTAGGGTTTAGAAAGAATGGTGTGAAAAAGGAAAAACATCCAGTATGCGGCAGTCCTGTGGGCGAAAATGCCTTGTTGATGCTAGACGTCAGAGGAGAATGGGCCGACTGATTCAAGCTGATAGAAGAGCAACTTTGACTAAAATAACCACTCATTACAACCGAGGAATGCAAAGCATTTGTGATGCCACAACACGCACAACCTTGAGGCAGATGGGCAACAACAGCAGAACACCCCACCGGGTACCATTCATCTCCACTACAAATAGGAAAAAGAGGCTACAATTTGCACGAGCTCACCAAAATTTGACAGTTGAAGACTGGAAATATGTTTCCTGGTCTGATGAGTCTCGATTTCTGTTGAGACATTCAAATGGTAGAGTCAGAATTTGGTGTAAACAGAATGAGAACATGGATCCATCATGCCTTGTTACCACTGTGCAGGCTGGTGGTGGTGGTGTAATGGTGTCGGGGATGTTGTCTTGGTACACTTTAGGCCCCTTATGCTCCTTTTCCACCGACAAATTGGCACGGCGCGCTTGAGAGCGGTACAGTATAGCGCGGATCAACTTGTTTGAGGCGGTGGAAACATAAAGCGGATGTAACTGGGAGTATGGGCGTACCCATCTGGCTATGAAAAGTGGCGCGCAAAAGTCTTTGTCTGCGACGTCACAGCGCGTGAAACAACAACAACAATGGCGGATACGTGTGTTTTTGTACTTTGCACTCTGTCTGTGGTTCAGTTTGGTGGGTTTGATTTTTCGTTCTTGTGGAGGAAGTCGCCATTGTCCAAAGTCAACTGTATTTTAAAATAAAATATTTGTATGGTTGCTGGGAGTTTTTATAAAACCTTTTGCGGGAGCGCTTCTATATCACACCACGTGAACACCACACACAGCCGGGCCAGTCAAGGGCTACCACTACGTAGGGAGTTGTGTCACTGGTAGCAGTTTACTGGACCAATCACTAGACAGGTGGGCGTGTGGGCCCGCTTTGTGCCGCTTCAGACCACCGAGGAGGTGGTCTGAAAAAAGAGGCCGGGTTGGCGCGGAATGACGCAGATAAGACCCAAGAAAGGTGGTGGAAAAGGGTCCGCAGGGGGCTAAAGAGAACCGAGCCGCACCGTGTTCTGTCGGTGGAAAAGCAGCATTAGTGCCAGTTGGGCATTGTTTAAATGCCACGGCCTACCTGAGCTTTGTTTCTGACCATATCCATCCCTTCATGACCACGATGTACCCATCCTCTTATGGCTACTTCCAGCAGGATAACGCACCATGTCATAAAGCTCAAATCATTTCAAATTGGTTTCTTTAACATGACAATGAGTTCACTGTACTACAATGGCCCCCACAATCACCAGATCTCAACCTGATAGGATGTGGGGATGTGGTGGAATGGGAGCTTCGTGCCCTGGATGTGCATCCCACAAATCTCCATCAACTGCAAGATGATATCCTATCAATATGGGCCAACATTTCTAAAGAATGCTTTCAGCACTTTGTTGAATCAATGCCACATAGAATTAAGGCAGTTCTGAAGGTGAAAGGGGGTCAAACACCGTATTAGTATGGTGTTCCTAATAATCCTTTAGGTGAGAGTATGGTCAAACGCTGGGAGTGAGGGGAAGCTGTTAGATGAGTTCCCGCATTTCTCTTATACAAGGTCAGCAAAGGGCTAACCAAAAACTTCTGGAGAAATCAGAGCTGAGCTTTCTGACTATGAGGTCAGATGACTCTCATAATGAATTTACTCAAGCAGGGTTTTTCACAAATGCACGTGTTCTGGTTCATAGTTGTATTTGGGATTCAGAAATGCACGCGATCTGCTTCACAAATCCACATGCTGTGGTTCATAGTTGTATTTCCGATTCGCAAATACACAACATATTTCACAAATATACGCCATATATTTTATACATGCACAGATATGTAAATGCACCCAATCTGCTGAATGCTGTTCAGCCTATTTCTGCTTTAATAAAGGGAATATTGAGACCAGTGCTTGCGGTATTTCAGATGTATGACTGGACATTGTTATTTTTTCTGACAAAATACATATTTTATACTGTATGTCCACCAGCCTGCTAACAATAGCTACATAGGAACACCCCTGTTTATTTCTGACACTTTAGAATTTATATATTCCATAACATTGGATATAGCTGACAGAATAATGCTAAGGTAGAAATAAACAATATTACTGGTTTAAACTCCCAGTTGATAAACTTCATTATCAACAGAAGTATTTGTCTTTTCAAAATAATGGGGTGAGAACGGGAAAATGGGAATATATTGTAAAGTAAAAGATAAAAAAATAAAATGCGAAGAAGGAAGAGAATAATATTGATAATTTTTTTTTCGGTTTTTCAGACTCTAAAATCTCTGGTTTTGGATTTAAAGGTTTTCCAAAATCGATCAGGAGTGGAAGGTGCCTGAAGAAGAGAAGGCTTCACAGACCCAGAGTCTTCGTCGTCTGCAGTGAACATTTCAAACCAGAGGATTTTAATCACATCATCAGACTGAGTTATTCAATCCATCTTCAGCTTTCTGGTTTATCTTCAATGAATAGCTGTATATAAGACCCTGTTTTCATGTCATGTATTAAAACTCTATTTATTCTCTTTATATATTATCTACTGTATGTATTTATTATTTGTTTATATTTAAATATTATCATATCTTGTGCTCTCCTGCAGCTGTTTCACATCAACCCCAAAGTGCCCCAAAACTTAAATGGGAACCGATGCTGTAAACAATAAATTATATTTTCTTTTAAAAAAAATGTTGTTCTTTTATTTAGCCTAGAGCTGAAGTGAGCTTATCTATGACCTCACAGGATGCATCAAAGTTATCAACCTCAAGACTGATATACTGCGTGTGCGTATTTATACATACACACACACACACAGTACTATATAAAAATTCCCATCTCGCCACTTGGGCAGTGTTTTTTCCCGTTCCAAATAGCCCATTTTCATTGCAGCTGAAATATGGGACAAATAATGTTCTCTGTCTCGCTTTCAAACAATACGGACAGACAGAGATTTGAAGAGGAGCGAAAAAAGAAGAGGAGTTTGTCAGCTGATCACATCTGCAGTTACCTGTTGGGGGCGGAGCATCAGAGCAGGTGACATGAGGAGGCTGGACAGATTGATAAGGAGGGCTGGTTCTGTCCTGGAGACTGAACTGGAGTCTCTTGAGTTGATTGTCCAAAGGAGGATGAAGAACATGATGGAGAACCCTCATCATCCTCTTCAGAACACAGTAACTCAACAACAGAGTGTCTTCAGTCAGAAGATTCTTCATAATCCACTGCAGCACAGGAGATCCTTCCTGTCCACACCTAGAACCCTCTACAGGAGATCCTTCCTGTCCACACCTAGAACTCTCTACAGGAGATCCTTCCTGTCCACACCTAGAACTCTCTATGGCTCCCTGAAGAATAACTGAGCTACAACAACACTTGAATTTCTCTTCGGGGATTAATAAAGTATTTTTGATTTGATTTGATTTCATTCCCTGCCGTGAGCCTCAAAAACTCACCAAGTGTTTATTCTTTAAATGTTGGATTAGATTTGTTGTGTTGAAGCCCTTTGTCCCGCTTCATCCGCGAGGTATTTTTTTGTTGCATGTTTTGCAGGATGCAAACTTTACAGATCGTATAAAGGTTCCACATGGCAGACATGTTTGTTATGGTGAGTTTGCTGCCGCGTGTGTGAAGGAAACGAGGAGGGGGGATGCTATTCAGCTGGCTGCAAAGTATGAGATACAGGTGATCAGTACTTGTAGTGTTTCCGGTGTAATGTACTTTTGTCAGACTGTTCTTGCATATGGCAAAGTCCTTCTCCAGCTTCATTCTATTCTCATTGCTGTAAAATCCAAAATGTATCCACACTTTTGACTTGTAAGCAGCCGGTGCACGTGCATCTCTCAACTTCTGTTTCATGCTTGATTCTGCCATTTTCTCTCCCACCATATCTGTATCTGACTTCAACCCACTTCACCAACGCTCCCGTGAGGAGTAGTAGTAATGAAGTCTAACCGCCAGGTTAGACTTGATTAGTCTGAGCTATAACAATGATTAATTTCACTCTAGGATTAAAAAAACATTTTTGAATTTCAATTGAAATGATTATCATCCGCCAAACACTATTTTCTTTAACATCTTGTTTGATTAGGCTGCCATGTTTTTATATTACTTTACGACAGATAGTCAAAGTTACGGGGGGAACAGGATTTCTCGCCATCCTGACATATTCCGTTCCCGCTTCCTAACTTTTTTAATACTTTGACTGACCAGCCTGTCCTTTTCTGTCCACAATCCTCTCATCATGGACACTTACTTCAGTAAATATGAAGACATTTGGTCTTTTATGTTAAACTTAAAGGGGGGAACAGGATTTCTCAGCACCCTTAAAAATTCCGTTACCCCCTGTTTTCACACAAGACCTGGAATACAGGCAGTACAAGTTTTTCAAAACTTTCTCGAGATAACGCAAAACTTTCCCAGGATAACGCAAAACTTTCTCAAGATATCGCAAAACTTTCTCAAGATAACGCAAAATGTTCATTTTTTTTCTTCTGACCTTAAATTTTTTTTCATACCATGTCCCCCGAGGGGCTCAGTAGAAATAGTTGTTTGTAGAGGCTATATAAAAAAAAAGTTTCTTGGCGGGGGCATATCAAGAATCGATCATGACGCAAAATATCGTGATACATTACCATATCAAAATATTGTCACACTCCTAGAAGTTATCAGCTCACAATAATGGGAATGATAGCATTTGAAGTGTCTCACAGTTCTGGAAGGACTTCTCGGGAAAGCATCCCACTGAGTTATGATAATCATTCATGGCCGATTGTTCATTTAACAATACTGTTTGCTTGCCAGGTATAGGGGGATGAATAAACTCTCAAATACCCCGAACCTTTCACACCAGCCATCCACACGAGCATTGTGGAAATGGGTCTGGTTGTCAGTGAATTATTTCTTAAGAACTCCCAATGCACAACAGACTTGATCCAGCATGTTCACAACACTGCTGCCATCAGCTCTTCTCACCAGCTTTAGAGTACACATATCCTGACACTGAGTCAACCAACACAAGCAGGTAGAAATTAAGGTAGAAATTAACACAGAAAACGTCACCCAATTTGGCCTGCCTTGACAATCTTATATTTAGACAATCACCTTTAATATCAAAATGAATATTGAAATCTACTATAATGTTCAATAATAAGTCAGATAAAAAGTCAAAAAATTCAGACAGAATCTCAGAATAAGGGCCGGTTGGACGATATACAACGACAAAATAAAATTGTTTTTTTCAGATTTCCAGTTTGGAGAAAAACTGAGGCTCATAGACTCAAAAAAATTATAACAAATAACTGATCTAGAGGCAATCAGTAGACCTGACTGGAAAACAGCTTCAACTCCTCCTCAACCTGTTGCTCAAGGAACATGAACATTTGAGTAGTTAGAAGGCGTTGATTAATTAATACTAACATGAATCATTTTTTAAAACAGATTGAATAATAAACCAAATGTCAAGCGCATTTAGTTTTATTGTATCCTAGCCAGCAGTTATATAATCTAAGATCAGACAAAAAGTAAAAGAACAAATCATGAACAAAAGATAAAAATAAAAGAGAAGAGTGTCAGCCTGAAAACCATCCCCATCTCATCAATGAACTTAAGTGAAGGAATTCCCGCAGACAGACCCACGCCCCTACTCTGGATCTTACACAGAGATAAAATCCCTAAGCTAAATTAAACACTTCCTTTACTTCACTTACATTTCCTCCACAAGGCAGTCCTAAAAACAAAATGCTTGTTCAGACGAAAACAATTAGCTAAATGCAACACAATCCTAATACTAAAGGACTGGAGTTTATTTCTGATCTGCGTTGTACTTTATTTTACCTAGGGGGATGTCAACAAAGTACAAATTTGATGTAATTATTATCTAATAATGTTCTCTAGAGGTTTTCTTAAAATGCAAAAAAGAGACAAAAGTTGTAGTTTATTTCACAATGTGACAATGTGATGAGTAAAAAGAATGCTACAGCTTATCTGTTGTTTTTTTAAAAAAAACCTGTGTCTGAATGCATTCATGTTTCATGTTCGGTGCTCTTTTGCAGTGTGGTGTAGGAGGAGACTTGGCTTTTCAAGATATCTTTTGTTAAGTCCTTCTCTTGTAGACATCATCTTTTCTTGATTGGGCTGCAGTCCACAATTTTAAGGACATCAATTTGGGCCAAGGATCAATTTGTGATTTTACGGACAGCCTGTCATCCTTCACCAAAAGCTATGCAAAACTGGCCAAATATTCCACCCACACCAAAGCGCTTTGAGTGGTCTGAATGACTAGAAAAGCGCTATACAAATACAGGACATTTACACCAACAATTCTAAATTAACCAACCCTGAGCTTTGACCAAAAAAACATTTGTGTGGTTTGTATGTGTTTTAAAATGTGTTGTCGCCACAGCGGTAGGCTACTTCTAATGTTAGTTTTGCTGGATTGCAAGAACTTCAGATCAAAACAAGAGTCTAATGTGCAAGGCCTTTAATACTGCTGCATCAGAAATTCTCTCTAGGGTATGATGTTTTCATGGAATGAGCAGATGTGGAGAGGAAATTACATACAACTTATTTTGCCAAAAACCACAGAAGTTCCCTTTGCCTCTATATTACAAGCCCAAACATCAGCCTGAATGGGCCTGCCGGGTACAAAACTCTAAGCCTTTGGGAACATTGGATGTCAAATTACTAGGGCCGGGACTTTAACGCGTTAATTAAGATTAATTAATTACACAAAAATAACGCGTTAATTTTTTTAATCGCACTTATTTAAGCACCGCAGAACATCTCTCATGAGTTTCAGCGGACCGATTATACTGGAGCACCTACCAGCGTTCATTATTTAGGACAACAACAAACCACAGTGAACATGAATGAAGAAGCGACCGCTTTGATTGGCCCCGTGGATGGGAAGTTTTGTTATAAAAAATGACTGGATGGAAGCGTTGATAAGAGCATGTGTGTGTGCAAGCTATGCAGCAAGGAATTTGCACATCACCGCAGCACATCGGGCCTGAAGTATCACCTCAATGTTAAACATATAGCAGCTAGCGTGGACGTTAGCCCGACTCCGAGTGCAAGTGTAGACATTTTCTACACTTAATGCACTGGTCTGTTGGACTTGGTTGAACAAAAATAAACAATATTTTGTTGCTTAAGCTTATGTGTATTCAGTCATGATTCAATGGTATACTAAAAATCCGTTTGAAAAAAATTCTCACTGTTCTCTGGTCAAATATTTTTATGCGATTAAAATGTGATTAATTTTGATTAATTAATTACAAAGCCTCTAATTAATTAGATTAAAATTTTTAATTGAGTCCCGGCCCTACAAATTACATTAGTCACCATGGTGGTGAAAAAGTC
>SSNP01000032.1:971606-1010018 GCA_006937955.1 Pachypanchax playfairii | reverse complement strand
AATTTTTTTTTTTTTTTTTTTGTGAGAGATAAATTCTCAAATCGATATCATAAATCATAAATCACTCCTACATTAAGACTGAAAGTGTTCTTTAAAGAGGTGAGTCTTAAGTCTGCTCTTAAAAGTAGCTGCAGACTCTGAGGATCGGACCGAGTTTGGTAGGTCATTCCACCATCGGGGGACAACAGAGGAGAAGAGTTTGGAACATGATCTCATGCCACGTTGTGGTGGAAGCGCTAGGCGTCTTTCAGCGGCTGAGCGTAGCTGACGCGTGGGAATGTAGGTTTGGATGAAGGAGTGAAGGTAGGTAGGAGCTGTGTGTGTTAGAGTCTGGTAAGCCAGAAGCAGAGCTTTGTATTTGATGCGTGCTGCAACTGGAAGCCAGTGCAGGGAAATGAGCAGCGGAGTGACATGAGCCCTCTTGGGCTGGTTGAAGACCAAACGTGCTGCTGCGTTCTGAATCATCTGCAGAGGTTTAACCGAGGACGCCGGAAGACCGGCCAGCAATGAGTTGCAGTAGTCGATCCGGGACAAGACCAGGGCCTGGACCAGAAGCTGTGTGGTGTGGTCTGTGAGGAAGGCTCTGATTTTCCTGATGTTGTAAAGCGCGAATCGACATGAGCGAGCTACGGAGTTAACCTGCTCTTTGAAGGACAGCTGGTTGTCCAGTATGACACCAAGGTTTCTGGCGGAGGTTTTGGGGAACAGCGTGATGGAGTCAAGCTGCACGCTTATCTGAGGAGGTAAGGAGTTACTGGCAGGACAGACAATGAGGTCAGTTTTGGACAGATTAAGCTGAAGGTGGCGATCCCTCATCCACGCCGAGATATCTGAGAGGCAAGCAGATATCCGCACTGAGACGGATGTATCGTCTGGAGGGAACGAGAGGAGGAGCTGAGTGTCGTCAGCGTAGCAATGGTATGAGAAGCCATGGGAGCGAATGATCTCGCCTAATGAGGTGGTGTATAAAGAGAAGAGGAGAGCAGGTAAAACCAAAGAACGAGTTTTTATTTTAAAGAAATAAACTAAATAAAAAAGTAACTACAGTGATCCCTCACTTATCACGATTAATTGGTTACAGACCCCCCTCCGCGATAGGTGAAACATCACGAAGTAGGGATATACCAAGACACACGAGACAATCCGGTCAATTTAGAAAATAAAAGCGATTCTTTAAAATAAAATACTACGATTGACAAATGCGATCATATCTGTTTATCTAAACAGACTATGGAGATGAAAATAAACACAACACACACAGCGCAACAGAGTGGGCTGACTACGTTGAGGGGAACACAAACGGGGAAAGACTCTTTCCCCCGAATAAGTGAGAGAGCAGTTGTCAATTCAAGATGAACAATGTAGCAGGAGTAATTAAAACAAGCTCTCTTCAATTATTTAATTATGTTTTTTTACTTATCCATGGTGAAAAAATAGCTCTGAATAAATAGAGGAGCAGAAGCGCTTGTGGACCTGCGCAGAGAAAGACTCGCCTGGTAACAGGGGGAAAGCTGATCGCTCCGTGTCACGGTGCTTCCGCGTGCAGTGATAATCATAGCGTTGCGTTGGTTGACTGATGATGGTGATGAAGAACCTATGCAGTGCGATGAAGGTGACAATGTGACTGCACAGGTACTAATGAGAGTTTTACAGCGCTTCGAGAGGCACCTCGTCTTCAGATAGAGGCGCTGGACCAACAACCGACCGCGGAGGAAGTGTGGGGAGGTAAACGAACAGCCAAAAGCTCGGTATTTTAGATTTTCGTTTTTGGATGAATATTTTTGAAAAATCCGCGAACTGGTGAATCCGCGAAAGTTGAACCGCGAAGTAGTGAGGGATCACTGTACAGGAATGGGACACAGATATGAAAGTAAAACTGATTAACGAACCAGAGAGCTTCATAAATCATCGATTTTTTTATGAGAACCACATGCTTACAGATGTAATAGTACATTCACAACAAATTTAAAGCGACCAGAGTGTCAGGTTTACATGTAAAGTTAATGAAGAAGCGCAACGAAGTGTGACCAGGGGTCCTGCGACGCTTCAGAAACAGATTTCTGCATGATTCATGCAACCAATTTTGCGTAAATCATGCGTTTGAGGTGCAACCAACAATATGTGCTGCCTTTTCTGCAGTCGCGCGTGGCGTGCCTGACGCTGAAGGTGGAGAAATCTGAACTCTGGCATCAAGTTGTGCCGCATCAACCAATCAGGAGCCTGGCGACGTGATGCTCTGTCCCAGTTCACTGGGGCAGGTCCAGCAGAAGCCATGGAGGAACTATTGAGAAATGCTGTACAATACCGACTGTTTTCTATACAGAGACTGGAATACAAAGGACCTAGCTTGGAGGGATATAATTGAAGAGATCGGGCAACCTGGTAAGTTCAATTCATGGGCGGCATAGTCCAGCAGAAGGGCGATCACCCTTCGTTTGAAAGACTGGGGGTTTGATCCCTGGTGCCGGCAAGCTACGTCGAGGTATCCTTGGGCAAGATACTGAACCTGCCGCTGTCTTGGGGCGGCCGTAGTCTGTCGGGAAGGAGATCACCCTCCGATTGGGAAACCGGAGCTGGATCCTGTGTCCTGGCAAGAGGCTACGTGTCAACATATCCTTGGGCAACATACTGCAACTGCCCCGCAACTGCCCCCCGGGCACTGTTCAAGATGGCTGCCATCTGCTCCTCACCTTACAGTGAGGATGTGTCAAATGCAGAGCCAAATTTCCCCACAAGGAATTAATATAGGAAATACAATTTTTTTTTTTAAATTTCGCTTTTCAAAAAAAAGTATTGTGTTGTGTTCATTGTTTATCCAACTTAAATTGCAACATTTGAATGCAACACCCGCTCTTTCCGCCCCATTCCCTCTCTCTCCGGTTTGGCAATGAGTCTCTTAATGGAACAACACAGGCCACCTGCTCTCTCACACCCCAAACGTCAGTGACTGTCTGTGGAGTTACCGCTACAGGCACATCTGGCCAGTTTGGTGTCAAGTGTCCCAGCCAGCAAGGAGTGCACGTTTAGTGCAGCTGGATGGGTCATCAAGGAGAGGAGGACTGGACTTGCCCCTGACACTGTTGATGCTGTTCTGTTTCTGCATGATGACAGTACAGTAGGCTTAAAGATGTTTATTTATGTCAAAATATGGTCATTGTTACTGTGTTTTCATACATGTCAACTCTCCCGGAGCCAACTTTCTCCCGATTTCCAACAGTTTCCACCGTTGGTTGTTTCTGACCGGCTATTTATAGCGATGACACTTGAAGGACCGTCTTACAACGCTTACAACCACAGATTAAATGCTGAAAACGGTCCCACATCGCTGCAAACGTGACTATCAAAATCCCGCTGCGACACAACTCCTATCGCGCACCCCTCGCTGAGTTCTCAAGGTTGACATGTATGTGCGTTGTTCAATCATGCACAAAAAAGGGGGGCGGGCCGGGCCCGGGCTCAGGATATAGGCCCGAGCAGGGCTCTAATACATAGTAAAGGGAGACTCTCTCTTCAAACTCCAGATTGAAAGCTACCATCATGCTAAATACTGTCTGGCACTACTTCCTCCCACAAGCTGCGTATTTCTGTTTCACGCACGTCAAAATTGCATACCAGTTCGCTTTGGACAAGCTTCGAGGTGCGAATATTCAAACGGCCAGCGACACGTGTGCAGTGCTTTTTGGTCACTTCAAAAGCATTCAGTGTGAACGTGTGTAAGTAATACAACTGTGGGTGATTACCAAAAGAAGTGACCGTGAAAAACTATGACAATATGAAGCTAATACTTAAAAACACATATCGTTTCGTGCATATCGCTTTTAAATTCTTCCTTTTTACAACTACATTTTGTTGTGGTCTATACATCATGGAACAGCAGTTATTAGATCTAAATTTTTTTATTAGGCCTATTGTTTTTCAAATGTTTATTTTTCTTTAGTCTTAGGACTAATAAATTGCCTTTTTGGGGCCTTTAATATATCCAAAAGCTCATGGATTTTTGCGTACCCCCCAAGGAAATAAAAGAGGCGGGACAAATGAGCTCAGTGGCGCCACCAATTGAGGGAGCCCTGCTAACCACAATCATGCAGAGTTATAAACGTGGTGTGATAGAATATGTTATTCTCAAGAAAAACCACTCTTGGGGGTATGGCCGAAATCATAGACATTATAAATCTGTAGACGCCCCATTGGCTGCTGCTGCACAGGAAATGCGGCCACCATTAGAGTCTGGTATTCAACGCAGACAAACAGCTAAAAACAACAGCGGTTCATACAGGATGTCTGAATGTTGTTCAGCGTATTTCTGCTTCAATAAACGGAATATTGAGACCAGGGCTCATGGGATTTCAGAGGTAAGACTGGACATTGTTACTTTTTTCTGACAAAATACATATTTTGTACTGTATGTCCACCAGCCACATGAGCTACATAGGAACACAAGTGTTTATTCATCTGACACTTTAGAAACTATATATTCCATAACAATGATTACAGCTGACCAAAGAATGCTAAAGTAGAAATAAATAATATTACAGGATTAAACTCCCCGTTGATGAACTTACTCATGATTTCTGCAGCTTTGGTTCATTATCAACAGAAGTGTTTATGTTATTTCAAAATAAACACTTATCAGCTCTGTGGGATGAAAACGGGAATACAGTGTGAAGTAAAAGTTAATACGAATAAAATGCGAAGAACAATGAAGAGAATATGATTGATAATCTTTTTAGTTTTTGTGCAGACTCTAAAATCTCTGGTTTTGGATTTAAAGGTTTTCCAAATCGATTATCAGGAAGAGGTGGAAGGTGCCTGAAGAAGGGAAGGTTTCACAGACTAGAACACTTACACCTTGTGGAACATATATTTATACTCACACATCATCTCCAAGTTTATATTGTATATACTATCTGTATATTTAGCAAATATTTGAATATGTTTATCTTTTATATCTTTTTCAAACTGCTTTTTGCACTGATACTTGGAATGGCTCTAATTTCATTTTACTGCATATAATAATAATAATAAAAACATTCAGTAAAATAACTGATTAATAACTTATGCTTCTCTTTTATATTTGTTGTGTTTTACTAAATACTACTTAAGACCACTACTAATCTTAAATTACACTGAATCACTTGTTTATAGAAAAAAAAAACATGACAGAATCCCTTCAGTCCTGCTGTGATTACACTGTAATGTAGTGGAGCTTGTACCGGACTCAAGATGGCCGCCGACGGCTCAACAGTGTGGGTGTTTCTCAAAGCCAAGGAACCTTGCCTTGATGCCTTGGTCCCGCCCCGGTTGCCTAGGAGATACGTCATCGGCACCCGCCAAGGTGCGTTCCAATGTTCATTTGCTACCGAGGCATCTGTACTCGGTTTGCCCACTGTTTGGCTAACATACCAGTGATATATGGGACGTGCCTTGATGCCGTCCCTCGGTCACAAATTTCCCAGAATACAAAGCAGTATTTTCAAAAAATGGTGGTTGAGGAGCCGACACCAGCTACTTCAAAGACTTCAAAGGCTTAAATGTAAGTTAACTGATTGTTGCTATCGGGCTTATATTTAAATTTTTTTTTGTTTGTTTGTTTTTTTAATCCAAAGCAGTTATATGATTTGTTAGTTGCTTTGTAGTTGCAGCTCGGTGGCTAGAAGGTATTAACTCGTCTGCACATTTATTTTATTTTATTTTTATTAACATTTCTAGCTCCATGGGCGATGGGCGGGACGAAAACAGTATGCGTGAGCAGGCAGCCGCGGTCACGTTAGTGAAGTCTGTTCCAGTGTCCTCGTATGGAAGACGCCTCCTCTACCAAGGCACTGCCTTGGTAATCAAGATGCAAGGTAAGCAAGGTTCCTTGACATTGAGAAACACCCCCTGTCTAGTGTTTATATGCATGGCTATGGCCGAAATCCAACAGGATGTCGGCCATCTTGGAATACAGGTATTTTTGGACATTTTCACACCTCCTATTTGAACAAACTCCTTCTACAGATTTTCCTGTATCTACACCAAACTTGGTAAGGACAATCTAAAGGCATTAAAAATAATCAAAAGAATTTCCTAAATTTTAATGGTGTGTGGGCTTGGCTTAAACTCAAACCTTGACTTCTCCTTATATGAAGAAAAACTGAAATAGCTTATGGAAAATAAACAGGATTTACACCAAAATGCTAAGGAATAATGGTGGTAAAATACTAAATCAAACTATATTTTGGGAAAACTTTAGCCCCACCCTCTGGGAACAGGAAGTATTAGGTTTACTGTTCAAGATCATTCTCTAACCCACTTTACTTGGATGACTTCAAATTGGTTCAGGATATAGACAACAATGATCAAATTTCTGACAAAAACCGGTGACTTTTCATAAAGGGTGTGTGGTCTTTAAAAGGCGTTCAAAGTTCAAATTTAGGGAGTCGCAGCCCCAGAATGCTTGGCAGGATTTAAGCCAATAAAAGCTGTAGAGACGTAGCACTGGCACTGTATGAGTCAATTTATTGTTTTTAAGATGAACATAAATGCACCATTCTTATAGGTGTTTGTAGTTCAGTTTGATTAAGCTTAAATTTATTTTTCACTATAGATTAAATCTGATGATATTCTAGAAACATATTAAACTTATTAAAAAGTGGAATTTTCATGATATGTCACCTTTAAACAAAAATTACATGAAAAAAAACATAACAAAAAAGAATTAAGGCTGTGACTATGAGAAATAAGAAAATGTTCTAACTGATAGAAAGATAACATGAAAACATCTAACAAACAAAAGGACAAAAATCATGAGAAAGCTATGACATAAAAGATTATATGAAATACAATTGACAAAAACTAACAAGAAAAGTGCCTGAAGAAACTTTGAGAGGGATTGCCACTCTGTGTGGGACCTCAGCCAATCAGAAAGCTGCATTCATTCTACAGCTGACAGATATTGCAAATGTGATGACAAGGCTGAAAGACTAGCACTAATATGAGAGTGTACTGGGGAAACATGATGATTTCAGATGTAATACCATAGTGTTACAATAGGAGTATGGTTTGTAATGGATTTTGGTGCCATGGTAACCCAGAATTTAACTCATTCAATGCCATTGACGTCTATAGACATCAAACTGAATCCGAACGCTCAGTGCCATTGACCTCTTGATGTCTCTACAGCTTTTATTGGCTTAAATCCTGCAAAGCATTCTGGGGCAGCTGCTCGCTGAATTTGAACTCATTACAGGCTGTATACATTTTTTTTTTGCTGCTGAAAGAAGAAAGACTAAATTTTGTGCTGATGGTTTCAGAATTCACATAAATATAAATAATACTAAATATCTCTGGCACTGGGGGATATGAACTCTGAAAGTGGCTAGCATTGAATGAGTTAAGTACAGTTTTAGTAAGGATTCTAGGCAAAGTTTTATAAATGAGACCCCTGGCCTCCACAGTCACCGGACCTGAACCCAATCGAGACGGTTTGGGGTGAGCTGGACCGCAGAGTGAAGGCAAAAGGGCCAACAAGTGCTAAGCATCTCTGGGAACTCCTTCAAAACCGTTGGAAGACCATTTCAGGTGACTACCTCTTGAAGCTCATCAAGAGAATGCCAAGAGTGTTCAAAGCAGTAATCAAAGCAAAAGGTGACTACTTTGAAGAACCTAGAATATGACATATTTTCAGTTGTTTCACACTTTTTTGTTAACTATATAATTCCACATGTGTTAATTCATAATTTTGATGCCTTCAGTGTGAATCTACAATTTTCATAGTCATGAAAATAAAGAAAACTCTTTGAATGAGAAGGTGTGTCCAAACTTTTGGTCTGTACTGTATATTCTTTGCAAATGTTGAAATTGTCTATAAATGACTATTTTCAAAAAATAAACAATCAAAAGCACATTTTTACCATTCATTTTTTTACTTTCATAGAAGTAGGACATAGTTCAGACGTTGCATGAATCATTGAAACATGAAATATTTACATCCAAGTCACTGATCTGCTTGAAAAACCCCATTACACAAAAAGCTCTTTATCGCCATCGCCAAACAGGTGTATCTTCATAAAAGTTGCGCTTTTGTACTGCAGATTACTAAATAACAGAAGAGGTAGAAACATTTTTTTTTTTGCTGCTGAAAGAAGAAAGACTAATCTTTGTGATGGTGGTTACAGAATTCACAGTCAGTGCAAGCCTTCAAAAATCAGTAAAAATGCTAAATATCTCTGGCACTGAGGGGAATATGAAATCTGAAAGTGGCTGGCACTGAATGAGTTAATGTACATGTGATCGTTGAGTTCCCCTGGTCAACCCAAACGCGCACGCGCACACACACACCTGCAACCACCACACACTGAACACAGCAGGCCCAAGCAAACCAGCATCAACCAGCAGTGACATAAGGCAGCCACAGGCCCAATGCAGAGGGGATGTCCGCAAGAGATCAGTGTAGCTCCACTACCTGCAGGGGGGCACCCCAAGAGGACACAGGCTAATTTTCTTTCACATTACAACTTCTCTCAACTCAAAATGTTCCCTGTGTGAGTATATGTTTATGAATAGTAGGGCTGTCAAATGATTACAATTTTTAATCACAATTAATCACATGATTTCCATAGTTAACTCGCTGTTAATCTCAGAATTTTAAGATGTTCTTAATTGATCTTAAAATATTTTTCATATCTCTGATATACTTTTAAAGGGACTGTATCATGCTATTTTACAGTTTTCAACGTCTGGGATCGGCACATATATGATAAAACCTTACTGTTTGAGTTATATTCACTTCATTTGTCCTGAAATATAACTTATATTCTCGAGTTATTCTGTGACCAGGAAGTAAAAACACTCGGTTTACATAAAACCCCGCCTCCCAAATGTGAGTCAGATTTTTTTTTCTGTTTAGAAACACTAAATAAACTTCTGTAACTCTCGCAGCCAAATGCACATTTTCGACGAGAAATTTTTAGAATGAAATACAACGAAATGGAGGTGCTAATTTGTCAGAGGACGCTCGGTGGTGAGGAGCGTCTGGAGGGAAGGACAGTCCACTCGCGACTGATGTGATCTGACCCGGGAGATGACACCCGACTGGGATCGGACAGGTGAAGTGAGACAGGTCGTAGGCGAGGAGCGGATTTCTGGAGGCAGCGACCGTAGTCGCTGACTGTGAGACCAGCAGCCAAGAACGAGGCGGCCAGAGAGAGAGAGAGAGAGAGAGAGAGAGATCGACCGGGACAGGTCTGAGGAAAAGGCTTGTTGATTACTGAGGCGGTTAAACTGCAGCACGGAGGCTAACAGGAGCTCGTGGCAAACGGGACGTATGAGTGAGTGCTGGCAGGGTGAGTGGCTGTATCTTTTATCCAGTGGTGGGACGGGCTGCGGTGACGTGGAGCTCAGCTGTAAAGCTGGAGTCATACTGACATTTGATTAGCAGGGTCGAGTTGATAAGTTTTTATTAGCAGCTCATGCTAATAAAGAGCAGCAGGTCGTTGAAGTGTGGGAACTCTGGGCTGTAGGTTAGACATCTGCCGTGATGAGCTCCTGACAAATTGTTTCAGACTCTCGCAGCTCGCTTTGTACCTACTACAGGGGCAGCAGGGATTGGTCAGGACAGTGTGACGTAGACGGGCTCAATTCAGCCGTTTTACATGAGCGAGTAAAACAGCTGCTCAGAGCGCAGGTTTCAGCAGGATTACTCGGGAATGCACGAATTAGGCCAAAAACCACTCTGGAGGTCTTTTAAATAAAGAAATAGCATCACAACATGGTTAAAAGCTCCAAAAAGTTGATTTTTCATGATACAGGACCTTTAAGTAATAAGAGTGGACAGATATACTTCATAAAAAAATGTTTATTATGAATGTAATACTGTCCCTAGGCAAAGAATAGTATACCTGGAAGTTCATTTTATCAAGTGTACTTCTTTAGACTAAATTGGAACAAATGTCTCCGCTGAAAACTATACAGCGTGGTTTGCTTTCGGAGAGGGGGAGGAGGGCTCTGTCTATCAGCTGTATGCTTCACTAACAGGTGATATTTGACAATCGACATATTATGGTGATAGGTCAGTTCACATCGACAGTAAGTAGCCTACAAACAACTTTCGTCATAATTTTACCATCTGGTAGAGTTTTAAAGCTAAAGTTCATGTTCAAAGAACCTTTTTCCCCTTCCATGCACTAGCAAGCAGTGTTTCCCTTCAATAGGTGTTACAATGGTGCCACGTAGGACTGGGCGATGTATCGAGCTTTTTAAAAATATCGAGAATTTTTCATAAATGATATAGAAAAATGATCATTTATATCAAGACGGCTTGTTTTGAGTTGAAATTACAGCGGCAGAGTCACTGCTTTCCTTGTTTCCTCCTTCCTCGTCTGTCTCGCACACGGCTCCACCTCCGCGGTGCAACTGAGCAACCTGCCTGCTTGTGCTTAACAGCTGAGACATCCTCAAGCCTCAGCCTCACATCATGGTCACAAACAAACGGTGGAAAATTCAACAAGAACTGCGCGATAAAATCAAAATAATGGCTCGCTGATTTGGACGTGGTTTGGATTGAACAGCAGAAACGTGTATTCTGCAGAGTACGCTGAAAACATGTCCCAATCAAAAGCTCGATCACATATAACGTCTTTCAGCACTTACAGCAGCGGCATAAAGCTGCAGTGTGTTAAACTGCGGGTCGTAACTCAGACACTAAAATCTCTTCATCCTTCCACCCTGAAACAGGTAGAACTTTCTGTCCCATTCGGTCCCATATGAGCAGAAAAGCACGAAAGCTGGCACACACAAAAGACACGGTTTGACAACTGTCCATCTTCAAACAGCTATTTAAATACAAGTGCTACCAATCCGAAATTATTTAGCAAGAAATGTTTGACACAAAACGTTTGCAGATGTGAGAAAGTCTCTCTGCTCTGTTGTTGAATTAACTTTGCTATGACCGACAAGTAGATCAACAGGACAGAGTTTTCATCAGCTCATTTTTTTATATTTGCACAAAAACGTTTGAACAGAGCTACAAACAAGAGGACAAGTCTTTAGTAGAGACAAAACGTAAAACTGCCTTAAGATCATACTGACCCGTTTTTATTTTTTGCTCATTGGATCTTACTTTGTATTTCGAATTACTGTATTTTTGTTTTGGTCATGGAAAAGTATTTTTCATTCATTTTATTTTAGGAAAGTTTCATTTAATATACAGCTATTTAAATTTCAGTGAACTGTTTTAATGCACATGTGCTGTTGCTAGTTTGTAAAAGTTCATTTAGCACTCAAGGCTGAAAATTAGAATCGTCTCTTTGGTTACTTGGAGAAAAAAAAAAATATATCGATATATACAGTGGGGCAAAAAAGTATTTAGTCAGCCACCAATTGTGTAAGTTCTCCCACTTAAAAAGATCAGAGAGGCCTGTAATTTTCATCATAGGTATACCTCAACTATGAGAGACAAAATGAGGAAAAAAAATCCAGAAAATCACATTGTCTGATTTTTAAAGAATTTATTTGCAAATTATGGTGGAAAATAAGTATTTGGTCAACAACAAAAGTTAATCTCAATACTTTGTTATATAGCCTTTGTTGGCAATGACAGAGGTCAAACGTTTTCTGTAAGTCTTCACAAGGTTTTCACACACTGTTGCTGGTATTTTGGCCCATTCCTCCATGCAGATCTCCTCTAGAGCAGTGATGTTTTGGGGCTGACGCTGGGCAACACGGACTTTCAACTCCCTCCAGAGATTTTCTATGGGGTTGAGATCTGGAGACTGGCTAGGCCACTCCAGGACCTTGAAATGCTTCTTACGAAGCCACTCCTTCGTTGCCCGGGCGGTGTGTTTGGGATCATTGTCATGCTGAAAGACCCAGCCACGTCTCATTTTCAATGCCCTTGCTGATGGAAGGAGGTTTTCACTCAAAATCTTACGATACATGGCCCCATTCATTCTTTCCTTTACACGGATCAGTCGTCCTGTTCCCCTTGCAGAAAAACAGCCCCAAAGCATGATGTTTCCACCCCCATGCTTTACAGTAGGTATGGTGTTCTTTGGATCCAACTCAGCATTCTTTCCCCTCCAAACACGACAAGTTGAGTTTCTACCAAAAAGTTCTATTTTGGTTTCATCTGACCATATGATGTTCTCCCAATCCTCTTCTGGATCATCCAAATGCTCTCTAGCAAACCGCAGACGGGCCTGGACGTATCCTGGCTTCAGCAGGGGGACACGTCTGGCACTGCAGGATTTGAGTCCCTAGCGGCGTAGTGTGTTACTGATGGTAGCCTTTGTTACTTTGGTCCCAGCTCTCTGCAGGTCATTCACTAGGTCCCTCCGTGTGGTTCTGGGATTTTTGCTCACCGTTCTTGTGATCATTTTGACCCCACAGGGTGAGATCTTGCGTGGAGCCCCAGATCGAGGGAGATTATCAGTGGTCTTGTATGTCTTCCATTTTCTAATAATTGCTCCCACAGTTGATTTCTTCACACCAAGCTGCTTACCTATTGCAGATTCAGTCTTCCCAGCCTGGTGAAGGTCTACAATTTTGTTTCTGGTGTCCTTTGACAGCTCTTTGGTCTTGGCCATAGTGGAGTTTGGAGCGTGACTGTTTGAGGTTGTGGACAGGTGTCTTTTATACTGATAACGAGTTCACACAGGTGCCATTAATACAGGTAACGAGTGGAGGACCGAGGAGCCTCTTAAAGAAGTTACAGGTCTGTGAAAGCCAGAAATCTTATTTGTTTGTAGGTGACCAAATACTTATTTTCCACCATAATTTGCAAATAAATTCTTTAAAAATCAGACAATGTGATTTTCTGGATTTTTTTTCCTCATTTTGTCTCTCATAGTTGAGGTATACCTATGATGAAAATTACAGGCCTCTCTGATCTTTTTAAGTGGGAGAACTTACACAATTGGTGGCTGACTAAATACTTTTTTGCCCCACTGTATCGTATATCGAGATTAAGATGAAAAATATCGAGATATGAATTTTGGTTCATATCGCCCAGCCCTAGTGCCACACCTGCAAAAAGCTAAGTTTTTTTTGTGCTGCTAGCAGCATGACCATCTCTGTTGTTGCATTTGAACACAGCATGCAGGCAGCAAGGAGGTGTGGCATAAGGACGTAATTACTCCTCTTTAATTTTTAGCCCAAAGGCAAGGTGAAGTTGCAGCAATGCAGGGAGCAAGTCTGGAGTAGCTAATCGGGAGCACCAGGACAATTCCCAGAGGGCCGGCTGATATTTGGGCCGCATGGGCCGGTTCTATGGCGAGCCAAGTCGTACAAATCTAACAAGGCTGCAAATAGACAAAAATTGGTTATTAGTCAGAGTATTTCCACACTACTTTGGCAAACGTTCAAAATTTGCTCACAAAATCAGCCACACGTCCCTTCCTACTGGGAGTGTTTCAGACGTGTATCACTCGTGTAAAGCTTTCCATCCAGCTGATCCTGGGAGACGTGATTTCGTCAGTACACTCAACAAAAACAAAGGAGAAAGAAAAGATGACAATGTATCCAGAAGGTATGTGGCTTATTTTCACACCACTTATGGACTTCAAACCGAGGGTTCCTTCAAGTTTCTTCAAGTGAAATTCAAGTCTTTTTAAGACCTTTTTAAGACCATGTATATCAAAAATTTATACCAATTTCTCGCCCTATTTTAAAGCCATAGGCTACTGGCAAAGAAAAATGAAATCCTTAAATTTCAGAACATTAATTTATTCAACAAAATAAACCACAGCAGTCCTGCATGTTAAACATAAAAAATAAAAATCTGAGGCTAATAAACAAAATCAGAAACATTACAAAAAAGTCAACTCCTCAGCTCTGCACTCGGACATACTTTATGAGCAACACCGTCCATTCCATTTCTCCAAGTTGAATCTATGGTGTGATTTGTGAAATTGGTGTGAAAATAATTTGTTTGACATATTTAAAGAATTATTTTTGAGAAAAATTCTCTGACTCCCCTCAGGAAAAAAGTCTGGGTGTCATACTCGACAGTACTTTATCTTATCATGCCCACATGAATAAGACAATTCGGACTGCTCACTTCCACCTGCGTAATATCAACCGCCTTTGCCCCTCCCTCTCTCCTCACTCCACAGCCGTCCTAGTCCACAACCGTCCTGGCCCAGTGCTGTCCTGGTCCAGGGCCTTGTCACCTCCTTTTTTTTTTTTTTGCTGATCTCGGTGAGGGCACACGCTTTCAACACTCTAACCTCCCCTGAGGAAAATGCAGATGGGCACTTGGTTCCCCCTCCCACTCCAAATGCCCAGCTGGGACAAACAGACTCTCAAGGACAGTGATTTCCTGACACAAACATCTGAGAGCGTTGCTCAGCGACGGTGTTTACATTCCTTTTGTAACACATTCACATCATACATTCGCAGACACTCTTCTAAATTGTCCTCACTGTGTACGTGATATTTGTTCACCACGTGGTTTCTACACATAGGTTTATGTGTGCTTCTATATATGTACAGTATGTATGTATTCTCGCGTCTGACCATGGCTGACCTGATCAGTGGCGCCCGGCACACGTGCCCCTGGCTGCCTCGGAGAGTGATGGTCAAGCTGATCTCTGTATCTCCATGTAATTCCCCCCGTGGGACAATAAAAGCATATCAAATCAAATTAAATTACTGCAACACACTTCTTTTCAGTCTTTCACACAAATCTCTCAATAAACTCCAACTGGTCCAGAATTCTGCTGCCCGGATCATTACTAGAATATCCTCCTCTGACCACATCACTCCTGTTCGACAACAACTTCACTGGCTCCTCATAAAGTCCAGAATTATCTTTAAAATCCTCTTTTTTACCTTCCAAGCCATCTACAAACTTGCCCCTTGCCCCGTACCTTTCTGCTCTGATTCACATTGCTGTCCCCTTGCGTTCTTTCAGATCCTCCTCTTCACCTTACTGTCCCGTCACCTCATCTTGTCACCATCGGGAGCCTCTAGATGCTCTGAACCCAAACTTTGGAACTCACTCCCTATTGACCTCAGAAATATCAAGTCCCTCTCACTCTTCAAGTCTCATCTCAAAACTCACCTTTTTAAACTTGCCTTCAACCTGTGAGTGCTTCCACTTATATCTCTCACTTTGGTTTAGTTTTACTACATCTAGTTTTACTTATGATCTCGCTTTTATCTTATTTTTTTGTTTGTTTCCCATTGCATTGCCTTGTTTATTTAGTTTTTGTACTTAATTGCCTTGTTGTGATTTGTAAAATGACCTTGGGTTCCCTGAAAAGTTCTTAAATAAAACGTATTATTATTATTATTACCTCCGCCAAGGAGGTCATGTTTTCACCGGAGTCTGTCTGTCTGTTAGCAGGATAACTCAAAAACTAATGGATGGATTTTGCAAATATTTTCAGGAAAGGTCGGAAAGAAGGAAGGACGGAAGAATTGATTAGATTTTGGGGGTGATCTGGATTACCGTCTGGATCCTGGAATTTTTTAAGGATATGGACATAGTACTTTCTACAAAATGTCCACTTGGCGGAGGTCTGTGCTCTCCGAGTGCTTTTCTAGTTACTTGTTATTAAGTCCAATTTGGTGACCAACTGATGTTAGTACTGTTACTGATCTAATTTAACTCAAAAGTCTGATTTCAAGCAGCGTAGATTGCGCCTTTGAGAGTCAAGTGCATGCTTGTCACTGCTGTGTACTCTTTGTTTCACATATGCACGCTCTTGTGTGCCTGCAGAGACTGTTTGCATGCTCACAGTACTATAGAAAGGATCTCTTGCCGTATATGTTTTTACTCTCAACAACTTTCTCACGCAAATCACTTTCATGCCCGCAATGGCCTATATGCACGCACCACTTCTGCATTCCCTGGAAAACTGCAGCCCTAGGTTGTCAGAGTAATCGGCGAAGCTGAGTGAAATGGCTGAGGTTACATTTATTTAATCGTGAAATGCGCAAATCAATGCTTTTTAAAATATTGGTAATTTATGTTAGATTATATAAGGACAAAAAGACAAAAATTAGACAAAAAGATGTCTAATTAGTTTTATGGGTTCGGCAATATAAATCATGTGTAATATGATGTTACCATGCACACAGTACAACACAGAACCAGCCAGGGCCGGAGTGGGACTCATCTTCAGCCCTGGAGTTCCACGTCTCAGACCGGCCCATTTTAGATCACAACCAATTATTATTAAAACCATAAAATCTTAACCTTACATGTTAAATCTACAATGGTGTACTGTTACATAAAGCCTTAATTCACTGTAATTGATTTAGCAATATTTGATGAGGATAAGAAAAAAATGTATATTCTGTGACTGAGTGTGATTGAAACTATCAACAGACTCATAGAAAGTGGTTATCCAATGCTTGCTAGTTCACATACTCTTTTACAACAGCTCACCTGCTCCTACCAGCCTACTGACAGGAGCATCTCCTCATCACTTCCTGGCTCTGCTTCTGAAAAGAAAAGAAAAAAGAAAAGAAAAGAAAAGAAGAAAAGAAAAGAAAAGAAAAGAAAAGAAAAGAAAAGAAAAGAAAAGAAAACAAAAGAAAAGAAAAGAAAAGAAAAGAAAAGAAAAGAAAAGAAAGAAAAAGAAAAAGGACAAGGGAGGGAGCGATCACCGGACCATCAGGAATTGTCCCGGTCCTCCCGATTAGCCACTCCGGGCCTGAAACCAGCACCCCAGTATAAAATATCAACACTACTACTACTACTACTACTACTACTACTACTGTCATTTAGCAGACGCTTTTATCCAAAGCGACTTACATTGAGAGAACATACAAGCAAGAAATCAAAGAGAAGGAAACAATATAAGGAGGCGGACTGTTTGGAGTCCAGTTTAATTCCGACGAAGTTTAATTTTTTTTTTTTTTTTAGTGAGAGATAAATTCTCAAATCACTATCATAAATCATAAATTAATCCCACATTAAGACTGAAAGTGTTCTTTAAAGAGGTGAGTCTTAAAGGAACTTAAGGCAGCTTTACAAAATCTGACTCAGTGCTGCCGCGACAGACGCAGTGGCTAACTGCAGCCACCAGCCAAGCCGGCACGGGAGCGCGCACAGACACTTTACAGACTGTTCGTCTTCACAGCACTGCACCGGGGAGGCTAACATACTTCACGTCAGGTCTCTCCACTCTGTTATTTGATTTGATCTCATCATTTTCATACTGTATCAGGCTCTAAACACGACCTATAATGTTTTCTCACCTGGTCACAAGGGAATGAGCCATGTCAGCATCCGTTTTCACTCCCAAATGCAGCTGAAGTTCCCTCCATGAACCGAACGTATATCCAATATTTATGCGGGTGCCTGCCCGGCTTCGGTCATAATTTTTTTTAGACTCACGAGATGCCGCTGATAGTCTTTTTTTTCTTCATGGTGCCACTTTTTTGGGGGGTGAGAGTGGATGCAGGTTGTTTGCTGGCTGCAGAAACATCCATAAGTATACCTTCAGTGTTTGAATCCAAGTCCACGGCGGCCATGTACTTCCTGTTCAAGAGCTGTCGGCAACGCGCATGCAGCATCAATTTACGTCACATCCCTACAACTGCGCGGGAAATTCGGACGTCGAACTGCAGCGCATTATGTGGCACACAGCGTTTCCAAGGCAACAGACATATATGCGGATGGCCTCGTTATTTTGGGTTTTTAATGCTTCATGACCCATTAGCATTGAATAAACTGGAAATGCATGTGTAGTTTTTCACAAATCTTGCCTTATGTCCCTTTAAGTCTGCTCTTAAAAGTAGGTGCCGACTCTGAGGATCGGACCGAGTTTGGTAGGTCATTCCACCATCGGGGGATAACAGAGGAGAAGAGTTTGGAACATGATCTCATGCCACGTTGGGGTGGAAGCGCTAGGCGTCTTTCAGCGGCTGAGCGTAGCTGACGCGTGGGAATGTAGGTTTGGATGAAGGAGTGAAGGTAAGTAGGAGCTGTGTGTGTTAGAGTCTGGTAAGCCAGAAGCAGAGCTTTGTATTTGATGCGTGCTGCAACTGGAAGCCAGTGCAGGGAAATGAGCAGCGGAGTGACATGAGCCCTTTTGGGCTGGTTAAAGACCAGACGAGCTGCTGCGTTCTGAATCATCTGCAGAGGTTTAACCGAGGACGCCGGAAGACCAGACAGCAAAGAGTTGCAGTAGTCGATCCGGGACAAGACCAGGGCCTGGACCAGAAGCTGTGTGGTGTGGTCTGTGAGGAAGGCTCTGATTTTCCTGATGTTGTAAAGCGCGAATCGACATGAGCGAGCTACGGAGTTAACCTGCTCCTTGAAGGACAGCTGGTTGTCCAGTATGACACCAAGGTTTCTGGCGGAGGTTTTGGGGGACAGAGTGATGGAGTCAAGCTGCACGCTTATCTGAGGAGGTAAGGAGTTACTGGCAGGACAGACAATGAGGTCAGTTTTGGACAGATTTAGCTGAAGGTGGCGATCCCTCATCCACGCCGAGATATCTGAGAGGCAGGCAGATATCCGCACTGAGACGGATGTATCGTCTGGAGGGAAGGAGAGGAGGAGCTGAGTGTCGTCAGCGTAGCAATGGTATGAGAAGCCATGGGAGCGAATGATCTCGCCTAATGAGGTGGTGTATAAAGAGAAGAGGAGAGGACCAAGGACCGAGCCCTGCGGGACACCCGTCGCCAGCTCATGCAGACTGGACATCTGTCCATGCCACGAGACTCTGAAAGATCTTTCCGCAAGGTACGAGGTGAACCACGAGAGGACCGGTCCCGAGATGCCAAGCTTAGATAGCGTCGAGAGGAGAATGAGGTTGTTGACGGTGTCAAAAGCAGCAGACAGGTCAAGGAGTACGAGTACTGAGGAGAGACCAGCCGATCTGGCAACCCGTAGTGACTCTGCAACTGAGAGAAGAGCGGTTTCAGTGGAATGGCCTCGCTTAAAGCCTGATTGATAAGGATCAAGTAGGTCGTTGTTGTGGAGGAACTGTGAGACTTGAGTGAAAACGGCTCGCTCTAGGATCTTGGACATGAACGGTAGGAGCGAGACTGTCCAGTAGTTTCTTACCTGGGCCGGGTCGAGCGACGGTTTTTTCAGCAGCGGAGTGACAGTGGCTTGCTTGAAAACTGAAGGAAAGACGCCAGTTTTCATGGAAGAGTTTAAAATGTGGGTTATTGCAGGTTTGACAGCAGGAAGAATGCTCAGCAGGATATCTGTAGGAATCGGATCTAGAGGACACGTGGTTGGATTAGATTCCACTACGAGTCGGGAGACTTCGTCCTCATTCAGTACGTGGAAGGAGCAGAGCGATTGACCGGAGGAAGGATGGACCAGACTGGGATGGTCAGGCTCAGAAAACTGATTTTTAATGGAGGCGATTTTGTCGGTGAAGTAGGTGGCGAACATGTCTGCAGTCAGCCCGGTGGGTGGCTGAGCAGGTGGAGGACGGAGAAGAGTATTGAATGTCTTGAACAGTTTTCCCATGTTAGGAGCATTTTGGATTTTGTTTTGGTAAAAAGCTATCTTGGCAGCCTTTAAGCAGGATGTGAAGCTAGAGAGCTTTTGCTGGTATTCGGACAAGTCAGAGAGATTTTTGGATTTGCGCCATTTCCTTTCAGCTGCTCTCAGACCAGCTCTGTGATCCCTCAGAGTGTCTGTGAGCCACGGACTAGGACGCTGCCGGGCGGCCAGCTTTGACACACGAGGGCAGACTTCGTCCAGAGAAGAAGCTAGTGAGGAGCAGAGCGTCTCTGTTGCGTCATTTACAGGCAGAGTTGAGAGCACCGAGTAGGAAGGGAGGGAGGAGCAGACATGCTCCGATAGCTGCGAGGGAGTGAGAGATTGAAGGTTTCTGCGGTAGGAGACAGTCTTTACTTTTACGTTAGGTACGTAAGGGATGGAGATGCTGAATTTAATCAGGAAGTGGTCTGAGAGGTGCAGCGGTGTGACTTGCACGTTACCCGCAGTGCAGTTTCTGGTCAGTACCAGGTCCAGTGTGTTGCCAGCTCTGTGTGTTGGGGGAGTCTGGACCAGATTGAGATTGAAGGAGTGGACCAGGGCCAGAAAGTTAACACAAAGTGGATAGTGGATATACCATGCCTGTACCTTTGCAATTCAGTGTCATAACGCCCAGACTCGTTCATATTGTAATTTAGCATTTGCATGACTGAAATACTAGATACTATTCAAAGCTGACAGAAAAAGGTAATATACGAGTGTCTCACACTGCAGGTATAAACCACAAACACTGCTATTATCACTGCTGTAATCAACCTTGGTAAAACGTAATTCTTAGCAGTTTTTAGCTCCTTATTTTGCTCACTCACCTCAGACTGGCGCGCTAAATCCTCTTGTTGGAGGGGCAGCAGTGTCGGTGTCCTTTGGCTCAGCCGTGGAAGAGCAACGGGGACGGCCTCCCTCTTCAAAACCAGCTTCTTCACAAAGCCACGTTCATGCTCCAGCAAGTTGGTGAAGGAATCGCGGGTAAAATGTTGTCTGCAAACTCCGGCATATAATTTTCTACACTAAATATTGGAACTAAAATCTAAGTTAATAACGCTAACTAAATGCTGTGCTATCAAATCGCTAACCTGAAAATCGAAGACGTTCGCAGTGCTCTCTATTCAAACTCCAGCTCGATACGAGGCGTGTCTACGGCTGAGCCGTTTTTATACTCGGCAGCGGCAGAGCTGCCACATCACACAATCTTTAGAACCTCAGCAAATTGGACGCGAAATTTGAATGCAGTACACTGTTTAACCTTAGGAGGAAGCCACACAGACGTTTTTTGGCTTAAAGTTAAGACTTTAACAAATATGCACTAAAATATCAAAATAATGACTGGGACATGTAGTTAAGACTGCTAGACACCCGTTTAGACAGTTTATCAGCAAAAAAAAGTTGATTTGGGGGTTAGTTGCACTTTAACAATGGAAACAAGATTTTTAAAATTTTAAGTATAAAATACATTTTATTGCATTCAAATCATGCAAAATAGAAACTGTTTCTTTAAAAAGAGAAAAACTAAAATGACTTCCAAATAAATATTATTGAGACGAAAGCACAAATATAAATAATATTACATCAAATATTACATGAAAATAAATAAAATTATCATTCTTAGAATCAAAAATAAAAAGATAACGATTAGTTATCATTCTTAGTATCAAAAAAGTGCATTAAATTGTGGATCTTTGAATTGTGCAACTTTATATTCAGAAATAATGTGTCTAATAAAAACTTAGCACACACTAGCTACGTTTACATGGGCACATTTAATCGGAATAAACGTCCAATCGGAAAAAAAATACGTCATGTAAACATGTCAATCAGAATGTTTTGATCCGATGCAGCCTGATCAGAATGAAATTTACTTCTGATCGAGAGGGGTGGTTTTTGTAAATGGCGTGTACTTGTATAGCGCTTTACGCAGGTCCTACGACCCCCAAAGCGCTTCACACTACAGTTTTTGTCATTCACCCATTCACACACACACTCACACGTTTGGTGATGATGAACTACGTTTGTAGCCACAGCTGTCCTGGCAGAGGTGAGGCTGCCAGACACTGGCGCCGCCGGACCCTCCGGCCACCACCAAACAGGCAAGGTGGGTTAAGTGTCTTGCCCAAGGAAACAACGGCCAGGCAATATCTGGGCAGAGCAGGGAATCAAACCAGCGACCTTCCAGTTACCAGACGACCTGCTCTACCGCCTGAGCCACGCCGCCCCTGTCCGATCTTCATTCAGATAGACGTGCATGTACACACCCATTCGGAAAGAAAGGGTGAAAAAAGCCCTTTGCGCATGCGTACAACTTCAGAGTGACATCTTTCCGCTTTCGCAGATCCAAGTAGAAAACGTAGCGGGAAGTAAACAGAAGTGGTCTGCTGGAGCAGTCATCCTGTCATCCTCCTCTCCTGTGGCGGAGGAGAAGTAGCAATATGTATTCAGCCTCTAGCTTGGTTAATGCGACCAGTAAAAACCCAAACATAAAGGTAATCACCTGCAGAAGGTCCATATTGGGGATAACGTGAGTCAGCTCGAGCACACGATGGGGCGGGAAATACGTGCAGAAAGGACGGAGTTTGTTTACTTTTTTTTCTTCCCCCGGAAAGACAACTCGCTGTGCGCATGCTCAACTCATTTAACCTGATTGAGTGCTTGGTGCATGTGTACTCCTGGCATGATCAGATCATTTCAGTTAGTGTCCGTGTAAACAGGGATTTGGGAATTCCGATCGACCAAGATTTTAATCAGATTGGGGAAATTTGGCGCATGTAAACGTAGCTACTGATGCTTCCTTAACAGATGCTGCAGCTTTGAATTGGTGCGAACTGGTATGTGAGCTCCACGTCACAATGTTTGCATTCCATGGCATTTTCATTTGATTTTAGTGTGAAGTGATCACACACCTTGGACAACTTTTGCTCTTTTTCGCTGCTCTTGGCTGCGTCTGCCATTGTTGATTGTCGGTGATTCCGGCGAGAAACTCTTTTGAAGAACGGCTACGCTGTGCAGCAGGGTGCCACAATGGCAGGGCACATACAGTGGGGCAAAAAAGTATTTAGTCAGCCACCAATTGTGTAAGTTCTCCCACTTAAAAAGATCAGAGAGGCCTGTAATTTTCATCATAGGTATACCTCAACTATTAGAGACAAAATGAGGAAAAAAAATCCAGAAAATCACATTGTATGATTTTTAAAGAATTTATTTGCAAATTATGGTGGAAAATAAGTATTTGGTCAATAACAAAAGTTAATCTCAATACTTTGTTATATAGCCTTTGTTGGCAATGACAGAGGTCAAACGTTTTCTGTAAGTCTTCACAAGGTTTTCACACACTGTTGCTGGTATTTTGGCCCATTCCTCCATGCAGATCTCCTCTAGAGCAGTGATGTTTTGGGGCTGACGCTGGGCAACACGGACTTTCAACTCCCTCCAGAGATTTTCTATGGGGTTGAAATCTGGAGACTGGCTAGGCCACTCCAGGACCTTGAAATGCTTCTTACGAAGCCACTCCTTCGTTGCCCGGGCGGTGTGTTTGGGATCATTGTCATGCTGAAAGACCCAGCCACGTCTCATTTTCAATGCCCTTGCTGATGGAAGGAGGTTTTCACTCAAAATCTTACGATACATGGCCCCATTCATTCTTTCCTTTACACGGATCGGTCGTCCTGGTCCCCTTGCAGAAAAACAGCCCCAAAGCATGATGTTTCCACCCCCATGCTTTACAGTAGGTATGGTGTTCTTTGGATCCAACTCAGCATTCTTTCCCCTCCAAACACGACAAGTTGAGTTTCTACCAAAAAGTTCTATTTTGGTTTCATCTGACCATATGATGTTCTCCCAATCCTTTTCTGGATCATCCAAATGCTCTCTAGCAAACCGCAGACAGGCCTGGACGTGTCCTGGCTTCAGCAGGGGGACACGTCTGGCACTGCAGGATTTGAGTCCCTGGCGGCGTAGTGTGTTACTGATGGTAGCCTTTGTTACTTTGGTCCCAGCTCTCTGCAGGTCATTCACTAGGTCCCTCCGTGTGGTTCTGGGATTTTTGCTCACCGTTCTTGTGATCATTTTGACCCCACGGGGTGAGATCTTGCGTGGAGCCCCAGATCGAGGGAGATTATCAGTGGTCTTGTATGTCTTCCATTTTCTAATAATTGCTCCCACAGTTGATTTCTTCACACCAAGCTGCTTACCTATTGCAGATTCAGTCTTCCCAGCCTGGTGAAGGTCTACAATTTTGTTTCTGGTGTCCTTTGACAGCTCTTTGGTCTTGGCCATAGTGGAGTTTGGAGCGTGACTGTTTGAGGTTGTGGACAGGTGTCTTTTATACTGATAACGAGTTCACACAGGTGCCATTAATACAGGTAATGAGTGGAGGACCGAGGAGCCTCTTAAAGAAGTTACAGGTCTGTGAAAGCCAGAAATCTTACTTGTTTGTAGGTGACCAAATACTTATTTTCCACCATAATTTGCAAATAAATTCTTTAAAAATCAGACAATGTGATTTTCTGGATTTTTTTTCCTCATTTTGTCTCTCATAGTTGAGGTATACATATGATGAAAATTACAGGCCTCTCTGATCTTTTTAAGTGGGAGAACTTACACAATTGGTGGCTGACTAAATACTTCTTTGCCCCACTGTATCTGTGACGTAAACACGTTGTGTAACACAAAAGATCAGTGCGAAACGTGGACTCTTTGAGCTAAGGTCTACCTAATGATACCTCAAGGCAGAGAAAAATTCCTTGAATATTATTTATAATTAATTATTTTGAGTTACGAGTAATCGTTGCAGCTCTAATGTCAATCACAGCCCAACCTGCCAACCCTCCGCATGTGCGCTGGTCCACCAAACAACGCCTCCTTTTGAGGCATTTTTTAAAACAAGAAGTGTGGGCAGGAGTTATATATATTTCAGAACCCTTTTTAGGTAAGAAAAAGTAAAGAAAATGTACTGGGATATTTCTTTCACCATGTATAAAACAGGACATCTGAAAAGTGCACAGGAAAGCCTGAATAAACTTTGCCTCAGGACAGGTGGGGATTCTTGCCCTTTAAACAATTCAAGGTTTAATTTTATGAACACGATTGTGACACAGACCACTGAACCAAAACAATGAAATATTGGTACCCTTTTAACCACCAATCTATTTGTCAATCATGGTGTAAATCTCTTTCCCACATCATTGTCTTTACAGCAATCACCAACTACAGATAACAACTTAAAAGATCTCAAAATGGCAAGGAAAAAGAATCAAACAATCAACTACTTAGTGAGATGAAAAACATGAGGCAAAACCAACAGACAGAGCAAATTCCTCAGAGACTGGAGCTTTGACCATGTGTGGATATCACACAGAAAGTGAAGTTGACATGATAACGGTGATATGACTGATGAAGCTTTTCTGTGTTTCCCAAGGTTTATGCTACCCCATAACAGGAAAAAGGAAAGAACAAGCTTAAGAAAAATACCTATACTAGAGGAATTTATTAATTTTTTGCCAGGCTTGGAGTGGGAGAAATATTAGGAAAGGACCTAAGAAACAACTGATTTTCTTCATTAAAACATTTCATGTAACAGCAATGTGCCTCTAACTGTGTTTTTAAGACAGCTTTAAAACTGAGATAATCCAAAATGAGGTAAGAGTTACGATCATACGCATGTGCACTTCAGTAACCCAACTGACTGTCATAACTGGACTACATATGAACTCTGTGCTGATAGTAATGCGCCACCACCTTTAAAAGAAGATTAAACATCAACTTTATTCCACACAAAGCATAGGAAGTGGGTGGAGCAGGGGTTGGAGGGCTGCTAATGTGTGGGGAGGTGCGAATGAAAGAGTGGGACTCTAGTTACAACAGGCGGTACTGAGTATGTGTGCTCATGTCAGCACATGAACAGAACTATGGTGTACCAGCTGAGGTGCAGCTGTGTTTAGAGTAAAACATAAAAGTGAAGCATTTTGACAACAGCAGTCAAAATGCACACAGGAGGAAACACGGGAAGGGAAAAAACCCATTGGTTTTGCTTGTGTGTGTGGGTTTTTTAATATTAAGGAAAAACAAATTATACCAAATTTCACTCATTTTCAGGTCAGAAGTATCTCTGCAGTCTTTGTAACTTATGACATATAGAGGCAAGATTGAGAAAGGCAGAAATGCTGAATGTGTTTTGCTAAAGTTCAAGGTGACTTTCCATATTCTGAACAAGCCTTGACCCCAAAAAAGGCTACCTCACAAAAGACAGTGAGCTTTTCTTATGTCTTTGTTGGTTATTTTGATGAAAATGTAGTTGGCTTATTAAGACTATGTACCAGGTAACTGGCCTGAGTGATCTGGCAGGAAAGAGTAGATTTTGTTGAGTATGCATCTATTCTGAGAGAATAAGCTGAGAATTTTTCTTGAGGGTGGCCAATGGCTGAAAGTTAGGGGCTGCAGATGATGATGGAAGCATCGACATTAAACAAATGTGCTGGTTTATGTAGTGAAAGAGAATGGAGAGGTATTCTGAATAATCTTGCACTGTAAGATAGATTCTCGCGAGATTTGGAGTTTTACAAACCCACGAAAATCCATCTTGAACAGCTCCAACTTAACCGTCTTCCTCATTCAAAAAAATGTTAGGACCAATCATGTGTTTGCATTGTGCTTTGGTGCGGCTGTTCAGGTATGATAAGCAGCAAATGCCCAGGCAAAGCAAAACAAACATGGCTGCGCCAGTGGATGTATGCATAAAATTGGCCATTGAATCTGTTTTAGAAGAACTAAAGACAATTTCTTGGTTGAAAAATGAGCAAAGGTAAGCAATTTGTGCATTTCTTGATGGTAAAGATGTGTTGTGCATTTCTTGGTGGTAATGATGTGTGCTTTTCTCCCGACTAGATTTGCAAAAGCTTGATTTACTTTGATTGGCTAAAGACAAATCATATAGACAGACACTTGCTGGTGCATCCTCCAATCAGCTCAAAATATTATACCAGATGGCCACTTCCTTTTTCAGATCATTGTGTAGACTCAACAATGATCTGGCTGAGCCAGGTTATAGTCTGAAGGCTTTGGATATTGATGTAACAAACAAGTGGTTCATAGGGACTAAGGAGACTGGTGGTGACCTTTCTGAAGAGATTCGTCTTGCGTTTCCTGATTGTGAATACAAGACTTTATTAGTCAAGAACCAGTAAATCAGACAGGTCGATTGTGAAGTGGGAAGTTGACAAAACAGAATTGAATATAAAGAAGGCAAACAGGAATATGGGTTCCAAGATGAAGTTAAACAATTAATAATTGATAATTTAATGATCCCTCTTTGGTAAATTATTTCTCTGCATTTGACACGTCCGTGAGAAACAGAGGGCAGTTTCAGGGATCAGTATCTTGCTCAAAGATACTTCAACATGTAGACTGCTGGGACACAGGATTTAAAAGTGACCTCCAGATTGGATGACAATCTCCCCATTAGGGTATGGCCACCCCCTTGTTTCATAGAGTACTCATTCGGGATCAGAATCGAAAACCGGTTCTTGTTGCAGACCGGTTCCCACTGTTTCATTTCCTTGGAATTGTTTGCCTTTTATATGTTGCCTTTTCCAACAAGGCCCTTATTGATTCCATCTGGCACGCATGAGCTTGTTCCTTACCAGTAGGTGGCGGTAATGCACCCAAACAGAAGAAGAAGAAAAATGACGTGGCCTACATAAGTCCCGCAACGTCCTGACTGCGTCAGGTACCGAGCCTGTAGTAAACATAGCGCCGAGGCGACACAAACGCTCGAAAGTTTGGGTCAATTTTGACACGTCAATCACAGCCCAGCCCACCACCCCCCAGGGTCCTAAGTGACGCCTACTTTCAGCATTTTTAAAACAGCAGTTAGAAGGCAGGAAGATAAGTTAGAGGGGGTGAGTTGCTCTAGTTGCTTCCTGTCCAGTTTACATTAAAATCTCCCAGGATCAACACAATATCCTCTCTATTCCTCAATCAAAAAGTCTGTGAACAGCTTGATGTGATTTATACACAACTAAAATATAAAACATCATATGTAAGTAAGTAAGTAAAGTTTATTTATAGAAGCGCCTTTTGCAGATAGCTGTACAAGCGTCAAGATACAAATACAAAAGGATACAGAAAATGCAAATGAAACATATAAAACACATCAACAAAAGGCTTTCATGAAGAAAAGCGTCTTCAGTCCCTTTTTAAAGGTCACCAAGGAGTCAGCCCCATGGAGTGACAGGGAATTCCACAGTTTACCCGATCTCTTCGCGTCTTATAGCGTGTCTTAGGGATTTCAAACAGGTTTTGAGAAGAGGACTGAAGAGTGCGGCCAGTGGAGTAAGGTGTCAAAAGGTCAGAAATATAGACCGGGGCCTGACCATGCAGAGCTCAGAAGGTCAGTACAAGGATTTTGAAGTTGATCCAATAGACCACTGGAAGCCAATAGATGGAGACAAAACAACATTTAAATAGGCTCTCAACGGGGACTGTTTCATCTATATCAGCTGTTCCCAAACTTATTTTGCCACGCACCCCCTTTTATGTCCCGGCCGTGTTGACGCACCCCCAACCCCCCGCACCTTCAAAAAAATGCCACAAGGATTTTTGTTACTGTTGAAAGGACGTTGAATTTTATTTAGGCTATATTAAAGACGGCATGTCTATTTTAGATTTAAAGATCTCGTACAAAACTCAGACCCCGTGGCCATGGTGACGCCAAACGCCATGAGGGGTGTTAAACAGAGATGCTCTATCGTGGTTCTGAAGCATTTTTGGTTACCATGGCAACAGGATCCACCAAAAACCACGCCCCCTATTCAAATCCTATGTTAAAATGGCCCAGATTATGCTTAAAATGGACACTTTTTGAGTCTTAGATTATTGTGCAAATACACTTTGACCTACAGACATTGTTCTACCTTATTGCTGATCACTAGACATTGTTCTATAACATACATGAGGACTTTTTTTACATATCTGTTACCATGGCAACGCCATTTGCCATCAAACACACCCAGTGAGCCTATGGGGTCCACAATAGGATTTGTGACCTTATGTCATATATCAAAGCAATTGGCATGATCATTAGAAGTGACCCATCATGTGATCATTACTTTTTGGGTTACCATGGCAACAGCATTGACTCAAATTCACACTTTTTGATCGCTTACTGTGCAGACATGCTTCTACCTACAGCTGTCATTCCAACTTTTATGTGCTCAGTAGACATTGGTCTATAACATATTGAAGCAACTTTTACATATCTTTTACCGTATTGCCATAGCAACACCATTCGCCATCAACGCACCCGGTCAGCTCACAGCAGACAATATGGGATGTGGGTTCACATGTCATACATCAAAGTGATCAGGTCTACCGGGGGAACTGAACCATCATGCGTGTGTTAATTTTTGTGTTACCTTGAGCAACAGAATCCACCATAAACCACGCCCCCTTTCTAACTCTATGGGAATATCTCTCTGTTCATCACACTTCCCCAGTACACTTACATATTAAGTGGACCCTTTCAGCCTTGTCATCATGTTTGCAGCCTCTGTCAGCTATCACACATGCTCAGGGTCAGAAATTGCAGCTTTCTGATTGGCTGAGAGTTTCAGAGTCCCGCACAGAGAGGTAATCCCTCTCAAAGTTTCTTCAGGAACTTTTCTAGTTGTAATTGTCATTGTTTAAAATTTTACAGAGGACATATTTATTTACACATCTTCATTGTGTGGGGAAACAACACTGTATTTTGTAATTATCATCATTACACTTTTCCGCCATTACATTTTTCACCTCGCGCACCCCCTAGTGGCAGCTCGCGTGCACCACACTTAGGATATCCCTGATCTATATTAATGTTTTTAGTGTTAAAATGATCCTTAATGTAAATTAAAACCCCTCCTCCTCTTCCAAAAGTTTTACTTTTTCTATAATACCTAAAGCTAGGAATATCTATCATTGCAACCAAGTTTCACTAATACACAAAAAGTCAACATTAGATTCTGATAACAAGATTCTAATTTCATCACTTTTAAGAAGAAGGCTTCTAATACTTAAATGACC
Source organism: Pachypanchax playfairii (assembly GCA_006937955.1). Classification (NCBI taxonomy): domain Eukaryota; kingdom Metazoa; phylum Chordata; class Actinopteri; order Cyprinodontiformes; family Aplocheilidae; genus Pachypanchax; species Pachypanchax playfairii. The sequence goes on along the minus strand of SSNP01000032.1, from coordinate 980,518 downwards.
TCCAAAGATGCCTTGTGGTTTATTTTATGAGTACCAGATAATTTTGGCGCGATTAACTGTTTTAAAAAATATATTGCTTCTGTTTTGTAATTGCTTGTAAATGCAATGTTATATTATCGGCAGTGTCTCTATTTGGTCTTGTATATTTAGTTTTGATCCTTTTCTTACTCACAGTAGTATTGAACACAGTCTTACTGTCCAAAATGCCTTATACCACAATAGGATTTTAGGAAGGTTTTAACAGTAAGAGGCCAGGCTGTTAGCATAAATACAAACTCTGTACCTGGGCGCAGGCTCAGGCTGGCTTTCCTCCTAAGCTCCAGGGCGCAAATGTTGAAAAATGTCAAAGTCCTACCCTCAAGGGTGGATGACCGACTGTTCCGGGGTCCTCAGACCAAGGCGGGAGCTCTGCAACTGGGCAGGGGCTCAAGCTGGCTCCCCTTCCAAGCTCAATGGTGCTTGTGTCAAACAAGAAACAACTTGGTGCGCTGTTGCGCATGATCAGCGGGGGAGGAAACAGGAAGTATTTTTAGCCAATCTCAGTCCAGCGAATTAGCATAAAAAATATTAATGAGTAAAAGCCAGAATCCAGGCGAACTTTCAAGCAGTTAGATTGAAACGGCTGTAAATCAGTGTTTCCTAACATTTTTTAGATATAAAATATTTCATATTACAGGTTAATACTTAAAAAATAACCACAAAGTCATGAAATTTGTGTGACACGGCCTCTTTAAAAAGAATCTCACACAACCATAGTGTTTATGTAGACTTTCCTTTCAAAAACCTAAAAAGTACTGAAAGTACCCATACATAATCAGTTACACAAATCAAGAGTTGGTCAAAACAACACTAACTGCATGGTGCAGTTCACAAGGTTTAAAAGCAACATCCATAAACTAAAATTGGAATATTATGGAATGGGAGCTGTCACAGCTTTTTTGAAGTATTTGCTAAATAAGTGATGCTAAATAAGTTAAGTGAAATGACAGGCACATTTAAAACAGTGCAGAACTTCACGACTGATGACCTAATCAAAAGTCAAATGTTCAAATACATTGTGTGATTGCAGCCAATCTTGGCAAAACATAATTTAGGAATCTAGATCTGCGAAACACATGTTTGACACTCCTTATGTTTCTGACATTTATACTGGTGCTAGTAACACTTCCCTGCAGAGTCAACTGCCAGCCTTAAGTCCATGTCTGCCAATCTACTTGATGAGGGTGGGAGCCACTTTAATGCAACACTGCCCTATCGGCTAAGATGGGCAATCTCCTGAGGTTATATTCTAACAATGCAATGTTTACATAAAGTAATGGTCAAGCAATTACGTCAGTGAGTCTTGAGGGGGGGCAGGCATCTCCTAATAAAACTGTAGAATGGAGTCTGTTTTTATACTGCTGTGCAGTGCAACGCCACAGACTCTTCAACAGCTAGAAGTGAGAAGTAACCCAGATACCTGGATCTGAAATGACCAAGCACCACTCAGAGAGAGAGCAATGGCCTCACCAATAAGCTCTGCAAATAAATCATTACACCAAACTTATGCTGCATTATATTTAGCAAAGAGACAGAGGGTTGGGTTATTTGCAGCAGAGACAGAAAGAAATCCATACCCATGAGAAAAACTCATCTCAATTTAAAGACATAAAATCTAAGCTGCCCTTCACAGTCCTAATCCAATCCCACTGAAGTCATGGGACACTTATGGCAGCCTATACTGGGAGGCTCCTCAGTGAAAGTACGTATCTGTCCACAATTGACCTTTCGCCGAGCCCCGCCCCCTTAGTTACTGTTGCTACGCCCGCCACTTGTCCAGCAAAGTTAAATGTTTTTGGAAGAAATCAGCGAGCTTTCAGTGGGATCACGTTTAAATATCACAGAAATTGTAAATTTATGTTTGTGTGGGCTACACACATCCTTGCTGAACAGCCAACAAACAGAAATAACCATGCTTTCAGTGACTTTTGGTTTCACAAGAAATGTGCTTGTGGGGGACTTTTCTTCAGACAGTGAACTTTATGTGGATAAATACCTCCGCAATATACTCCAGGTGGACTCAGAAGGGACTTACAGTATGCAGTGGAGGGATATATTTAGAATAAAAAGACACGCAATGAAGGAGATACAACTGCTATCAAGGCTAATGCTTACACCGGCCGGTCTGAAGCTAAATCTCAGAGGTAGGTTTTCCGTTCATAAAATGCTCCATAATACCACTAGATTTATTGTTCACTTTAGTTTGAAGCAGATTAGAGAGCAGCCACTGTTAGTTTTAAAATTCAATATAACGCTGTAAAGGTGCCTAACTTGGATAATCTCACCACTTAGGGATATTTGTATTTTACTGATTTTGGGACAGACCAGAGACCAACAACTTCATGCTTCCAGCAAAACAGCCTCAGACATCAGACTTAACATAAAAAAAGAATCAGATCTTAGGACAACATTCATTAGACAAAAACAAACTTAGAGCAGCGCTAGACCAGACAAACTTTGACTAAAGGGACTTAAACCAAAGGGACTCTGACCATTTTCTTGGACACCGTACCAGGGAGAGTTTGTAAACTTCGATTGCAAGTTAATGCTCCAGAATATGAAATTATAGCACAGAAGGAGTATGGTCCAAAAGTAACACCAGTGCATGTGCTTAATCGAATCAACAGACAGTTGATCTACCATAATAGCAATAAAGTGGCAACAGGTGTTTTTGGTTCCAGCTAATTCAATTTTGTTACTATTGCTGACCAAGAGGTCAATCCCAGCAAAAGGAAAAAGTGTAGAGGCCATGTCCTGCTACCCTCCACTGTCAGCACATGACAAATAATGATGACCTCATGGGGACTGAACACATCAATAATATTGAACATGCTCAAGTTTTTTGGATTTGGAGGATGCTGGCAGTGCATCTTCTGTCTCAGTTTTGTGCTATGGAACAAAGTGGTAGGTCATTGTATTCATAGGTAAGACTTGGTGCTCCACACCACATCTCTACCATATGTTAGATGTGCAGTCATGTACTTTAGAATACAACCTTTCATACAGCCCAGATTACAGTGTTAACAGTGGTTATTTACTTTGGATTTGAGCATTAGAAAGAATTATGTGTTGGCCATTTCAGAAGTCTCTCATCATTCAGAAGGGCTTATCTTCAGATCATATCGACCCAGTGTTATCATAGATACAACCATGAAAGCTCTGTATATTAGAGGTCAAAGAGATTGAGATACAAGATGGGATTTGCTAAGAGAGAGAGCAGTCTATTCTCGACTGCAAGGTGATGATCAGATGCTATATGACAACAGATGAAGGTGAGTAAAGACATTGTGTTGGAATTGTCTGGAAATGTTAATAAAATTAATAGAAAAATAAATGTGCAAGCAACTTAGTACCTACTAGCCACCAAAGCTGCAACTAACTAACTAAGCAATTAACCAAGCGTATAAGTGCTTTGGATCTAAAAAAACATTTTAGATATAAGCCCAACAGCAACAATTAGTTAACTTACATTTAAACTGGAAATTTGCCTTAGAAGTAGCTGCTGCCAGCTCCTGTACCTCAATTTTTTGAAAATACCACAATGTATTCTGGGAAATTTCTGACTGAGGGAAGGCATCAAGGCACGTCCCATGTATCCTTGGTATGTTAGCTAAACAGCGGGCAAACCGAGTACAGATGCCTCGGTAGCACATGAACATTGGAACGCGCCTTGGCTCCATACTATACACTACTAAGGCAGTGCCTCGGTAGGCAAGGTTCCTTGACATTGAGAAACACCCCCATAGTTTGCTGTGGAAACACCCCCATAGTTTGCTGTGACTGATGCGCAGCAAGAGACCCCACACTACAACATAAAGCCCGTCGCAGTCAAAGGCAGCAGCACCACAAACCCATTCTAACACCTGAAACAGAGGCATCCAGCAGAACATGAAAAATGCCAAAACGCAGTGACCAACAAACCTTAGCTAAAAACAGCTAACTGTAGCCAAATCCTTTGCACAAGGCACTGCATATGAAAGGAAAGGGCACAGTGGAGAACAATCACAGAAGCGGTCGCTTCTAAGTTGTCTGTCGTTTGTACTTGTTGCTTTAGGGCAAAATCGTAAAAAATCGTAAATTGAATTTAAAGAAATAAAAATTTATTTTTAAGTCATATCGCCCAGCCCTAGCTGCAGCTTATGTGCAGCCATCAGCCAAACGCTTCAGTTCCCCCCATATTGTGATTTACACAATAAATGAACCTGTATTCTTTTACCAAGCACCCAGGCCATTTATTTAGGAGTTAGATGCAGATATGTTAAAAACAGCCCTGTGTCACAATGATGAAGAATCCTGAAATCAATTCTCAGATCCAGATGGTGATCTTGATCATCCCCAAAATCTACTCACTTCTTCATTGGGCCATTTCTGACCTTTCCTGAATGGTGTCATCAAAATCCATCCATATTGTTTGTGTTATTGCTAACTAACAAACAATCCCTAGCAAAAACATGATAAAAACACAAGAAAGGGGTTTCTAGTATGAAATTCATGTTACATTAACCATGACAGGAGAGGTGTTCAATAGAAAACAATTGTGCAGACTAAATAAGTGTAATGGCTTGATTATCATTATTACATACTTGCAACAAAATCTTTTATTTTGAAAGACTCTCGGTTTAAGGTCAGACTGATAAATCGAGGCAGTAACAGACTACCTGTGTGAACAGAAACTAACGTCGATTTGTTTTTGTTTTATGAAGCCGCACAGACTAGTTTTAACTGATCACAACAGAGAGCAGAGCGGAACCCAAAAAGTTTGAGAGGGTTTCGGACGCCCGGGGGACTATGAATAGCTTGTTTCCATGGACAAACTTACACCCTGTTCACTCAACCAGAGGTTGTAGTTTGTCCGATTATTCCTAACGCATCTTTACAGTAAGAGCTCATATAAGACCACCTACAAGTGTAACCAACAGTCCACGTTACTTACAAAACACGATTTGCTTAAATTCCTCAGTGGGACAGAAAAGTAAGCAACTTGTTACAGTATTTTATATTCTTGAGGTGCATGCGGTGTGTTTTATTTATCACTAACTGACTTCCAAACTTACAATAAGGGTATGAGCAGAATGTCACTTACAGAAACCAGAAGATATGTGAGTATTAAAAACAGGATCCGTCCACAGCTCCAAAAGGTCGGAGTGCCCATTTTCTTCCCACCCAGCACTGGCCGCTGCAGCTGGGGAAAAGGAAAACCCGAGTCCGTCCGTCCGTCACCCCCCCACGTCTACCGGAGTAAGTCACCTTCTTTCCTTCACACTTTATTTCTCTGTGAAGAGACGCGGGTGTTCCTCTGGGACCCGTAATATCTCACCAACAAGTAAATAAAAACCCTTATTGTCGACTGTTTTTGACGGAAACGCCAAAAAACACTGAAGACCTTCAGGCGCGCCTCCTCCTCGGAAATCGGGACTTTGTGGGAATGGTTATGGGCTGAATGCAGCTTCACAAAGTCTGGTAAATCCTGAACGGAACGAACGATGCAGGAAAAGTAAAAGGCGGAATGGAATTCAAGGAGTTCTGAAAGAGAGGACAGCTAATCTGTGAGGGGGGGACGCCACCCAGACCCAACAAACCACGCCTCTCCTCTCATGTCCTCACAAAAACTTTGATCCTCACATCTTGAACATCTGCTCTCGTATAAGTTTTGTAATGTTTTACTCACGGACATGTTTCTAAATCGCTGTTTTTTCCCTTTTGTAATGCTGCCCATTTAGCATGGAAGACAGACACCCAGAAAGTTGATTCTCTGATGTTTATTCTTCCCTATGCCCTCACAATGTGAGACTTTGTATATATTAAAATACAGTTTAAAACACAATATAATAATATGTAAAAATAAAAATATTTCTCATTTTTCACAATTTACCACACTGGTTTAACTGATATGTGCTTAATAATAAACAGTAGAGATTGATTCTCTAAGTGTACAACAAACAATACAAAAGTAAAATTGCACTAAAATGGTACATCACAAGCAAAACATTGTCATAACAGACAAAGTAGAACATGAAACAAAACTCTCAACAAAATTACCAGTTAACAAAACTCACATGCCCACAGAAGACATAAAAAACACTCAAATGTATGTCAACTGGCAGCAACAGCATTTGTGGATGCTGCAATGCAAAATAAATGTTACAAAAAGAACAGAATAAAATGGTTCTAAACAAGTTACATATTTGTAACCATAGCTGCTGAAGAATTAACATGTGTCTAAAACGCAATGTAACACAAACAAAACTCTGACCAAATAATATTAAATTGTGCCAAAATAAATACAGATCAGTACAGAATAAAGTTTACAATTTAAATTGTAACATTTACACAGAAACCTATAAAAATACTGGTGCTCCTAACCTGGTTCTGCCAGATTTTTGTAGCCCCATCTCTTGTCAAGTTGGGGGAAACACATACATCTGGAACTGCTTCATTTGACACCGTTTATAAAAGGGAGGGACTTTCTGGGTTAATATTTTGTGCTGAATGCGCGAGAAAGTGCCCACCTACCATGTCTTTAGCCAATCCTAGCAAATCAAGCTCTTGCAAATCCAGTCGGGAGTAGAGCACATACATTGTTACCACCAAGAAAAGCACAACGCATCTTTACGATCAAGAAATGCACAAAGTTCTTACCTTTGCTCATTTTTCAACAAAGAAATCGTCTCTAGTTCTTCTAAAACAAGCCGCGTTTACATGTGCAAAATGTCTTTATTATGATCATTGTTGGAATTAGAATTTAACCATGTACATGGGCCTTGAAAACATTTTTCAGATTATGCTTATGGTTTCCTAATGATTTTACACTAGCTGGAATGACAATTTTTAAAAGGTTAGCATTTGTTCACGCCAGGCTTTTATAATAAGGCCACATGCACGCACACTGAAAAACAAGGTTTTAATTTCTCTCCCGTCTTGACGTCAAACCGGCCGGATGTGCTATATTTGGACAGCTGCTGCAAGCCCGCCCCGCCCCTCTCTGTGCTCCTCTCCCCCTCTTATTCAGTCGAGGGCAGCCATTACTGAATCTGTTTGGATTGCGGACAAAGAAAAAAGGAGAAGCACATGTGAGTTGTTCTGTTTCTGACTGCCAAAGTCAACAAGTAGATGTTTCTGGTCTCCCGACATTGGACCAAGCTACGAGTGACGAGTGGATTAAATTTACTTTTAATGAGCTGTTCCTGCAACCTTTCCCGGGTCTTGGTATCTGTGCTAAACATTTCAACTTTACTGCAGTTCAAACGGTAAGACTATAAATTTATTAGTGGAGCCGGGATTTGGATGCAATCTCTCCACTTAGCACTTGAAGCTAGCAGGCCTCATAGCCAAGCTTTGAGCACAACATGGAATGCTACTTCTTTAAAAAAAAGAAGTCTTTTACAAGTGTAGTCAGCAATTTAGACACAGTGATCTAAAACCAGAGAACCATTGACATACCGGAGGGTCTGGCGGCGCCAGTGTCTGGCAGCCTCGCCTCTGTCAGTGTGTTTCCCAGGACAGCTGTGGCTACAAACATGTGTGTAGTTCATCATCACCAAATGTGCTAGTGTGTGTGTGAATGGGTGAATGACAAAAAACTGTAGTGTGAAGCGCTTTGAGGGTTGTAGGACCTGAGTAAAGCGCTATACAAGTACACGCCATTTACCATTTACCATACCTGAACATGCCTTTGAACTAGGTTTGTTAACCGTCCGGTAACAAATGGAATCGTCCGGTATTTAGAGAAACTATTATGTTCCATGTTGAGGTGTAAAGGATTGTGCTTTGTCCTGTATTTCAACTTGTACAAAAAAGACACAGCTGGAGTTATTTGGTGTCTATACAGTATAATGCTGTGCAGCTGCCCCTTCTCATTTTCTCCCCTTCCTCTTATCTATGAACTGATCGGTTTATCAGGTTATGTTTGCTGGAGCCACAGCTGTAAAAGCTGCTGGTCATGATTAGGGATGTGCCGGTCAAGATTTTTAGCCCTTGAGTCCGAGTCTGAGTCATTTGATTTTGAGTATCTGCCGATACTGAGCCCCAATCCGATTTTATGTTAAAAAAATGAATAAAAAGGAGCAAATAAACAGATCCAGGATTTTCCTTATGTTGTATTGAATTCACCCTATTTAATATTTAGCTGCAGGGACAGGACAACCAGCAGTCCTGGGACAGCCGGTTGCGGCCACTCCAGCACGTCCTGGGGTTTCCCCTGGGCTTCTTCACAGTGGGGAGTCATGAAGTTTTTACTTGTGTGTAAAAATGGACATGACGAGAGCTCATTTCTGTACTGTGAGCACGCAGACAGTCCGAACGCACACAAACCGGTGGACGGACATTACGATATTAAATAAAACGTTATGTAATTAAATAAGCTGATCAAAACAGCAGCCACTGCAGAAAGAGTAACATGGTCATGGGCTGTCTTCTGCATGCAGTATGTGATCAACTCCACTCCATGAACCAGTTTAAAATAATATCATAGGGATTTAATATGATTATAAACTAACACCAGAACTCATGCTAACGCAGCTAGCGAAGCTAGTGGAGCTAATGGGGCAACATTCTCAACACATCATCCACTGAGCCAATTAAAAAAGATTACCTCGAAGAAAATGTACGCATTGAGGCTTTTATAAGTCCTCATCTTCTCCACTGTTGTGTAGACTACAGGACTGTTAACATTCACTGTAATAATATGTGACCGACACGGTGGTTAGCCAGAACCGAACTGTTTATTCCAAACTCTCTTGAACCTTCACCTTACACTGCTACGGTGGCCTCCTAGGACCACCATTGTAATTCCATTATCCTTACATCCCCCTCCTTTTATTTTAACAACCTAACATAGAATTACGGTCACTTTTTTTTTTTTTTTTTTTTTTTAA
>SSNP01000032.1:950669-971596 GCA_006937955.1 Pachypanchax playfairii | reverse complement strand
TTTTTTTTTTTTTTTTTTTTTTTAACTCATGCACAAGACTTAGATGCCTGTAAAGTTGTTTATCTTCACAACTTGAACCTGAAATAAAACAAAACAAAACAATACAGCAGTCGTAAAGAATGGCAACATAAGTTTCTAACCCTGCTCCCTTCTCATTCCATGTGATGAAAACATTTCAGTGTCTCTTTAGGATTTAGAGATTCAGCCTTTCAGGAGCCCTAATTTGATGCCTGGACTTCCTGAGCGGAGCCATCTCCGGCTCTGACATTGTCACTTGTGAGTCCAGAGGACTGTTGCATTCCTCTGATGTGCGTAGCTGATTTGCCATCGACTTCTCCTGTTGTGCATCTCGTCCACTGCACTCCCCTGTCGAAGAAGCGGCACCGCTGGCCTCCATAGAGGGCGACTGTGTTTTAAGCAGCTGAGACCTGTTTCATCGAACCACAGCACCGGTGTCTGTCATGACTGTATAGGACCTTGGAGCCACTTCACTCAGTACTGTTCCTGTACGCCGCCAATCTTCCTTTTCTGTGTTGAATATGCGGACCCTGTCGGCGGTCTGAAGAGGTGGCAAGGGTTTTGCTGTGCGATCAAAGTAGCTTTTTTGTTTTTCTTGTAATTGTTTCATCCTGTCTATCAGAGGTGTGGCGTCGTGTTTCCTCACTTTTGGGATCTGTAGGCATCTGCCCATGAGCAATTCGGCCGGAGACTTCCCACATGCCAGAGGCGCAGCTCTGTACGACAGCAAGGCCAGATACAGATCCTCACCACATGCCTTTTTTAAAAGGCCTTTGACAATTTGAACACCCTTCTCAGCCTTCCCATTTGCTTGTGGGAAATGCTGGCTCACTGGAACATGTTCAAATCCATACTCATTGGCAAACTGCTTAAACTCCTGACTGGCATATTGGGGCCCATTGTCCGAGACCACAATGCTTGGAATGCCATGACGTGCAAAACAGGACTTCATGTGTGTAATTACACCCATAGCAGTTGTGCTTGTGAGAAGTGCCAACTCTGGGTAGTTGGAGAAGTAATCGATGATCAGTAGATACTCTCTCCCTTGGAAATGGAACAAGTCCGTCCCCACTTTTTCCCAAGGGTGTCCTGGCATCATGTCTGTGAGCAGTGGCTCTTTTTGCTGTCTGTTATGGTAAGTAAGACATGTGACACAGTTGTGGATCATCTCAGTTATGTCCTGGTTCATACCTGGCCAGTACACAGTCTGTCTGGCTAGTCTCCTTGTTTTTTCAATGCCCAGGTGCCCTTTGTGCAGCAATCCTAGGACCTCCTTCCTCAACACTGTTGGAATGACAATTTGGTCAACTTTCAACAGCAAGCCATCCGCCACCGCCAGTGAGTCCTGGAGTGAGTAATACTGAGGACAAGCCTGCTTTGGCCACCCACTGGTCATGTGTCTTATCACCTTCTGGAGCTGTTGATCTGCCGCAGTCTCAATCACTATTTTCTGTTTCAGCGTAGAGCTAACAGGTATGGTCTCCAACACGGCATGCACGTGGTCACTGATGTCTTCACATTCCTCTAGCGGGTCTGAGTCCTGGCTTTGTGCTGAACAGGCACGTGACAGAGCATCCGCCACTACCAGATACTTCCCTGGCAGATATGAAAGCTGATAGTTGTATCTCTGTAAGCGCATCATCATACGCTGGATGCGCGGCGACATCTCATTCAGGTGCTTTTGACTGATAGTTATCAGTGGCTTGTGGTCAGTCTCAAGTTCAATGTGTGGCAAACCGAACACATACGAGTGGAACTTGTCACATCCAAAGACGAGCCCCAGGCACTCTTTTTCTATTTGTGCATATCGTTTTTCTGTTTCTGTCATGGATCGTGCTGCGTAGGCTACAGGTTTCCAAGCACCGTCATGATCCTGCAGCAAAACAGCCCCCAGTCCATCTTTTGAGGCGTCTGTAGAGACCCGGGTCTTCCTATTTGGATCAAAGTAGGCCAACACCGGCTCTGTGACCAGAATGTTTTTGAGGTTCTTCCATTCTGCATCGTGTGTCTGGTGCCAAGACCACTCTGTCTTTGATTGTAGCAGCTGTCGTAGAGCCACAGTCTTTGCAGAGAGATTGGGCACAAATCTGCCCATGTAGTTCACCATGCCTAGTGCCCTTTGCACCCCTTTTTTGTCTGAGGGCGTGGGCATATCGGTCACTGCTTTGATTTTGTTCATGTCTGGCTGGACTCCTGCTGGGGTCAGTCGGTCCCCAAGAAATGTGACCTCCTGTCTGCTGAACTGACTTTTTTCTTTGTTCAGTCGGAGTCCATACTTGTGGAGTCTCTCGAGAGCCCTGTGTACTCTGTCATTGTGTTCTTCCTTAGTCTTTCCCCAGATAATGACATCATCTATGTAAACTCGTACTCCGTCCAGTCCTTCAAATACATTCTCCATTGCACAGTGAAAGATTTCTGGAGCTGAAGAAATACCAAAGGGTAGTCTCTGGTAGCTGTAGCGTCCAAAGGGCGTGTTGAACGTGCAGAACTCTGCACTCCTGTGATTGATTTGCAGCTGCCAAAACCCATGCGATGCATCGAGTTTTGTGAACCACTGTGCCCCAGCCATTTCACTGAGTATCTCCTCCCTCTTTGGTATTTGGTAGTGCTCTCTCATTATGTTTTCATTGAGGTCCTTTGGGTCCATACAGATCCTGAGAGCTCCATTTGGTTTCTTCACACAGACCATGGAGTTAACCCACTCCGTAGCCCCTTTGTTTGACTGGATGACATTTAATGATACCATTCTGTCAAGTTCTTTGCGAAGCTCCTGTCTCAGCGGAATGGGGATTCTTCGTGGAGCATGCACCACCGGTCTTGCCGTGTCCTTCAGTTTGATGCTGTACGTGAACGGCAATACTCCAGTGCCACCAAAAATGTGGGGATACTGAGATTCCCAGTAGTCGGCATGAGACATGTGTTCTCCTTTATTTACTGACAGTGATGCTGAGCTTTACTCTCAAACTGGGCAGAGACTGTTAAGACACGCTTACCCAGCCCCATTTCCTCACAGGCTTGATCCCCCAGAAGGGATTCTTTTCCTCCTGGTTCTATTACAAACAGCAAAGTTTTTGTGATGTCCTTGTTCTGAACCCCGTGTTTCAATCATCAGCCCATTGTAAGCCTTTAATCCCACCTTTTTGTTCTCAACTACTGGTTTGTGTTGTAACGAGCCAAAGTCTTTCAGCGTGATCAGATTTGCTTTAGCACCTGTATCAAGTTTCATGTGAATCGTCGTGCCATTCACTGTAAGAGGCACAAACCATTTGTCTGCACGTATTGTGTTCACATGTCCATCCAGTGTCGCAGTGGCATCATTTTCTACAGCACCAACAAACATTGCATCATCTACATCACCTAACTCCCTGTCGGCTTCCATCATGTTGATGTTCGATTGTTTCCTGTTGTGCCCCGCAGAAAAACACACCTTTGCGAAGTGGTTTCTCCCCTTGCATTTCGAACAGACCTTTCCAAAAGCAGGGCACTGCCTGAAGCGATGTCTGCCACCGCAGCAACTGCAGGTTGTAACGTCACGGTCAGTTCCTCGTGTAGCACGTTCAGTTTCAGACCGCTGCGTGCGAGCCCTTTCCACTCTGCTCACACCCGCCATCTCAATCTCCGTAGATAGACCGGATGGCTGGTCAAACGCTCTAATCTGTCTCTCAGTCTGTTCGCTCACTCTGCATATCCTTATCACATCTTCAAGCGTCAAGTTATCCTCTCTCAGCAGGCGCTCTCTCACTTTTTTATTGTGTACACCAAAGACGATTTGATCACGCAGCAAGGAGGACTGCATGTCGCCATAATTACAGGACTGCACTTTCAGCCTGAGATCAGTCACATATGTGTCGAAAGATTCACCTTACTGCTGCACTCGGCAACGAAATACATGCCACTCAAACACTTTGTTCTTTTTGGGACTGCTGTATGCATCAAATTGTTCTATAACTTTGTCCAATTTGTTTCTGTCATCATCTTCTTCGAATTGAAATGTATTGAATATGTCATGATTTTAAGGGTTTGTTTCGAACTCCAAGTGCGACCCAACTCCAAACACACACAGAAACAGGAATCAGTTGCAGTGAGTTTAATATTTACAGTGCACAAAGAACAGTACAATAGTTTTGAATGTGCACGCTGAGGAACACAGGACTGGAACTGAGGCAGGGTACAGGCTCGATCCTGGTAGCAGAGGAGAGACACGTTAGAGACACGTTGATATGACCAGTTGCGGTGTGCGGGGATCGTGCTCATACAACTCACGGTGAAGCAGGTGCTGGAGCAGCGTGAGGAGGGATCCTAGGAACACTGCAGTGGTGGTGGTGATCCAGGAGTCGAGGGTGTGAGAGGAGATCCAGAGAGTGTTGCTGTTTTCCATGGTAGAGGTTGAGGCAGGAGTGACAGCACGCTGTTCCAGGCAGGTGTGGTTCCAGAGGGGGCCAGAGGCAGACCTGGAGCCAGGCAGTAAAGAGAGAGAGAGTTGTGGAGCTCACGACTGCAGGAACCCGTGGCAGAAGAGTCCTCTTTCCTGCGTGGTTGACGACCACGCAGAGGCACTCAATCCAGGAGGAGCGCTCAAGGACACAGGACTGAGAGAAGGGAGTAGAAGGCAGGTTAGAAACAACTAACGTTCAGTACTGTTAGCATAAACCTCTGGCCACACTGTTACCACGGAAAGTAGTGGAACAAACTGGCATCTGTCTGAGGTTCCTCCTCAGCATAAATAAAAGAGCCACACCTGCAGCCACTGATCAGCTGCTGCCACGCCCTGTAATGAGAATTAGTGCAGGGAAAACACAACACCACACACCAGCCGCAGAGATCCTGACAGAATATTTCAATCGCTTGTGTCCCAGCTATCGTGAGTAACAATGCCACTCTCTGCTCACCACTTTTCCCACTTGCGCCGACAGCAGTTAAATACAGCAAAAACGCTTGTTTGAGCTGTTTCCATGCATTATCCGAATTTCCAGTGAGCTTCAATGGTTCAGGTGGTTTTATTACATCCATGTCGCCCGATGTCGCCCCTTCTTAGCCACTCCTGGTACCATGTAATAATATGTGACCGACACGATGGTTAGCCAGAACTGAACTGTTTATTCCAAACTCTCTTGAACCTTCACCTTACACTGCTACGGTGGCCTCCTAGGACCACCATTGTAATTCCATTATCCTTACATTCACATTTTCACACACGTTGCAGTCAGTCGTCATGGAAACGTGTCCCCTCCTAAAATGGCGGCTGTGAGGGAAACTGTCCCAGATACTGACGTTACATGAAATGGTGTATATGCATTAAAAACTAATAAGAATATAGATAAATATACAGTATGTCTGTGTCCTGATCGGGAGGTAACGTCCGGTTCCGAGTCTGAAAATACGTGATTGAGCCCGATATCCGATCACGTGATTGGATCTGGATATCCCTAGTCATGATATTAGTTTGAATATCTGGTGAGAAGGAAACCTGAAGATGCAACCAGGAGATGTCTGTACATATTAGAGCTGTCTGAATCATAATTTCTATTTTGCAAAAACTTTGTATGACCTCCTAGTAATGAGCTTTTTGTAAAATATACTGCTCAGTTTACTTATTTGAATATTTTTATTTATATCTTTTATATCTTTTTTCATGAACCTTTTTATTGTTATTATTATATCATACCTATAGTAACTTATTTTATATTTCTTCATTATCATTATTATTATTACTAGTATACAATATACAGGTCTTGTTTTTTTTATTTTACTTTACTTTTCTTAACTCCTAGTTAGAGAATCAGACCAATCAGTCTGGGGTTCACTCGAACAACTGATTGTACGTGTAGGACGCATCAACAGCCTCATTTCTGATTAATTAAATTGGAGAAGATCGTGTGTATCAGTGACTCTTTCTGTGATGTGAAAACCTTAGTTTCACATTCCTGAGAGCAACAAAAGAACCCAGGATCTCCACTTTTTGTGAATGGTTCCTGTCACTTTCGACACCTCTATGACTGGAAAGCACTCTCCAGTTCGAATCTGGTCTGAGAGCCTCTTTGAAGCTCACACACCCTGCCGGGATAATTTATGCATTCCTATGTTAACCACTAAAAGCATAGGACACCAGAGCTCGGAGTCCACCATTTCCTGCCTCCCTGTCAAAGGATAAATCTTTTTGTGTTTGGATAACGCATGCCAAAGCATTCTGTGTTGCTCGAGCAGAGACGGGATGTCTCCTGATGTCACCAAAACACCCCCTTTTAACGACGAGATGTCACTTCAAAAGGCCAAACCCAAATGGTCACAATGATTGAATCAAGAAGCCCTTGTGAGCAACTGAGAGACTCCAATATACATATGAACTATTTAAAGCAGAACTAAGTAAGTTTTGCTCTCACTCTCCCCCTACTGGTCCCCTGTGAAAGCTCACTGTCGTAACGTTCCCCCGCCGCCGCCGCAGACCCCCCCCCACCCCCGCCACCGTCCCCCCAACAACAACGCGCAGAGAACGCTTTTGCAAGAAGAAAGAAAAACAAAACCAAGAAAATGTCTTGACAGGTGAGTATTATTGTCATCTTTGCGCTCCTAAGGGTGGCGTTGCTAACAACGGTAAGGGCTTCATGCTTGTATTTATGTACGTGAGTGTGAGTGCCGTAAAGCAGGTTTGTTCTCGCGAGATTAGTCGGGTCCGATCCACTGAAAGTTGCAAGTGCTGCTTTCAGGACACAGACCCCGGAGGGAGGGGAGGGACCCACGAATCACCCCGCCAAGTCCTTGTTTACCCCCACAGGGACTCTAGAAAACATTTATTGAGGTGAAAAAACTTACTTAGTTCTGCTTTAATGTGATCACAGTTAATTCAATCAAACCTTTCTTTACAGGTATCAAACCATTTTCTTTGCTCTGAAGTAATGTTCACCCAGTTTAACTAAATGATAAAATGATTTGATGTATATCTGAAAACTATATTCAGTGAAACTCTGATAATAAGCATGTAAATTCCAGATGTATGCAACTGTTAATCTGATCAATGACTGTTAACCAAAAGTCCTCTCCACAGGAAATATCTAGGAAACATTTGTTTTTGAGAGAAGTATTTATACATGAATTCATGATACATTGTTCAGTGAACAAAACGAAATGTGTTTAAATCACTCTCTTCAGTAAGTCGCTATAAAGAGCAATGTAATCTAAATTTCTTTAAACAATGCTTTGTTTAACCATGTTACAGATCTCATTAGGATATATTGAATTAACCTGCAAATCCCTTCTTTATTACTCAGGAATAAATACTGATATGTATAACAGTAATATGTCATTAGAATAAGGAAACGCTGTTTGTTCATTCTTGCTAAAAGATAAAATTGATGGTAATGGTAGTTTCACAAAGAGTGGATGAGTAAGCGTTTTTGTTTGATATAATTTAAGAATCTGTAACCGATACCAGAGGGCAGTCCTAAAATTTAAATTCCCAAAAACGGATTTATCATTGGCTAAGAGCCAGTAAAAACAAGCCCAGAGGTGAGCGAAATAGTTTATATTGACACCTCTCGAGGCACACTCTCCCTATCTCCTAAAGCTCCTGCAAACTCTCTCCCGCCTGAAGCCCCTTTTGGGCTCTGCTCCTTCTTTTTCTTTTTTTTTTTCCTTTTTTCAAGACTTTCGTCATCTTCATCTTATTTTTACTTAATTTTTCTTTAAGCCTACTTGGCTCTCGTTTTTATCATTTTTACCCCGTTTTTCGAGTTTAAGACCTTTTTGATTTGATTTTAACAAACTCCTCGTTTATTTGAAACTTAAGCTTTCGTTTTAATGCGCGATTTTCTTTATCTTCAAAGTTCATTTTTCTTTAAATTCGGCGCACGTTCAAACACGCAAAGTATTTTATTTGAATAGTTTAATTCCACAAAACCCAGACCTTCACGTCGCCAGCTGAAAGAAGAGACTACAGATCCCAGAATTCCTTCCGTGGGCCTTCCGACACGTGACGAGAACCACCAGTGACCTGATCCTTATACCACTATGAAGCAACTGTTATTCTACCTGGGCAAAGTTCCGACACTCGGAGAAGAGTTACTTCGAGTCGACGGACCTCTCTAGGAACCACGGAGCAAAACTCTCCACCCATTGCTGCAAAAGAGTAAGAGATCGATTTCATTTAATCCATGACAACGGATTCAAAACATTTGTTGGTTCGTCTCAGTGGCCCGGAAGTGAAATCTATGTCTCAATTTTTGCCTCTTTTCTCTCACCCCAAAAATACAATTTTCCTTAAATTTAAAATTCTCACCCTTTTGTTAAAGGAGTAATTTCCGTTTCCTCACCCACTCTTACTAGTGTTTAAGATTCTTGAACGTTAGAAAGTCTACTTATTCTAGAAACATACTAAGTCTGACATCATTTCCTGTTCGTAGCATCGTTAATTTCATTAAATGTTTTAGTTGTTTATTTGTTTGTTTGTTTATTGGTCTGTCTTCCTTGTTGTTCAATAAATATTCACCTTAATTTTAATTGGCAGATTCAGTGGGTTTTTATGTGTGATTTGAGTCACTCACTATCTGGACGGACATGCGACTTCATATTATGAGACTGAAATAATTTGATTAAATATTCTAATATTTAATTCCTTCGAAAGAAGGTGGTGCCCCAAATAACACGTATTGAAGAGGCAAACATTCATAATACGTGTTCCCCTACATACGGGATACCAGATCTCTCAAACATTCATCACACAAACGTGAACAAATTTAAAGCTGGAGTGCGTAACTTCTGTAACTTCTGTCGCCCCCTAGCGGAATTTTTGCGTCATTACAACAATAAAGCTGGCGCTTCCATATGACGTAAGCCCAGCTGCCACCGCTTTATCTCTGCCGTTGTTATTCCAACCGGTATCTGTCTTAATCAAGCTTCAAATTCAGTCTGTTTACTTTACCTGGCTCTATATTTGTTTCAATAAATATCATTTCATTGTTGAAAAAATCAAGAGAAACCAGTAAAATATAAAAATACTGGTAAAAAAACCTTCAGAGTTCAGGTTGGATTGTTTACAGGTTTGATTGTTCACTTTAATCTACATTTAACAGTTTGGTGTTGAAATTTATTAGTCAGCTGTTGGGGCCACAATGATCTATTTGTCTTATTCAGTGAATTTTTTCAGTTTTGACACGATGCAGAATCCTGCAATCAGCTACACTGATCTGACTGACTGAAAAACCGTTACACTGGCAAACTGACAGACACAAACTGACAGACACAAACTGACACAGATAGAGACAGAATCAGCTGATCAGCTGGAACTTCGGCGCTCTGGGTTTCATCTGGTGCGCATTTTATAATTTGACAGTGTGTGCGGACCTGCGGACCACTTATGCACCCGTGAACATCAGCCAGATCTCTTCTCTCCACCGAGGAAAGCGACGCCGATACAAATTCGCGTTTGCCTTCTCCTTCGGTCACTTTCCTTCTTAGCCAATAGTCCCTCTGCCGAACGTCCAGGAATTATTATTTTTTTTTCGTGGTAGGATCCACTTCCCGATAAGTGTCTCTCGGCTGTTTATTTGGATTCTCCGCCATGTCGACCTTCACGTTCTGCCGGCTGCTATGAGACACTGCGTTCTATTTCTTATTATTTTTCTTGTTGTGACATAAAAGACGTAATTTCATGTGCGACAGCGCGGGAATGTCGCAGTGAACACGCAAAGTAAAAATGATATATATTGAAAAATACCGTGAGATGTTTGAGGAGCCGATCGGCTTAATCTGCATTGTGTCATCTCCTCTGATAGTGGCTTGGATGAAACGGACATCCACGGACATGTAAAAGTTACGCACTCCAGCTTTAAATCTTCACATTCCGTTCAACAGAGTTTTGATAACATCCTCCTGTCAGCTGCTGCAGAGAAAAGACCAAATGCAGACCAAATACATACAGACAGCACTCACACCAGGGCTGGACTGGGACAAAAATTCGGCCCGGGCATTTTAACTAGAGACCGGCCCTCCAGATATTATTGGAAATGCAATAAAACATTTGAATGATAACAAACACTGCTGTCACAGTGATGTACACTGGTGGAAACCTGAAATCAAGACAAAGACTAGAGGTGAGACATGATCATTAATGAATATTAAAATAAATAAATGACAGATTGTTGTGTGGCTGAGCTGCCTGTGGTTGTGGTTGTGTGTGTGGGTGTGTCTGCTTACTTCCTCACAGGTGGATCAGCTCTGGAGCGCAGGTGTGGCTCATCTCCTCATCACCTGAGTTGAGATTTAAGGGGAGGATCAACATGAGACGGGCGCCCGATAGTTCTACTTCCTTCGTGGTAGAGTGGCTGCATTACTAACCTGATTCATTCCTTTTGCTGAGCCTTATAACGCTTGGTCTCCTTTCTTTCCTTCCAGGATCTCCACCCGGACCTGACGCCTTCCCGCAGGTCCTTACCTCCTATCCTGGGGAGCAGTCCGATCCACGGTTCTCATACCAAGTCTGGTTTCTCGGATCTGCTCCTAGCCCGTCTCTCATCCTCCCCAGAGCTGCACCTGCTGGACCATCAAACAGAGCCTGAGCCGATCTGTCCACCCTCCAGCACCTGCACACCTTCTACCGGACCCACAGTCCTAGCTCTCAGCCTCCAACCACTCCTCCTCCTCACAACCACCAGCACCATCGACCTCTCCGTAAGCTCTCTCTCCACATTCATGCTTGCTCATCCTTGCTACCAACCAGTCCACTAACCTGTCTTCTCCACTTCTCGATCCTACCTGTTCCTCCAGTGAGGCCCGGTTCCTGTACTGCCAGCCGCACAGGGACTCAGTGCCTGGCTGTTGTTTTCTCCCTTTGTTTCCAGTATCATTAAAACATCTTAAACTCTGTTTTTGTCGTCCTGGAGTTGTGCTTGTAAGAGGGTTCTAGCATCACAAAAAACGGTCATGACACAGAGTTAGTGATATTTTCAGAAACTATTTATTTACCACATCAACAAACAACATGGCAGCACAAATTTTTTTTTTTAATACCTTTTAATACCTTTTTAAAACCTTTAAGCAGGGTTAAATAAGGGTAAATAAGCGAGGGTACATTAGTCCATTTCCAAGTCATTAAGAGCATAACAAAGCCAACGAGTATGTGATTTATTTTTTTTCAAGTCAAGTCAACTTTATTTATATAGCGCTTTAAGAACAGCGGCAGCTGATACAAAGCGCTGAACAAAGTTAAACAGATAAAAACACCACAAAAGAATGTGAAACATTAAACATATAAGACATAAAATAACATGATTAAGATAGAAAGGCTCAAGATGGGGGGAAAGCCAAGGCAAACAAGTAGGTTTTAAGTTGAGACTTAAAGACAGCCAGAGACGAGGCTTGTCGGATCTGTAGCGGTAGCAGGTTCCACAACCTCGGACCCGCCACAGAAAATGCTCTGTCCCCCCACATCCTCCGGCGAGACCGTGGCACCTTCAGCAGCAGTCGACATTATTTTAAAACATTACTTTTTTGGTAATTTTTCCAGATCTCAAAAACACAGAGCCAATGGCTTTGACGAGCACTAGCTGAATCTACTTCAACCTTATACCTTTCTTTAAGAGACTAAAGGCACCAGACTTTACTAACTAAACATAACTAAGACAAATTAACAGATACAAAATATGAAATGACCATAAAACTAAAATTTAAAGAGAAAAATGAACCATTTTTAATGACTTTATTGCAGATTTATCATATTATAAGTATTGGTACATGGTATCTGTTAACTTTAACTGATACTTTTACATACGGTATTGGGGCTGATACCAGGATCGATGCATCCCTATTAGAATGCTTAACTAAAAAACATTTTGCATGTGAGGTAGTTGAATGCACATAGTATGCATGTGCTGGCGCATGGTCAGGATGGTACCACCTCTGCCTCAATTTGAGCCAGGAAAAACCCTGTTTAAGTGAAAGGAGGCAGAGTGAATAACACTTAATTGGCTTTTTTTACACACAGTACTGATACAGTATGTAAAAAATGATTGAATATATTGACATAATATGCAGTACTTACTTACTTCTGAAGAAATGATAATGGGACCCTGAAAAACAGAAACAAGTGAAAGAACAGACAAGGTGAGAAAGAATGGAACTTGTTGGATTTGTCTTTTATACATAAATATATTTATTGATGTATATTGTTTTTATTTTTAATGCTTTATATGATCACCGTACTAGTATCTTATTCTCCAAAACTAGCTGGAACATATAGTAGTACTTACATAAGAACATAAAAAGTTGCATGAGAACCTCTTAAAGTCAAGTTCAAGTTCACTTTTTTATAAAGCACTCTTACACTGACAGGCAGATCAAGGTGCTTTAGAACAATAAAAACGGGAGAAAGAAATAAAGCAAAAAATTGCATAAAAACAGAAATTAGAAACAAAACATTTTAAAAAACAGCAACTAAGTACCAAAGGCTTTATAAAAAAGAAAGGTTTTAAGTAAAGACTTAAAAATAGCAAGGGACTCAGCGGACCTGATTGATGGAGGTAAGGCGTTCCAGAGGGGGGGGGGCAAACACAGAAAAAGCTCTCCCGCCTTTTCTTATATACCGGGGCTTTGGTTCAACTAAAAAATTTGCTGTTGAGGATCTTAAGGATCTAGGGGGGGCATACCGGATGCATAGATCTGCAAGGTAAGGGGGGGCAAGATTATGTAAGGCCTTAAAAACAAGCAGGAGAGTTTTATATTGAACCCTAAAAGTCACAGGAAGCCAGTGTAGACTGGCCAGGACAGGGGTGATATGATCACAGCGACCTTTACCAACCAATAAGCGGGCGGCAGCATTTTGAGCCACCTGCAGCCTCGATAGAGTTTTCTTATTTATGCCTTGATAAAGGGAGTTACAGTAATCTAATCTAGACATTATCAGCAAGTGGATCACCTTTTCCAAGTCAGGTTTAGGCAGGTAAGCACCCTTAAGTGGAAAAAAACACTTTTTACCACTGCATTTACTTGTCTGTCAAGTTGTAAAGAGCTGTCGATAATAACCCCCAGACTTTTAACAAAAGGAAGAATAGATGACGACGTGGGAAACAAGGAGGTTAGAACCGTTTGTAAACTGTCAGGAACTGCAGCAAGGCCAAAAGTAATCACCTCTGTCTTCCATTCATTTAAAAGAAGAAAATTCTGAGTCGTCCATTCCTTAAACTCCTCAATACATTTAACCAAATTAGTAATGGAATGGTTCATAGGATCGAGAGAAATATAAATCTGTACATCATCTGCATAGCAGTGATAGGAGATACTGTATTTTCTAAAAATCAACCCTAAGGGGAGCATGTACAGAGAAAACAAGAGTGGACCCAAGATAAAACCCTGGGGAACACCACAGGTTAACCTTGAGGAGGCAGAAAACCACTGTTCCAACTGGACCTTACATGTCCTATTTGTTAGATAGGAACGAAAGCAGTCCAGAACGGTGCCCCTTAACCCGATAAATTTTTCTAAATGAGAGATCAGTATGTGATGATCTACAGTATCAAACGTTGCTGTCAAATCCAACAATAACAGAACTATCGGACGACTGGCATCCAATGAAAGAAAAAGATCATTAAAAATTTTTAAAAGTGCAGTTTCGGTGCTATGAAAAGATTTAAATCCAGATTGGAATTTATCTAAGTTCAAGTTTCAAGTTCAAGTTTATTTATTTATAAAGCGCCAGTTCGTGACAAAGTCATTTCAAAGCACTTCACAGAAAAATCAACCAATTAATAATAAAACATTTTCTATCTAAGGAACCAACCGATTGGGCTGAATTGTTATTTCAGCACAATCCCCCATCCTGAGCAGCACAATTGGCGACAGTGGAAAGGAACGACTCCCTTTTAACAGGAAGAAACCTCTAGCAGAACCCGGCTCAGGATGGGCGGCCTTCTGCCTTAGCCGACTGGGGTCTGAGCTGACAGGAAAGAGACACAGACAAACACCGATGGATTTTGGCCAGTCGTCATGTCTATAGAAAGATAAACAGAGAAACAGTTAATGGCAGCAGTAACAATCAAAAGCAATCACAATTTGATGACTCTAGTGGGAGTTTTTCATTCCTTGTTTATGTGAGATACACCCTCCTCAGAGGCAGCCAGAGTAAAGAAAGACAGCAGAGTGAAAAAATGTGGTCAGTGTGTCCTCCGGCAGTTTAAACCTATAGCAGCATAACTAAAGGGAAAGCTCAGGAGAACCCAAGCTAACCCTGACTATAGGATTGGGTAAAAAGGAAAGTTTTAAGTCTATTCTTAAAGCTACACAAGGTGCCTCACGGATAAAAAGTGGAAGCTGGTTCCACAGGAGAGGAGCCTGATAACTAAAAGCTCTTCCTCCCATTCTACTTTTAGAAATTCTAGGAACTACAAGCAGACCTGCAGTCTAAGAGCGAAGTGCTCTGTTAGGAGCATATGAAACAATAAGTTCTTTAATATAAAGATCTAAGACATAGATCTAAAATCTCATGCTGATTCAAGTGGGACTGTAGTTGATCCAGGACAAGTTTTTCTAAAACCTTTGATAAAAAAGGCAGTTTTGAAATTGGTCTATAGTTAGACAACACTGCAGGATCTAGGTTCGGCTTTTTAATTAGAGGCTGGATTAGTGCCGATTTAAAGAACTGGGGGACACATCCTGTTTCTAGGCAGCAATTAATGAGGTTTAAGATAATATGACCTAATAAAGAAAAAACATCACGGATCAGTAAAGGATGCACAACATCTGTGAAGCAATAAGTGGGTTTCAGCCCAAATATTACTTTCTGGAGTGCAGTCAATGAGACCGGTTCAAAGCAATCGCATACAGTCAAGACAGCAGCAGGACATACAGTGGAACAGGTGGATGGTGCAGGCAAAAAAGAAGACCTAATAGTTGCAATCTTTCCCATAAAAAAGGTTAAAAATTGTTCACAGAGTTCTGCTGATGGGGAGCTTTGCGATGTTTGCTGAGGGTTTACTAGGTTATTTAAGGTGACAAAAAGATAACGGGGATTATGAGTATTTTTAGCAATGAGATTTGAAAAACAAGTTGTTTTAGCATGCTTGACCCCCACTTGATATTGCACAAGGCTTTCTCTCCATGCGCTGAGAGAGACATGCAGTTTGTCTTTTTTCCATTTACGCTCTGCATGCCGACAGAGGCGGCGGAGTGCGCGAGTGGAGTCATTCAGCCACGGTTGGCAAACAGTTCTGGGGCGCCGAGCTGAAAGGGGAGCAATTGAGTCAAGGATGCTAGAACAGACTATGTTAAATTGATCTACAAAACTCTCAACATCAGCAGAAACCATAGCCTGGAGAGAGGAGTGACTTAGAGCTGCCATAAACAGTGCTGGAGTCTGATGAGATGTGTTTCGTTTGTATTTTACAGGAAAATTAGGCTTAGAGAAGGATAATGGAAGAGTAACATTAAACAGAACTGGGCAATGATTAGACAGACCAGCATCACAGATTTCAGTGACAGAAGCATTTAGCCCAAAGGAAAGAACAAGATCTAAGGTATGGCCTTTTTCATGGGTCGGGCCAGAAACGAGTTGCAGCAAACCAAAAGAATCAACAACCTGAAGAAAGTCTTGCACAAGTGGTTTAGATGGACAGCATACATGGATGTTAAAATCACCAACGACCAGAAGCCTTTCAGTCATGAGCATTAGGCTCCCAACAAATTCCGAGAATTCATCAATAAATTCCGTTTTAAATTTCGGAGGACGATAAACAACCGCGCACAAAACAGGAGGTTTTGACTGAAGCTGGAACAGCTGAAGTTCAAACGAAGAGTAGGAGTTGGAGTTCAGTTTATGACAAGAGTGGGATGATCTCCAAATGGTAGCAATACCACCACCCCTACCCCTGCCTGGGGGTCGAGGGGAGCTTACATAAGAGCAGTCTGGAGGTAAAAGTTCAGAAAATGGCAATGACTCACCCTCCCGAATCCAAGTTTCCGTAACAAACAACTGCCGAGACTCAAAGAAATCCTTCAGAAGAAATGTCTTATTCACCACTGATCTTGCGTTCAAGAGAGCCAGAGACAGGTCCGGACGCGTAGAGTCCTGACGTGAAGCTCGAGACAGGACGCGAAGATTAGACGCCGTCACTCCTTGTTGGATACGGCGACAACCAAGGCGATGTAGTCGATCGAAATGAACGTGCCAGTTTATCGATCTCGTGGGCCCAACAGGCAAAGACGCTTCCAGAAACGCCGCCAAAGAGTAGCCTCCATCCGTCCCTGGCGTAAAAGATCCAACAAGGAAGCGCTGTTTCCGTGTCAGCCGAAGGTAAGCCCGCACTCTTACCAATACTCCGCTGCGTTTGCCTCTCTTTCTCCCAGATCGCCTCACGTGCCCCCGAAATGGTATATTTGTAAACCAGGGGTGCATCGGGTCCGGTTGAGGAGGAGGAGAAAAGTGTTGAGATGAGCAGGATGATGCCAGGGGATTCTCCAAATTCAGTCTAGGAGTCCATCGCATGGACAAAAGAGTCTCACGATCATAGACCAAACGAGGAAACAGGTCAACGGAACAAACCGGGTGAACAGTAATACAAATAATTAGAGTCAGACAGAGTAAACAGCCGAAGACGTGGAGCAAGCCGCGGCCCAAACGCAAGTCTGATTAGACCCTGAAAAACAGAAAGGAACAAAGATTAGATGAATAATAAAATCTATTATATATTTATGTATAAAACACAAAAATGATAAAGTAGTTAGGATATTTAAAAATCAAAGTAACTTTAATGTTAATGTGCAGCATCACATCTCCTGGTGAATCTTGGTTTTAATCTATCTAAATTATATCTACAAGTCTACAGTAGATGGTTTATGATGAATTCTAGTCAAATCATTTGGTTTCATCAGTCTCTGCATAGTGAATGTAAATGAAATAAAAAAAACATCAGCCTGCGGCCCACAAAAGATGTCAGCCCACCGGGAAAATGCCCGGTATGCCCTATGACCAGTCCAGCCATGACTCACACTAATATCTCCTTTTCTTTTTGTTTCTATTTTTTTTATTTCCTTCTCTTCTCTACTGTGACTCCCTTTCACTCAGCCAAATATTTCTCTTTTTATTATTATTTTTAAAATTTATTTGCCATATACTTTCCAGACGGGGTTTGACACTCTTATCTGAACAACCAGACAAATACTAGTGATTTTCCTCCTACCATGCATGTTCCACATACATGCTGAGTCATTCATACGTTTCTTTCCCTACCTTTAACCTATGTTAACATTACTATTCAGAGACTGGACTCATCCCGTGTCTCCCTCTCCCTCAGTAGCAGCCCGGCAGCGCCGGCTTTAGGCAGCGCTGTCATTTTGCGGTTGTGGTGAAATCCAAACCGTACCCAGACTTCAGACCAACACAAGATGAGAGGTAAGTAACAGATTTATTTTACAGGAGAATGATTGTACAGAGAACTAGGAGTTAACAGTCTGTAAATTATATATCGTAACAGGAACTCAGGCACGGGATCTGGGAACTTCCGGAGGCGCTCTAGCGGTGGAGGAGAGAACAGGTTAGTGAATGCGGTTTCTGGGTTGATGATGACCAGTACGGTGTGCTGGGAATGTGCTCGCAGACTTACGGTGATTGGAGAAGGAGAGAAGCCTGGAGGAGGACTGCGGGAAACAGCAGTGGTGGTGGTGTGTCTGATGAGGGTGATGCTGATGACGAGAGTAATCCAGAGTGAAGCGACTGATGATGTTTTGTTGCAGAAGGGTGGACAGAGCTACAGCGAGGAACAGAGCAGGCGTGGACGGATCCAGGAGGAGAGACAGACAATCCAGGAACGGGAGCGGACGTGAGACGCACGTCAGAGACAGGAGCTGGGTCCTCCGAGCGGCACGGCAGACGGCCAGTGCGGGAGATGAAGGCACCCTGGGACTGGAGCTGAAATCCAGAGAGGACGGAACACGTGTAAAGCGGAACAAACTGGCGTCTGTCTCTGGTTCCTCCAGGGCTTTTAACCCAGCCTGGGCGGGGCTGGGTAATGAACCACACCTGCGCCTGATCAGCAGGATTCATCTCAGCTGCTCTGTCACACCCTGCAATGACATGGTTAGTTTCCAAACCCCAACAACACACCACTCACCAAATGCTGAGACCTGACAAGCGCTGACTCAGCACACTAAGCCTGTGGCTCGATCACACACACGTGTATATACACTCACCGGCCACTTTATTAGGTACACCTGTCCAACTGCTCGTTAACACTTAATTTCTAATCAGCCAATCACATGGTGGCAACTCAGTGCATTTAGGCATGTACACATGGTCAAGACAATCTCCTGCAGTTCAGACCAAGCATCAGTATAAGGAAGAAAGGTGATTTGAGTGACTTTGAACGTGGCATGAAACTGCTGATCTACTGGGATTTTCACGCACAACCATCTCTAGGGTTTACAGAGAATGGTCCGAAAAAGAAAAAATATCCAGTGAGCGGTAGTTCTGTGGGCAGAAATGCCTTGTTGATGCCAGAGGTCAGAGGAGAATGGCCAGACTGGTTCGAGCTGATAGAAAGGCAACAGTGACTCAAATAACCACTCGTTACAACCAAGGTAGGCAGAAGAGCATCTCTGAACGCACAGTACGTCGAACTTTGAGGCAGATGGGCTACAGCAGCAGAAGACCACGCCGGGTGACACTCCTTTCAGCTAAGAACAGGAAACTGAGGCTACAATTTGCACAAGTTCATCGAAATTGGACAATAGAAGATTGGAAAAACGTTGCCTGGTCTGATGAGTCTCGATTTCTGCTGCGACATTCGGATGGTAGGGTCAGAATTTGGCGTCAACAACATGAAAGCATGGATCCATCCTGCCTTGTATCAACGGTTCAGGCTGGTGGTGGTGGTGTAATGGTGTGGGGAATATTTTCTTGGCACTCTTTGGGCCCCTTGGTACCAATTGAGCATCGTTACAACGCCACAGCCTACCTGAGTATTGTTGCTGACCATGTCCATCCCTTTATGACCACAATGTACCCAACTTCTGATGGCTACTTTCAGCAGGATAATGCGCCATGTCATAAAGCTGGAATCATCTCGGACTGGTTTCTTGAACATGACAATGAGTTCACTGTACTCAAATGGCCTCCACAGTCACCAGATCTCAATCGAATAGAGCATCTTTGGGATGTGGTGGAACGGGAGATTCGCATCATGGATGTGCAGCCGACAAATCTGCGCCAACTGTGTGATGCCATCATGTCAATATGGACCAAACTCTCTGAGGAATGCTTCCAGCACCTTGTTGAATCTATGCCACGAAGAATTGAGGCAGTTCTGAAGGCAAAAGGGGATCCAACCCGTTACTAGCATGGTGTACCTAATAAAGTGGCCGGTGAGTGGCTGTGTATATATATATATATATATATATATATATATATATATATACATACACACATACAGTACAGACAAAAAGTTTGGACACACCTTTTCATTCAAAGAGAATGGGAAGGTGTGTCCAAACATTTGGTCTGTACTGTATATAGTAGATGTCATCGAGGAGTTTCTCAGAGGAACACTGGCAGGTGGCAGCCATCTTATGAGAGTGAAGCTCTCTGGCAGACTGTGTTGTAGTGAATGGAAGGGGCATGATCTTCACAGACATAAACACTTATCTCGCTGAAATCTTGATGGATTTTCAAACGGTTTGATGTTTTACAAACGGTTTTACCGTGACTATAATTCTGGATAGTTTTACATGTTGAAATTGCAGCTTTTCTTCTGGACAAACAACTTAATCTTGCAGCGTGTTTGTGGATCACAGCTACTATAAATATAGTTATAAATTTATATGATTTGCAATCAATTTGGTTTGTTAAAAACATCCTGTGTTACGATGCAGGACATTTTAGGCTTTATTGATCAGTGAAGATGTCAGACTTTAGTGCAGCATATAGATGTTCACATCACTGTTGTTTCAAACAAGAACATTTGGGATCATCTGTAACCTGTAAGATAATACACACTGAGGATAATCGTTAGTTACTTAATGTACAGTACAGGTCCTGAAAGTGTTGACAATAACTAATATAGCTGGTACATTTCACATTTTTTTTAAAGGTTTCTATAAACCAGAGACGAGGAGAAACTGGTCCTGGGAAGAGACTGTGGCCTCTGACAAGACTCTGATCTGCAGCAAGGAGGGGGGTGGGGGTGGGTTAACACGGTATGTCTTCTTGTATCTTTATAAAAGGAAACCTTGTACCTATTTTGTTTCGCAAATAAATGTCAATTACATGTCCAAGATGTTTCAGACAATGAAGAGAATATTTTATTATTTGTTATAATGTGATGACATCAAAATATATTCATTGGAATTATTGCATGTTAAAACCAAACACAAAATATGTTATTAGTAGGGCCGGGACTCGATTAAAATTTTAATCTAATTAATTAGAGGCTTTGTAATTAATTAATCAAAATTAATCGCATTTTAATCGCATATAAATATTTGACCAGAGAACAGTGAGAATTTTTTTCAAATGAATTTTTAGTATACCATTGAATCATGACCGAATACACATAAGCTTAAGCAACAAAATTTTGTTTATTTTTGTTAAACCAAGTCCAACAGACCAGTGCATTAAGTGTAGAAAATGTCTACGCTTGTACTCGGAGTCGGGCTAACGTCCACGCTAGCTGCTATATGTTTAACATTCAGGTGATACTTCAGGCCCGATGTGCTGTGGTGATGTGCAAATTCCTTTCTGCATAGCTTGCACACATGCTCTTATCCACGCTTCCATCCAGTCATTTTTTATAACAAAACTTCCCATCCACGGGGCCAATCAAAGTCGCTTCTTCATTCATGTTCACTGTGGTTTGTTGTTGTCCTAAATAATGAACGCTGGTAGATGCTCCAGTATAATCGGTCCGCTGAAACTCATGAGAGATGTTCTGCGGTGC
>SSNP01000032.1:898641-949956 GCA_006937955.1 Pachypanchax playfairii | reverse complement strand
GACGAGAGTAATCCAGAGTGAAGCGACTGATGATGTTTTGTTGCAGAAGGGTGGACAGAGCTACAGCGAGGAACAGAGCAGGCGTGGACGGATCCAGGAGGAGAGACAGACAATCCAGGAACGGGAGCGGACGTGAGACGCACGTCAGAGACAGGAGCTGGGTCCTCCGAGCGGCACGGCAGACGGCCAGTGCGGGAGATGAAGGCACCCTGGGACTGGAGCTGAAATCCAGAGAGGACGGAACACGTGTAAAGCGGAACAAACTGGCGTCTGTCTCTGGTTCCTCCAGGGCTTTTAACCCAGCCTGGGCGGGGCTGGGTAATGAACCACACCTGCGCCTGATCAGCAGGATTCATCTCAGCTGCTCTGTCACACCCTGCAATGACATGGTTAGTTTCCAAACCCCAACAACACACCACTCACCAAATGCTGAGACCTGACAAGCGCTGACTCAGCACACTAAGCCTGTGGCTCGATCACACACACGTGTATATACACTCACCGGCCACTTTATTAGGTACACCTGTCCAACTGCTCGTTAACACTTAATTTCTAATCAGCCAATCACATGGTGGCAACTCAGTGCATTTAGGCATGTACACATGGTCAAGACAATCTCCTGCAGTTCAGACCAAGCATCAGTATAAGGAAGAAAGGTGATTTGAGTGACTTTGAACGTGGCATGAAACTGCTGATCTACTGGGATTTTCACGCACAACCATCTCTAGGGTTTACAGAGAATGGTCCGAAAAAGAAAAAATATCCAGTGAGCGGTAGTTCTGTGGGCAGAAATGCCTTGTTGATGCCAGAGGTCAGAGGAGAATGGCCAGACTGGTTCGAGCTGATAGAAAGGCAACAGTGACTCAAATAACCACTCGTTACAACCAAGGTAGGCAGAAGAGCATCTCTGAACGCACAGTACGTCGAACTTTGAGGCAGATGGGCTACAGCAGCAGAAGACCACGCCGGGTGACACTCCTTTCAGCTAAGAACAGGAAACTGAGGCTACAATTTGCACAAGTTCATCGAAATTGGACAATAGAAGATTGGAAAAACGTTGCCTGGTCTGATGAGTCTCGATTTCTGCTGCGACATTCGGATGGTAGGGTCAGAATTTGGCGTCAACAACATGAAAGCATGGATCCATCCTGCCTTGTATCAACGGTTCAGGCTGGTGGTGGTGGTGTAATGGTGTGGGGAATATTTTCTTGGCACTCTTTGGGCCCCTTGGTACCAATTGAGCATCGTTACAACGCCACAGCCTACCTGAGTATTGTTGCTGACCATGTCCATCCCTTTATGACCACAATGTACCCAACTTCTGATGGCTACTTTCAGCAGGATAATGCGCCATGTCATAAAGCTGGAATCATCTCGGACTGGTTTCTTGAACATGACAATGAGTTCACTGTACTCAAATGGCCTCCACAGTCACCAGATCTCAATCGAATAGAGCATCTTTGGGATGTGGTGGAACGGGAGATTCGCATCATGGATGTGCAGCCGACAAATCTGCGCCAACTGTGTGATGCCATCATGTCAATATGGACCAAACTCTCTGAGGAATGCTTCCAGCACCTTGTTGAATCTATGCCACGAAGAATTGAGGCAGTTCTGAAGGCAAAAGGGGATCCAACCCGTTACTAGCATGGTGTACCTAATAAAGTGGCCGGTGAGTGGCTGTGTATATATATATATATATATATATATATATATATATATATACATACACACATACAGTACAGACAAAAAGTTTGGACACACCTTTTCATTCAAAGAGAATGGGAAGGTGTGTCCAAACATTTGGTCTGTACTGTATATAGTAGATGTCATCGAGGAGTTTCTCAGAGGAACACTGGCAGGTGGCAGCCATCTTATGAGAGTGAAGCTCTCTGGCAGACTGTGTTGTAGTGAATGGAAGGGGCATGATCTTCACAGACATAAACACTTATCTCGCTGAAATCTTGATGGATTTTCAAACGGTTTGATGTTTTACAAACGGTTTTACCGTGACTATAATTCTGGATAGTTTTACATGTTGAAATTGCAGCTTTTCTTCTGGACAAACAACTTAATCTTGCAGCGTGTTTGTGGATCACAGCTACTATAAATATAGTTATAAATTTATATGATTTGCAATCAATTTGGTTTGTTAAAAACATCCTGTGTTACGATGCAGGACATTTTAGGCTTTATTGATCAGTGAAGATGTCAGACTTTAGTGCAGCATATAGATGTTCACATCACTGTTGTTTCAAACAAGAACATTTGGGATCATCTGTAACCTGTAAGATAATACACACTGAGGATAATCGTTAGTTACTTAATGTACAGTACAGGTCCTGAAAGTGTTGACAATAACTAATATAGCTGGTACATTTCACATTTTTTTTAAAGGTTTCTATAAACCAGAGACGAGGAGAAACTGGTCCTGGGAAGAGACTGTGGCCTCTGACAAGACTCTGATCTGCAGCAAGGAGGGGGGTGGGGGTGGGTTAACACGGTATGTCTTCTTGTATCTTTATAAAAGGAAACCTTGTACCTATTTTGTTTCGCAAATAAATGTCAATTACATGTCCAAGATGTTTCAGACAATGAAGAGAATATTTTATTATTTGTTATAATGTGATGACATCAAAATATATTCATTGGAATTATTGCATGTTAAAACCAAACACAAAATATGTTATTAGTAGGGCCGGGACTCGATTAAAATTTTAATCTAATTAATTAGAGGCTTTGTAATTAATTAATCAAAATTAATCGCATTTTAATCGCATATAAATATTTGACCAGAGAACAGTGAGAATTTTTTTCAAATGAATTTTTAGTATACCATTGAATCATGACCGAATACACATAAGCTTAAGCAACAAAATTTTGTTTATTTTTGTTAAACCAAGTCCAACAGACCAGTGCATTAAGTGTAGAAAATGTCTACGCTTGTACTCGGAGTCGGGCTAACGTCCACGCTAGCTGCTATATGTTTAACATTCAGGTGATACTTCAGGCCCGATGTGCTGTGGTGATGTGCAAATTCCTTTCTGCATAGCTTGCACACATGCTCTTATCCACGCTTCCATCCAGTCATTTTTTATAACAAAACTTCCCATCCACGGGGCCAATCAAAGTCGCTTCTTCATTCATGTTCACTGTGGTTTGTTGTTGTCCTAAATAATGAACGCTGGTAGATGCTCCAGTATAATCGGTCCGCTGAAACTCATGAGAGATGTTCTGCGGTGCGTAAATAAGTGCGATTAAAATGCGTTAAAAAAATTAACGCGTTATTTTTGTGTAATTAATTAATCTTAATTAACGCGTTAAAGTCCCAGCCCTAGTTATTAGTAATATTCTTGTATGTTAATTAATTTTCTATATACAGTGGGGTAAAAAAGTATTTAGTCAGCCACCAATTGTGTAAGTTCTCCCACTTAAAAAGATCAGAGAGGCCTGTAATTTTCATCATAGGTATACCTCAACTATGAGAGACAAAATGAGGAAAAAAAATCCAGAAAATCACATTGTCTGATTTTTAAAGAATTTATTTGCAAATTATGGTGGAAAATAAGTATTTGGTCACCTACAAACAAGTAAAATTTCTGGCTTTCACAGACCTGTAACTTCTTTAAGGGCTCCTCGGTCCTCCACTCGTTACCTGTATTAATGGCACCTGTGTGAACTCGTTATCAGTATAAAAGACACCTGTCCACAACCTCAAACAGTCACGCTCCAAACTCCACTATGGCCAAGACCAAAGAGTTGTCAAAGGACACCAGAAACAAAATTGTAGACCTTCACCAGGCTGGGAAGACTGAATCTGCAATAGGTAAGCAGCTTGGTGTGAAGAAATCAACTGTGGGAGCAATTATTAGAAAATGGAAGACATACAAGACCACTGATAATCTCCCTCGATCTGGGGCTCCACGCAAGATCTCACCCCGTGGGGTCAAAATGATCACAAGAACGGTGAGCAAAAATCCCAGAACCACACGGAAGGACCTAGTGAATGACCTGCAGAGAGCTGGGACCAAAGTAACAAAGGCTACCATCAGTAACACACTACGCCGCCAGGGACTCAAATCCTGCAGTGCCAGACGTGTCCCCCTGCTGAAGCCAGGACACGTCCAGGCCCGTCTGCGGTTTGCTAGAGAGCATTTGGATGATCCAGAAGAGGATTGGGAGAACATCATATGGTCAGATGAAACCAAAATAGAACTTTTTGGTAGAAACTCAACTTGTCGTGTTTGGAGGGGAAAGAATGCTGAGTTGGATCCAAAGAACACCATACCTACTGTAAAGCATGGGGGTGGAAACATCATGCTTTGGGGCTGTTTTTCTGCAAGGGGACCAGGACGACTGATCCGTGTAAAGGAAAGAATGAATGGGGCCATGTATCGTAAGATTTTGAGTGAAAACCTCCTTCCATCAGCAAGGGCATTGAAAATGAGACGTGGCTGGGTCTTTCAGCATGACAATGATCCCAAACACACCGCCCGGGCAACGAAGGAGTGGCTTCGTAAGAAGCATTTCAAGGTCCTGGAGTGGCCTAGCCAGTCTCCAGATCTCAACCCCATAGAAAATCTCTGGAGGGAGTTGAAAGTCCGTGTTGCCCAGCGTCAGCCCCAAAACATCACTGCTCTAGAGGAGATCTGCATGGAGGAATGGGCCAAAATACCAGCAACAGTGTGTGAAAACCTTGTGAAGACTTACAGAAAACGTTTGACCTCTGTCATTGCCAACAAAGGCTATATAACAAAGTATTGAGATTAACTTTTGTTATTGACCAAATACTTATTTTCCACCATAATTTGCAAATAAATTCTTTAAAAATCAGACAATGTGATTTTCTGGATTTTCTTTCCTCATTTTGTCTCTCATAGTTGAGGTATACCTATGATGAAAATTACAGGCCTCTCTGATCTTTTTAAGTGGGAGAACTTACACAATTGGTGGCTGACTAAATACTTTTTTACCCCACTGTATATATGTATATATGTATACATACAGCATGTGTCCAAACCTCTGGTCTGTACTGTACATACATATGTACACACACATATACACTATATGACCAAAAGTATTCGCTCACCCATTCAAATGATCAGAATCAGGTGTCCTAATCACTTGGCCTGGCCACAGGTGTATAAAGTCAAGCACTCAGGCATGCAGACTGTGAAGCAAGACATTTGTGAAAGAATGAGCCACTCTCAGGAGCTCAGTGAATTCCAGCGTGGAACTGTCATAGGATGCCACCTGTGCAACAAATCCAGTCATGAAATTTGCTCGCTCCTAAATATTCCACAGTCAACTGTCAGCTCTATTATAACAAAATGGAAGCGTTTGGGAACAACAGCAACTCAGGCACGAAGTGGTAGGCCACGTAAAGTGACGGAGAGGGGTCAGCAGATGCTGAAGCGCATAGTGCAAAGAGGTCGCCGACTTTCTGCACAGTCAATTGCTACAGAGCTACAAACTTCATGTGACCTTCAGATTAGCCCAAGTACAGTACGCAGAGAGCTTCATGGAATGGGTTTCCATGGCCGAGCAGCTGCAGCCAAGCCACACATCACCAAGTGCAATGCAAAGCGTCGGATGCAATGGTGTAAAGCACGCCGCCACTGGCCTCTAGAGCAGTGGAGACGCGTTCTCTGGAGTGATGAATCACGCTTCTCCATTTGGTGGACGAGTCTGGGTTTGGAGGTTGCCAGGAGAACGGTACATTTCAGACTGCATTGTGCCGACTGTGAAATTTGGTGGAGGAGGAATTATGGTGCGGGGTTGTTTTTCAGGAGCTGGGCTTGGCCCCTTAGTTCCAGTGAAAGGAACTTTGAATGCTTCAGGATACCAAAGCAT
Organism: Pachypanchax playfairii; assembly: GCA_006937955.1. Classification (NCBI taxonomy): domain Eukaryota; kingdom Metazoa; phylum Chordata; class Actinopteri; order Cyprinodontiformes; family Aplocheilidae; genus Pachypanchax; species Pachypanchax playfairii. Next base: position 944,103 of record SSNP01000032.1, on the reverse strand, counting down.
TTTGGACAATTCCATGCTCCCAACCTTGTGGGAACAGTTTGGAGCGGGCCCCTTCCTATTCCAACATGACTGTGCACCAGTGCACAAAGCAAGGTCCATAAAGACATGGATGACAGAGTCTGGTGTGGATTCACTTGACTGGCCTGCACAGAGTCCTGACCTGAACCCGATAGAACACCTTTGGGATGAATTGGAGCGGAGACTGAGAGCCAGGCCTTCTCGACCAACATCAGTGTTTGACCTAACCAATGCACTTTTGGAAGAATGGTCAAAAATTCCTATAAACACTCTCCTCAACCTTGTGGACAGCCTTCCCAGAAGAGTTGAAGCTGTAATAGCTGCAAAAGGTGGACCGACATCATATTGAACTCTATGGGTTAGGAATGGGATGGCACTTCAGGTCATAGTATGAGTAAAGGCAGGTGAGCGAATACTTTTGGTAATATAGTGTATGTATATATACACACATCTGAATATATACAGTGGTTGACAGTTATATGCACAACCTCGGTGCCGAGCAGTTTTGTGCATAAAAGCGTTGTGTGCAATTATCCGTCAGTGGTCATTTGGACTGTAAACATGGGTAGCAATGTTCGGTTTTGATAACAGATAATTGGAAATGATGTAATAACGGAATTACAATGTATTAGGAGAATAAAACTCTCTAATTTTAGAGCGGATCCACTATGACACTATAAGTAAACAGATGCGCCAGATACGCATGCATGGACGCAACGGTAACGACACAGATTAAGTTACAGTTAGTAACAGAACAGAACGGTTTGCTATATCAGATATTAAGAACTCATGATCGGGCAATAAAAACTAGAACAAATGTTACATTTGACACTATTTCACACTGAAGAAGTCAGTAATTATTTTTTGGCAACCGTCTGACAGCTTCAGGCAGATGCGCCAGACACCAGACGCGTGCGTAAACAGTTTGGACACATTTGTAATATTAAGAATATATAATTATTCATAAGTATGTAGTGTCATAACTACATCCCTGTGTCAGGTTCTGGGGTTTTGTTTGTTTTATTCCATGTTGTAGCTTTTGGTTTTTCGGTAGTTGTTTTCTTTTCCAGTCATCTGTTATCACTCTGTGTTTTATGTTAGTTTAGTCTTGCCTCTTATTCAGTTCTCCTCCCATATCTGAGTTCATATTTGATGTTATTGTCACTGTCAGGTAGTTTCAGGTTTTCTTTTATTTTGGTAACGTTTTGACTTCCTGTTCTCCTGCATGGTGTCTTAGGTTCCTTGATTGTCTGTTGTCATTTCCTGTTCCTGTTCCTCCACTCCCAGGTGTGTCTTGTTTCTGTGATTAGTTCCTGTGTTTGTTTCCCCCCATGTCCTCAGATGTTTTGAGTTTGTTATCAGTTAGGGTTTTGTATTTAAGTCTCATGTGTTTGTCAGTCAGTGTCGGTTTGTTCTCTGTCAGCACCTTAGTCATTCCTTATCTTAGCTCTTTAGTCTTCGCCCTCTGTCTCATGTTAGTCTCAGCATCCCAGCCTTAGCCTATGTCTTAGCCCCTGCCTCTGTGATTATCTTGGTTTTGTTCCTTCCCTCCGTTACCCTCATGGATTTATTGGACTGCTCTCCCCGTTTTTCATGTAAGTTTGTTTTGCTGCCCCGGCAGCATTTCCTTTATTATTCAACTTCTTGTTTTCTTATTTTTGCCTCCCCGTCTCCTGCCTTCACTTGGGTCCTATCTTAGAACCTCAAAATAGAAAACGTAACACCCTGATGTCTATAGAAACCCAAACCTATCTTAAAATAGGTATGAATTTGAGCAAGTTATAGTTATTTAAAAAGTTCATGCAGCATAAACACTGTGATGAGTTGGAGCTGCCCATTGTAAGATGGCTGCTGCTTACGCACGTTCAGCTCCATTAGCCAGCAGCGGTGATGAGTCATCTCTTATTTTGTCTCCCTAGTAAGTTGTTCTGAGTACGTGCCACCAGGAGGAGGCTCGTGGGAAGACCCAGAACGCATTGGATGGGCTATAAGTCCCTCAGCTGTCCCGGGAACGCCTTGTGATATCCCTGAGGAGCTGGCTAATGTAACTGGGGAGAGGGATGTCTGGGTTTCCCTGCTTATGCAGCTGCCCCCGCGACCCGGCCCAATTAAGCGGAGGAGAATGGATGAATGGGCTCGAATTAATATGGCTCGGGGTCTTTGGGCTCTATAAAACCTCCCTCTACCTCCGGTGATGGCGAAGAAGAGAAATCATCCACCTCAGAAGATCAATCAAGACACCCAAGAAGAAGACCTCCCAAGACACCCTCTCCAGCTCAACTGGGGAGACCCCAAGGTGTTCCCAGGCCAGCTGAGAGACGTAGTCCTACCAGCGTGTCCTAGGTCTTCCTCCAGGCCTCCTCCCACTGGGACGTGCCTGGAACACCCCCCTAGGGAGGTGCCCAGAAGGCATCTGGAACAGATGTCCAAGCCACTTCAACTGGCTCCTCTGGATGTGAAGGAACAGCGGCTCTACTTCAAGCTCCTCCCGGGTGACCAAGCTCCTCACCCTTTCTCTAAGGGAGCGCCCAACCACCCTGTGCAGGAAACTCATTGGCCATAGATGAGAGTTGGAACATAGATTGACCGGTAAATCGGGAGCGTTGCCTTTTGACTCAGGTCTTTCTTCACCACGACAGTCCGATACAGCGACTGCATCACTGTAGACATTGCACCAATCCGTCTGTCAATCTCACGTTCCATTCGCGTCTCACTCATGAACGACACCCGGAGATACTTAAACTCTTCCACTTGAGATTAGGACTCTCCACCGACCTGAAGAGGGCAGGCCACCCTTTTCCGGTCGAGAACCATGGTCTTGGATTTGGAGGTGCTGATTCTCATCCCAGCCGCTTCACACTTGGCTGCAAACCGCTACAGCACACATTGAAGGTCCTGGTTTGATGGGGCCAAAAGAACAACAGCAGAGATGAGATCATGTGGTCCCCAAACTGGCCCCACCTACAAATTCTGTCCATAAAAGTAATGAACAGAGCCGGTGAACAAGGTCAGCCCTGGTGGAGACCAACATGTACTGGGAACAGGTCTGGCTTACTGCTGACAATGCGAACAGAGCTCCTGCTGTGGTTGTACAAGGAACAGACAGCCCTTAGCATAGAGCCTCGAACCCCTTACTCCCAGAGCACCCCCCACAGGATGTCCCAGGGCACACAATCAAACGCCTTCTCCAGATATACAAAGCCCATGTGAACGGTTTGGGTGAACTCCCATAAACCCTCGAGCACTCGATGTAGGGTATAGAGCTGGTCCAGTGTTCCTCGACTGGGACGAAAACCACACTGCTCCTCCTGAATCTGAGGTTCACTCTCTCTGCCATAGCTCAGATCAGAACATCCGATAACAAAGGAAGCCCCGCCTACGCACTCTTTTTAATGGTCCAGCGTTACGAGCTTCAACACCTACGCGCTCTGACTGGCTGGCGTTACAAGCTTCAAACTTGGAGCGTTATGAACGTTGCTTGACGCTGACAAAGCTGCTGGTGTGAACGCACCATCAGAGGGGATTGCGCTTTTGCTGTAGCAGTGCCAAGATTGTGGAATGATCTACCTTCGGAGATCAGACAGGGCTCTTCTCTTCATGTTTTATATCACTTTTAAAAGACACATTTATTCTCCCAAGCTTTTGACACCATCTGAGATGTTGCTTCTAGCTTATTTTAATTTTGTTGATTTTATGTTTTTATATTATTCATTAGATAGGACTCTTTTCTTTTTTACTTGTTTTTATCTTGTATATAAAATCAGTAAGATGATCAACTTCTCAGATTGGAGAGCATAGGAATCAAATACTTGGAAAATATATTTGAAGGAACAGACTTCATTCCCTTCAACAGTTTAGTCCTACAATATGGAATTAGCAGGACCAAATTTCTAAAATATCAACAAATTAGATATATAGTAAAAAACAAGTTTAAGCGTAATCAGACTGAATTACAAACACCTATGAGAGTGGTGCAATTCTTTAATCTTAAAATCCCTAAATTAATGTCCAAAATATATGGCACACTCTCTAAAATTGATCAAATCAAAATTTATTTATAAAGCTCTTTTCATTCAAGATAAATGCAGCTGAAATTGCTTTACAGATTAAAAAGACCCCACATAACCCATATTCCCATCCCTTCTCCATAATTGTAAAAACAAATGAAAATTATTCCCCCTTCCCAAACATAGACAGACCCACACTGGCACACATACACACGCAGACACCCTCCCAAAACACGTAAGACCATAAATAGACACTAGGCTGAGCTCAGTTGAGTCATGTACTGTATGTAGGGTCATCAGGAGAGCCATCTGCCCTGAAAGCAGCAGGTCCACTGCAGCAGTCAGGGCACCGACACAGGGCCACAGTAGGGAGGGTGGGGACCCCCACCTCCACCTCCACCTGAGCACTACTCGGAGAGCAGGCCCCTGCAGCCAGAAACCGCCCCTGAGGCAGAGGGCTCTCACAGAGGAAACACTGGAAGAGGGATTAATAAGTAAAAATTTTGAAAAATGACCAGAGCTAATAAGTAAAATAAATAGTAAAATATGACAGTAAAAACAGTTAACTCTACTATACTATAAATAGCTAATAAAACTCTGTTAAAATATAAGCAAATAGAACATACAGAGCAATAAAACAATCTAATAAATAATAGTCAATTAAAAGCTAAGCTAAAAAGGTGAGTCTTGAGCCTGCTCTTAAAAACATGAACGTTCTCTGCGGCACCACTTAGTATCTCGTGCGCACCACTTACTATCTCGTGTGCACCAGTTAGTAAAGTATTTGGTGAGCACGAGAAAGTATTTTGTGCGCACAAGATACTTACACGTGCGCACGAGATAGTAAGTGGTGCGCAGACTGTTTCATGTGATCGCTACACACACTAACACAAAATAGCACATTAGCATGTTAGGACACGGGACATATTTGAGTATGAATAAAAAGCAAAACACCAAAAAACTTGTATTGGACACTCCTCTTAGTGAATAGCCATGTGTAGCGACATGGTTTTGTGCAATAGTTATAACTATCTGCCCTCTGCACATAGACCCTCACCCTCAGCATTTCCTACAGACTGGCTATCATCACAGTAGCCAGTACCATATCTGATCACACAGCAAAGGGGCGCTATTTCTCAACTACACTGACATTAATTTACAGCATGTTATGAGAACGTTTGGTTTTAAAGTTAAAACGATCATGTCAAAGTGAAAAAGATCATGTACTTTTGTCAAGCCACTACACAAACAGCGTGTCTTTACACACAACAAATATAACATGTATTAGAATGATATGGAGACATTTACCGACCTGGAAGAAGGTCATTGACTCTTCCTGTTTGTGGTAGCTGATATCAGGCAGTGTTGGAGTTGCATTTGTCCCTTGTGGCCGGAGGAGGTATTACCAAAATAAACACTTAAAAAATCCGCATATCAAAATTTTTTTTTCTCTTTTCCCCTTCAGGGCCACTCTGCTATGGAGGGGAAAAAAAGGATGCGGGGAAAATACATTTCTGCTTTTGAAAAAAAATATTTTTTCATGGAAAAGAACCTTTTTAATAGAAAAAAAAACTATTTTCCTCACACTTTTTTTTTCTGGCAAAAATGTCAGGTGCAAAAAAGTAGGTCAGACTTAAAAAATGGGACCGTCTGAATTTTTTTCCCCGACCGTGCCCTTCAAGACTTCTGTACAGTCCAACAGCATCAGTTGAAAATTCCCTGGAATGCGGCAGAAGAAAACTTCATCTAAGCATGGCACAGGTCAGCTGGATCTCTGAGACTGGTTCAGTCCATTCCAGTCAATCACAGCCTTCAGACACCTAAATGAAATATTTTATGAACATGATGTCACAGGATGCCTGGGACTGTTTGATTTGTAACTAATGTCATTTCACAATATGTATAATTATCAGCTTTGATTTTAATATAACACATGCAGCTGCAGATGTCTCATTAAAAACTCCTTCTGCATTGAGGTAAAGTCTTGTGTACTTAAAACTGTTTGGATGTAAATGGACAAAATGGTGGACTTCAGTGGAGGATCACAACAATTAAACAGGAAAAACATTGACTTAAACAACATCAATATGATTAAATCAGTCTGTAATAAAAGGAAATGATGAAATGAAGCTCAAACACACCATTTTCCTGATAAATAAAAGTTTAATTATTTAAAAAAGATACACTTTATAGATAATAATTATAGTTACCAGGAACATGGACATGTTGTGCTTTCAGAAATCAGTAACTTGTAGCCGGGAATGAGGATTCTGGATCTGGTCTAAGTCTTCATCTGAAATTCAGTAATAAAGGTCTGTATTTCTGAACAAACAAAAACGAGTGTTAATATAGTTTAAAATCTAATAGGTATTGAAATAATATCAATAAATATTAAATACCTTATATTCTCTCTCTCATTCTCCCCCTGATGGTCTGACATCAATAATCAGACGCTAGTCCTAGTCCTGGTTCTGGCCCTGGTACCATGTTGACCGAAACTCTCTGCATAGGGTCTTCGTATTTTTTCTGAGAGCAAAGTTGCTCTTAGATAACACCAAAAAACTCAGACAACTTCAACAAACTCTTCTATTTTTCTAATTACTTATATGGGCTGAACAACTCCTGCTATTTTCAAACGAATTCAACATTTCTCTCACCATCTCGCCAGAAACTTAATGTAGTTCCTCCATTACAGCAACTGCAGAGAGGCTTCAGACCAGTGCCAATTGTCTCTGACAGAAAGTAGCTAAAGTTGACCCAGAAAGTTGCTAGATGTCACCAAATGACAGCACACCCTAATTTGTATAGACATCACCACATCATCACTTTTTTTGTGATCATATCATTATAATCCATTGTAGTATTTTATTATATTATTATTTTATTCCTGATTTCACTTTAGTACACAATGACTGAACTGAGCAATAATTGTTCTGGAATTCTTTGATATGTCTAAAAATATTAGCCATGGATAATGCCTGGATAAACAAGCGGCAACATCTTGTATTATTCATTTATTAAAATCACTGCATGCAATTCTAAGAGAAAAAAAATACTGTATCTCTTATCTCAGACAAAAGTGACAATGTTTACCAGACATCATATTGGGATTGAATCCCTTTTAAGAATTTCTTGATTTTCGCCTCAAATTAGTGATTTGGTAATTAGCTAGGCATGTCCTGATCAGGTTTTTTGCCCTCGAGTCCAAGTCCGAGTCATTTGACTTTACAGTTGGTTAGTTAATATTTGTTCTTATAAATTATAAAAAGCTGGTACATCAATGCTGCTGCCTGAAACATTTTTTTTAAATTCTGTTTTAAAAGCCATCAAACTGTAGCTCTGCTTAAAACATCATGTTATTCTGTGTCCAGCTTTCCATGATTTCACCTTCTCTTTTATACTTTTATCTATGCCTAATGATTCCATAGAAAACAACATGTGATCAGAGTTCTACTTTTAGTTTTTTGTGTCTGTCCTGATGTTACAACCCGTGGCCTGGTTGATCTAATCAATAGTATTTCACTTTTGGCAAGACACACAACATTTCAAAAAGGAGGTTGGCCCCAGTCAGTGCAGTGTTTCCTGTTGAAGGAGAAATAACAGAAATAACTTTAATCTGACAAAAGTAATAACGAACAAAAAATCTATGAATGTTAACCAATAAAAGTCAGACACTGCTTTTCAACCATGCTTCAATGGAATTATTTTAAAAAATAAACTTATGGAACAGGTCTGGACAAAAGTGATAGCACCCCTAACCTAACATTTTGTTGCACAACCTTTTGAGGCAATCACTGAAATCAAACGATTCCTGTAACTGTCAATAAGACTTCTGTGCCTGTCAGCACGCATTTTGGCCCACTCCTCATGGGCAAACTGCTCCAGTTGTTTCAGATTTGAAGTGTGCCTTTTCCAGATGGCATGTTTCAGCTCCTTCCAAACATGATCATCATTAGGATTGAGTTCTGCAAGATGCAAGATGCAAGATGGATTCTGGCGAGATTTGGAGTTTTCCAAACCCACAAAAATCCATCTTGAACTTCTCCAACTAAACTGTCATGTGATTGCATTATGCTTTGGGGTGTTCAGGCATTGAAAAAAACAAAAACTAGTGTTCTTTTTTCCATTTTTTGTTTCAAACGGAAAAATGAACTGCCTGAATGTACACGGACCGTAATAGTATTAGGTGGCCTTTCTTTGAGGGGGGGTGCACAGCCCTCCATGTGCTTGCAAGAGGTAGCCTGACTGCCACTAGGTACCAAGATGAGATCCTCAGACCCATTGTGAGACCTAATGCAAGACAATCCTAGACCTTATGCAGCTGGAGTGTGTCAGCAGTTATTGCATAACTAACACATTGATGCAATGGACTGGCCTCCTATTTCCCCAGACCTGAATAGAATTGAACACATCTGGGATATCATGTCTCGCTTCATCCACAAATGCCACGTTGTACCATAGATTGTCCAGGAGTTGGAGGATTTAGTCTAGGACTGGGAGGAGATCCCTCAGGAGACCATACGCCCCCTCATCAGGAGCATGCCAAGGCATTGTAGGGAGGTCACGTGGATGCCACACACACTATTGAGCCTCATTTTAACTTATTTTAAGGACATTACATCAAACCTGGATCACTCTGTAGTGTGTTTTTCTACTTTATTGTGAGTGTGACTCCAAATCCAGATCTCCATGGGTTGATACATCTGGGGCCGTATTCACAAATAATCTTAGGGCTAAAGGTAGGTCCTAACTGAAGAATTTAAGAGTAACTCCTAAAAAATGTGGGCGTGTCACTCCTAAATTTAGGACTCCTAGTTTCTTAACATAAAAGTAATTCACAACCACTTTTAGGCCTAAAAGTAGCTCCTAAGTCTGGGAGTCCTTAAAAGAAGTCAAGAGGACTCCTAACTCCCTAAGACCTACACTATATTACCAAAAGTATTCGCTCACCCATTCAAATGATCAGAATCAGGTGTCCTAATCACTTGGCCTGGCCACAGGTGTATAAAGTCAAGCACTCAGGCATGCAGACTGTGAAGCAAGACATTTGTGAAAGAATGGGCCGCTCTCAGGAGCTCAGTGAATTCCAGCGTGGAACTGTAATAGAATGCCACCTGTGCAACAAATCCAGTCGTGAAATTTCCTCGCTCCTAAATATTCCACAGTCAACTGTCAGCTCCATTATAACAAAAAGGAAGCGTTTGGGAACAACAGCAACTCAGCCACGAAGTGGTAGGCCACGTAAAGTGACGGAGAGGGGTCAGCGGATGCTGAAGCGCATAGTGCAAAGAGGTCGCCGACTTTCTGCACAGTCAATTACTATAGAGCTATAAACTTCATGTGACCTTCAGATAAGCCCAAGTACAGTACGCAGAGAGCTTCATGGAATGGGTTTCCATGGCCGAGCAGCTGCAGCCAAGCCACACATCACCAAGTGCAATGCAAAGCGTCGGATGCAATGGTGTAAAGCACGCCGCCACTGGCCTCTAGAGCAGTGGAGACGCGTTCTCTGGAGTGATGAATCACGCTTTTCCATTTGGCAATCTGATGGACGAGTCCGGGTTTGGAGGTTGCCAGGAGAACGGTACATTTCAGACTGCATTGTGCCGACTGTGAAATTTGGTGGAGGAGGAATTATGGTGTGGGGTTGTTTTTCAGGAGCTGGGCTTGGCCCCTTAGTTCCAGTGAAAGGAACTTTGAATGCTTCAGGATACCAAAGCATTTTGGACAATTCCATGCTCCCAACCTTGTGGGAACAGTTTGGAGCGGACCCTTTCCTCTTCCAACATGTGCACACCAGTGCACAAAGCAAGGTCCATAAAGACATGGATGACAGAGACTGGTATGGATGAACTTGACTGGCCTGCACAGAGTCCTGACCTGAACCTGATAGAACACCTTTGGGATGAATTGGAGCGGAGACTGAGAGCCAGGCCTTCTCGACCAACATCAGTGTGTGACCCCACCAATGCACTTTTGGAAGAATGGTCAAAAATTCCTATAAAAACTCTCCTCAACCTTGTGGACAGCCTTCCCAGAAGAGTTGAAGCTGTAATAGCTGCAAAAGGTGGACCGACATCATATTGAACTCTATGGGTTAGGAATGGGATGGCACTTCAGTTCATAGTATGAGTAAAGGCAGGTGAGCGAATACTTTTGGTAATATAGTGTATTCACAAAGACTCCCAAATAGCTGCAGCCAGACGCAATGTGTTGGACACTCTGGATGATTCTGAATTGATCAAACGATACAGACTAAATCGTGAACGCATTGTACTTTTTGTAGATTTGGTGCAGGATGCAATCACGTCTCCAACTAGATTCAAGATTTTTATTTTCCATTTGCACATAAAAACAGTCGTCCCATGCACATTGGAATTCTAGTGCAGAGCACCCTGAATCAAGTTTAAAGAGAAGAGAAGTTAAGAGATGGGGACCACAAGAGAATAAGATAGAGAATAGAACATAATAAAACTAAATAAAGTATCTATAAATAAATTACTTCTTAAATCAGAACAGAAAGTGTTTTTTCCTTAAACAGAATATTATTGCACATGGAAAGAATATTATTGCACCTAGAAAGAATATTACTGCACATGGAATATTAACTAAAACGTAACAACCCGCTCTGTCCAGAAATTAAATGTTTAGTGACACTAAGATATTTAGCCACAGGGCAAATGCAACTTTACACCCTGGATAGGATGCCATTCTGTCGCATAATATGCTTTTTTCACATTTTTAAACTTCACCCTATCTGTAAGTAGGCTATTGTGTGTAAGTTGTATGAAGTGTCAGTCTCGTGGCCGACACAAAGATGTCATCATGCATTATTTCTGCTATTTGCACTGTTCATAATTACGCTTTATCGAAATTGAAGTTTTCCATTTCCTGGTTTTACTTTTAGGGATTTGTCCTACGTAAAAGTAGCTCTAAGTGCATTTGTGAATAGGTTTTAAACAACAACTCCTACGTAAAACCTTTTAGTGCGAGTTACGAGTAACACCTAGCGGTAAGATAAGATTCTTTGTGAATACGGCCCCTGATTTCCATTGATACGTTTTGTGTGAGTTTAGTGTCAGCTCATTGATCTATGTAAAAAAAACAAGTATTTAAAGGTAGAGTATGTAAGAATTTGACCTTGTAGTAAAATCCAAATCCCGCAGTTCATGTATAAAAAAACTGTCTACTCTCAGCCACTCACCCCCTCCCCTCCCTGATTTTTCTGTTGAGTTGCCAGTTCTGATGTTGATTCTCATTTTGTATCTCTCGTATTTGTTCAATTTTTGGGAATGTCTGAAGGCCTATTTGTTCAGCGTTGAGTTTTCCTAAGTGCATTTGAACGCCCCATCAGGTGCAGCTCAGCTGCTCAGTTGAAAGGATGCGGTGGTTTCTTACTTTTTGCTGCCGGTCATTGTGGAATTAGAGCTGCTTGTGTTAAAGACTTGGCAGCCTTGCACACTCACATGTGATTCACTATGGAACCAGGAAGTCTGGACGTGTAAATAATGATTCCGGTCCGGGCCAGCTTTTTTAAAATCACAGAAACTAGTGACCACCCAGCCATTTGAGATCAAGATCTGTTACTGTGTGACTTTATTTCCAACATCGGTGGGACATTAGACTGTTGTGTGAGTATTTCACTGTAAAATACTTACATACTCTAACTTTAATAAGAATATTTAATTAATTCAGATCTAGGATGTCTTATATTTGTGTTTCCTTTATTTTTTTGAGCAGTGTACACACACACACACAAATATGTGTGAGATACCTGTGGTGTCATAAGGGGGAGAAATCTCCACCAGATCACATCCAACGAGGTTCAGACCACGGCAGCCTCGAATGATCTCGACTCCCTGATCCGATCAAGATGAAAAAAGTGTTTTAGTATCCAAGTCAAGTCAATTTATTTATATGATGCTAATTCATAAAAAAGGCATTTCAAGGCACCACACAGAAAGTGGCCAATTAACATCGACAAGTTCAGATTCCAAGATAAGCATTTCAATTATGTTGAACAATTTGAGTCTTTTTATCGTTTCATATTTTCTTAACTACAATTAACCCACAACACACAAAATATCCCACCCACCCCACTATACCGGATCAATTACAGAGGTACTATGGGGTGCCAAGTGTAAAATTTCCGTTATTTAGTGGAAATAGACGTCTTTTTTGATAATTAGCTTACTTTTCCCACATTTAGCACACTTTCATCACATTCAAGCAGAAAATGTATCTAAAATCATGGTATACCAGCATGTTTGTATCGCATACATCTTTAAAAAATCTAAATGGACGGCTGTGGTTCAGGCGGTAGAGTGGGTCGTCTGGTAACTGGAAGGTCGCTGGCTTGAATCCCCGCTCTGCCCAGAGAAAAAGATCGCCTGGCAATTGTGTCTTTGGGCAAGACACTTAACCCACCGAACATTATAACGTCCTATATTTTATCCTATGCATGAAATTTAGAATGTTCGTATGAACAGTCAAAAGTCTGATTTATTAAATGTGTGGTGGCCACTCGTACGCACACTCCTCCGCAATCATGTGTTGATAAATCCCACTTGTGCATACTCAGGTCCTCGTGCCTGTCCACAGTCATTTGCATACAGAAACACCCTCAATTAGCCATATTTGGTAACAGCGGTTCCTTTAAAGCCCATACAGGAAATCCCTAAAATAATGGCCAAGAGAGCAAAATAAACAATAAATAAAGGACTTTCTGTGTCAGCAAGATCAAGGTACTTTTTGCAGAAGTGGAACAGAACCAACAATTGCTGTTTGGTTCTCTTAGCTTGATATAAACCAATAAAAGAAAAATTACAGCTTTGGAGAGAGTTGCAGATGCGGTTAATGCAATTGGAACAGAAGTATAACACTACTTAGATAAATGAGAAAAGACTTCTCAAGGCCACGTTACCACACTGAGGAGTGAAACCAACTGGTGCCCGTCTCACACTGCCGAACCTCTTTTATACTCTAGGCTGAGTGGAAGGATGATAAGCTGCACCTGCTCCTGATTACACAACTGCCACACCCTGAGGAAAAGAGGTTCAGCCACTGACACCTAACAAAATGTGTCAGCTAAATGTTCCCAAAGAGGAAGCGTTCCTCTGGGAGAAGAACATGAATGCAACAGAGAAACCATTGCTGTGGGCATGTCCACTAATGCCAAGAGTAGTTAGAGGGGTGTAGTTAATTTGCATATCTTTGAGAACATTTAGCTGACACATTTAGATTTAACATCTAGCATTTAGCTTTAATATTTAACATTTAGATACAGTATTTAGATTTAATATATTTCTCATTTAGGTTTAATGTATAACATTTAGATTTATATTTAAAACTTAGATATAATATTTAGGATTTAGATTTTTTAAAGATGTATGCAATACAAACATGCTGGTATATGATGATTTTTAGACAAATTTTTGCTTAAATGTGATGAAAATGTGCGAAATGTGGGAAAAGTAAGCTAAATATGAAAAAAGTCTATTTCCACTAAATAACAAAAATTTTACACTTGGCACCCCATAAGGTACAGACAGTTTTCAGACATCAAATCTTCTACAAATCTTAACATGGGTTTGTGTAAAATATAGACACTTCTACAAAATTCTCAGCACACACATTTTAAAGAGGCCATTTCATGCAATTTTCATGACTTTGTGGTTATTTCTGAAGTATTAACCTGTAATTTACAATATTTGATCTAAGACAGCTTGTCTTTGGACCAATACAGGCAGTTTACCACTTTAAACTGAATAACAGCCTGTCTTACATACACTGAGGACACATGGATGTTCTGTATGGCCTTTAGCCAGATCAAATCTGATATACTTTTGCCCAGATGTGATCTCCATTTTCGTTTCAGAGCAACCAGACTGGTCTCATGATATGAACTGAGCAGTGTGTTGAGCCTGCTCAAATATCTTGTCTATTAGGGATCAAGAGGGGCATAGCGGAAAAAAATCCAAGTTAGATCACCATTGTAAATCCAAAGAGTATTAGAAAGGATCAGACAGAACAAAGATGTGAGCAAATACTATTAGCAGCTCACTCTCTACACATCATAAGTCAGAACATGATCAAGGGCATGACAAAGAGAGCGAGTTGGTCTGTTTACATTTCGGGAAAAAAAACAATTAACCTTTTCCTGGCCCCGCCCCCAAAACAGCCATTGTCCAATCACACAACCGTTACTATGTGAGCAGGTCCAACAAACATTAACTCCAGCCAAGATGGTGAAGCAGTGCGCCCACATCTACTAACTACTAACTAGATGTCAGTGCGAGCTCAGTGCTGAGGAGCATCCGCGGGTGAGCGTGAGTTTGCTCGGCATTCCCGCTGGCTGTCGGTGATGACAGGACCGAGCTTTGGGGGTGCTGGCAGCTGGGAGAGCTCATTAGCTGCGAGGGAAACTGTCTCCGAGCGGATGGATGCCACTCGGCAGAGCTGATCTGGAGAGAGAAAGGAGATCAATTTGGAGGATGTCGTGAAGGTATTGCTCCAAAAAGGTCACTGACACGCATGGGAATACCTCTTCCAGTCATGATAATCTGTTGCGCTGGCCATGTTTGTCAGACATAGCAACATTACCTAAGGGGGGGCGGGACTCGGCGAAAAGTCAGTTGAGTCTAAAAGATAATTAGATGCTATATTTCAAATTAAATTTTTATTTGTCACTTACACAGTCATACAGTGGGGCAATCTCCCATGATGGAAATGGGCTTTGGTATGTTGCTGCTCTTCCCAAAATCCACAATAATCTTCTTTGTCTTATTCGCATTCAAGATGAGATGATTGTTTGAACACCAGGACACAAAGTGGTCCACCAGTTCTCTGTACTCAATCTCTTGTCTATCTCTGATCCAACCAACAACTGCAGAGTCATCGGAGTATTTTTGTAGATGACAGGACTCTGACCTGTACTGAAAGTCTGAAGTGTACAGAGTGAAAAGAATTGGTGAGAGTACAGTCCCCTGTGGTGCTCCTATGCTGCTGATCACCTGGTCAGACGTACAATTCTTCAGTTTCACATACTGTGGTCTGTTTGTGAGGTAGTCCTTAATCCAGGTGATTGTGGAGGCCTCCACCTGTGTCTTCTGTAGTTTTTGACACAATATCACAGGCTGAATTGTGTTAAAGGCACTGGAGAAATCAAAAAACATAATCCTCACAGTGCTGCCTACTTTGTCAAGATGACAGTGAGTTTGCTGAAGCAGGTGTATGATGGCGTCTTCCACCCCAACTCCATGGCAATAAGCAAACTGCGGTGGGTCTTGAAATGTGCTTGTTTGCCTATTTAGCTGGACATAAGTCTTTCAAAGACTTTCATGATGTGGGATGTTAGGGCAACAGGCTTGTAGTCTTTAGGGGCCAGTGGGTGGGATGTTATTGGTACTTGAACAAGGCAGGATGTTTTCCATAAAACTGGTACCTTCTCCTGGGTGAGGCTGAGGTTGAAGATATGCTGCGGAATTCCACATACAGTGGGGCAAAAAAGTATTTAGTCAGCCACCAATTGTGTAAGTTCTCCCACTTAAAAAGATCAGAGAGGCCTGTAATTTTCATCATAGGTATACCTCAACTATGAGAGACAAAATGAGGAAAAAAAATCCAGAAAATCACATTGTCTGATTTTTAAAGAATTTATTTGCAAATTATGGTGGAAAATAAGTATTTGGTCAATAACAAAAGTTAATCTCAATACTTTGTTATATAGCCTTTGTTGGCAATGACAGAGGTCAAACGTTTTCTGTAAGTCTTCACAAGGTTTTCACACACTGTTGCTGGTATTTTGGCCCATTCCTCCATGCAGATCTCCTCTAGAGCAGTGATGTTTTGGGGCTGACGCTGGGCAACACGGACTTTCAACTCCCTCCAGAGATTTTCTATGGGGTTGAGATCTGGAGACTGGCTAGGCCACTCCAGGACCTTGAAATGCTTCTTACGAAGCCACTCCTTCGTTGCCCGGGCGGTGTGTTTGGGATCATTGTCATGCTGAAAGACCCAGCCACGTCTCATTTTCAATGCCCTTGCTGATGGAAGGAGGTTTTCACTCAAAATCTTACGATACATGGCCCCATTCATTCTTTCCTTTACACGGATCAGTCGTCCTGGTCCCCTTGCAGAAAAACAGCCCCAAAGCATGATGTTTCCACCCCCATGCTTTACAGTAGGTATGGTGTTCTTTGGATCCAACTCAGCATTCTTTCCCCTCCAAACACGACAAGTTGAGTTTCTACCAAAAAGTTCTATTTTGGTTTCATCTGACCATATGATGTTCTCCCAATCCTCTTCTGGATCATCCAAATGCTCTCTAGCAAACCGCAGACGGGCCTGGACATGTCCTGGCTTCAGCAGGGGGACACGTCTGGCACTGCAGGATTTGAGTCCCTGGCGGCGTAGTGTGTTACTGATGGTAGCCTTTGTTACTTTGGTCCCAGCTCTCTGCAGGTCATTCACTAGGTCCCTCCGTGTAGTTCTGGGATTTTTGCTCACCGTTCTTGTGATCATTTTGACCCCACGGGGTGAGATCTTGCGTGGAGCCCCAGATCGAGGGAGATTATCAGTGGTCTTGTATGTCTTCCATTTTCTAATAATTGCTCCCACAGTTGATTTCTTCACACCAAGCTGCTTACCTATTGCAGATTCAGTCTTCCCAGCCTGGTGAAGGTCTACAATTTTGTTTCTACGAGTTCACACAGGTGCCATTAATACAGGTAACGAGTGGAGGACCGAGGAGCCTCTTAAAGAAGTTACAGGTCTGTGAAAGCCAGAAATCTTACTTGTTTGTAGGTGACCAAATACTTATTTTCCACCATAATTTGCAAATAAATTCTTTAAAAATCAGACAATGTGATTTTCTGGATTTTTTTTCCTCATTTTGTCTCTCATAGTTGAGGTATACCTATGATGAAAATTACAGGCCTCTCTGATCTTTTTAAGTGGGAGAACTTACACAATTGGTGGCTGACTAAATACTTCTTTGCCCCACTGTACATAGTATGGTATGCAGTGCAATGCTTAGGCGACTGCCCATAACCTCAAGAGTACTAAAAACTGAGATAAATATAGAAAACATTTAGTAATATATAAACAGCAAACAATATAAAAAACAGTAAAAAGAAGTAATAGAACAAAATATAAAATGGAAATAAGGGAATGTCCAGGAGTTGTGTAAAAGTATGTGTGCAAATACGTGTGATGTGCAAAAATGCAAACATGCATGAATGTTAATGAATGTGCAATTTCCATTAGTGTACAGGTGTGTACAGAGTTTATTTTAGTCCTAAGTGTGATTGAGAGACCACGTTGCCTGAGGGAAGAAGCTCCTCCTCGGTCTCTCAGTGTTGGTCTTCAGGAAGCGGAACACTTTCCTGACGGCAGCAGAGAGAATATTCTATTGCTGGGATGGCTGAGGTCCTTCACAATCTTCCTGGCCTTGGACCAGCACCGCTTGTAGTAGATTGGGTGCAGGTCAGGGAGCTTGGTACGGATGATGCGCTCAGCTGATCGCACCACCCTCTATAGGGCTTGTCTGTCCTGCATGGTGCAGTTCCCAAACCAGGTTGAAATTTTTCTTCAGGATGCTCTCTATTGTTCAGGAGTAAAAGTTTCTGAGCACCTTATGCCCCTTTTCCACCGACAGAACACGGTACAGCTCGGTTCACTTTAGCCTTTCCACCGCCTTTTGCGGGTCTTAACCGCGCCATTCGACGCCGAGCTGGCCTAGTTTTTCAGACCACCTGAGCTTGAGTCCGAAGCAGCCCAAAGCATGCCAACACGCCCACCTGTCTACTGATTGGTCCAGTAAACTGATACCAGTGAGACGACAATTACGTAGTGGTAGCCACTGATTTGCATGACTGATCACATGATGTGATTTCTGGTGTTTGATCTCTTAGCCAGTATCAATAGTGGATGTTTACTTCATTCAAAATGTCAGCAATAACTTAAAATATTAAATGTGATTACCGGACCATGAAAGACCACAACGGCCGGTGTGGCAGACCGCAAACATGGAAGTGGTACGATGAAATGGAAGCTGTTTTGGGGGAAAGCCTGGACAAACATTACAGAGTGGAGCGGTTAGCCGGTTAGCTCTGCCTGGCTTCAGCATGGGTCGGGGAGAAGCTCGCCAGGAGACGAACACCGAGCAAGGGAGAGACCGGAGCAACAACACCCGATCATCCTTGATGTCAGACAATGGTGAGTCATGATTAATTTCAAGCGCTTTAAATACTTTGATGCAGCAGGTCATGAAAACCTCTTGTGGCGATCTCACTTGAGGGCATGTAGTCACATGTCATGACAAATGCCTCTTTTTTGTCCAGGTAAAAGAAAACGAAACACCGCAGACTTGTGGGATTAGAACATTTCTGGGAGACAGTCGAACGCTCTGCTGCTGTGCCCGAGACCAGCCTGGGTCGGTGGAGGAGAAGCAGCTCCAACCTCTGAAGACAAAAGCTGGTGCAAGAACATTTCAACGAGTGCTTTCTTTCTGTGTTTTGCGGCCTGGTTCAGGTGATGGCAAACCGGAAAAAGTAACTGTTGGCCCAAAAGTTGTGATTATGTACATGTGTGAATGTTTTGTCTTTGAATAAAAGTGTACAGAGCTAAAAAATGCGTCATTAATCCCATGGAGGTTTCACTTTAAGGTGAAAAAAAAAAACGGAGGCAGCTGTCTGCATGTTCGCCATATTTCACATCCTTGTGCCTTATTAAATAATAGAGGTAATGGTGAAAAGGAGCGGAAATGAAAGATTGTAAAGGTACGTACAGTGGGGCAAAAAAGTATTTAGTCAGCCACCAATTGTGTAAGTTCTCCCACTTAAAAAGATCAGAGAGGCCTGTAATTTTCATCATAGGTATACCTCAACTATGAGAGACAAAATGAGGAAAAAAAATCCAGAAAATCACATTGTCTGATTTTTAAAGAATTTATTTGCAAATTATGGTGGAAAATAAGTATTTGGTCAATAACAAAAGTTAATCTCAATACTTTGTTATATAGCCTTTGTTGGCAATGACAGAGGTCAAACGTTTTCTGTAAGTCTTCACAAGGTTTTCACACACTGTTGCTGGTATTTTGGCCCATTCCTCCATGCAGATCTCCTCTAGAGCAGAGATGTTTTGGGGCTGACGCTGGGCAACACGGACTTTCAACTCCCTCCAGAGATTTTCTATGGGGTTGAGATCTGGAGACTGGCTAGGCCACTCCAGGACCTTGAAATGCTTCTTACGAAGCCACTCCTTCGTTGCCCGGGCGGTGTGTTTGGGATCATTGTCATGCTGAAAGACCCAGCCACGTCTCATTTTCAATGCCCTTGCTGATGGAAGGAGGTTTTCACTCAAAATCTTACGATACATGGCCCCATTCATTCTTTCCTTTACACGGATCAGTCGTCCTGGTCCCCTTGCAGAAAAACAGCCCCAAAGCATGATGTTTCCACCCCCATGCTTTACAGTAGGTATGGTGTTCTTTGGATCCAACTCAGCATTCTTTCCCCTCCAAACACGACAAGTTGAGTTTCTACCAAAAAGTTCTATTTTGGTTTCATCTGACCATATGATGTTCTCCCAATCCTCTTCTGGATCATCCAAATGCTCTCTAGCAAACCGCAGACGGGCCTGGACGTGTCCTGGCTTCAGCAGGGGGACACGTCTGGCACTGCAGGATTTGAGTCCCTGGCGGCGTAGTGTGTTACTGATGGTAGCCTTTGTTACTTTGGTCCCAGCTCTCTGCAGGTCATTCACTAGGTCCCTCCGTGTGGTTCTGGGATTTTTGCTCACCGTTCTTGTGATCATTTTGACCCCACGGGGTGAGATCTTGCGTGGAGCCCCAGATCGAGGGAGATTATCAGTGGTCTTGTATGTCTTCCATTTTCTAATAATTGCTCCCACAGTTGATTTCTTCACACCAAGCTGCTTACCTATTGCAGATTCAGTCTTCCCAGCCTGGTGAAGGTCTACAATTTTGTTTCTGGTGTCCTTTGACAGCTCTTTGGTCTTGGCCATAGTGGAGTTTGGAGCGTGACTGTTTGAGGTTGTGGACAGGTGTCTTTTATACTGATAACGAGTTCACACAGGTGCCATTAATACAGGTAACGAGTGGAGGACCGAGGAGCCTCTTAAAGAAGTTACAGGTCTGTGAAAGCCAGAAATCTTACTTGTTTGTAGGTGACCAAATACTTATTTTCCACCATAATTTGCAAATAAATTCTTTAAAAATCAGACAATGTGATTTTCTGGATTTTTTTTCCTCATTTTGTCTCTCATAGTTGAGGTATACCTATGATGAAAATTACAGGCCTCTCTGATCTTTTTAAGTGGGAGAACTTACACAATTGGTGGCTGACTAAATACTTTTTTGCCCCACTGTATATATCAATAGCTACACAGTGTTAGCCGTTACCATTCGTGTTGGAGGATTTGTTTACTTCTCTTGTGGCAGTTAATGAATTCACGGACCTTTCAAGCTACTGGTAAGCTGAGCATGCCCATGTCCCCACCCCTGTCCCGCATTCTATTTCCACCGCTCAAGCGAGTCAATCTGCGCTATACCGTACCGCACACAAGTGAGCTGTGCCAATTTGGTGGTGGAAAAGGGGCATTAGAGGGCAGCATGAAGTCTCTCAAATGCCTGAGGTGGTAGAGCCGTTGCCGGGCCTTTTTAACCACGGTGTTTATGTGACAGGACCAAGATAAATCTTGCGTGATGTCAACACCGAGGTATTTGAAACAGTTCCTTCTCTCCACTGGGCTCTTGATGATTACAGAGGTCTAGTAGATCTTTTCCACTATCCACTATCAACTTCTTTGTCTTGCTGACATTTAGAAGGAGGTTGTTCCTTTGGCACCAGTTCTCCAGGTTCCTAATCTCCTTCAGGTAGGCCGACTCATCATTGTCAGAGATCAGGCACACCACGCCGGTGTCGTCAGCAAACTTAATGATGCTGGTGGAGCTGATAGTGACCACACAGTCATATGTGTACAAAGAAGACACCGGGCGGCTCAGAACACAACCCTGTGGCATTCCGATGCTGAGAGTGAGGGAGGCTGAGACATGTCCACCCATCCTTACTGCCTGTGGTCTGCCAGTTAGGAAGTTAGATATCCACTGGCACAGACATGGGTTGAGTCCCAGGTGCTCCAGCTTGGTAGTGAGTGTGGAGGGGATTATGGTATTAAATGCTGAGCTGCAGTAGATGAAGAGCATTTTAACATAATTACCTCTCCTAGTGTCCAGATGAATGAGTGATGTGTGAAGGAGGTGAGAAATGGCATTGTCAGTTGAAAGATTTGAACGGTAATTGAACTGTAGTGGGAATAGTGTGCCTGGTAGTTAAGAAATGATGAGGTCCTTGAACAGCCGCTCAAAGCACTTACTACTAAGGTGAGGGATATGGCGCGATAATTATTGAGGAAAACAGGGTAGGAATTCTTTGGAACAGGAACAATGATGGAATCTTTAAAGAGCAACTCACCCTCAAACAGCTTTTTTATGATTATAAACTGTTTAAGTGGGTGTTTACCAATGCAACCTTTCAGTTTCTGGGCATTTTTTTAAATTTTCATGTAAACTTGTTAAATTCTACACTTTTTGGTCGAAAAATGTCTTAGTGCTGCCCTCTTAGGGTTGAATAGTGGCTACTCGTTTATCCCCCTGCGCGGGTGCGCGCTCCAATGCTCAGGCCGAATATTCCTCACCAAACCCACTCTGATCCCCGATCCGAGTAAAATATCATGAGTTCACCTCACTAATAATGCTCTCCAGCCCCGCTGATCACACACTACCTCTGATAAAAGTAGCTCCTACCTGTTTGTAGCTCAGTCAGATTCAGTCCGTGGCAAAGAGTTAATAGTTGCACCGCGGCTCCAAAACTTCCTGCAGCCCCTCTTAAGCTCCTATCTCCTTCCCACACACCATCCTGCATGCCCCATTTATCCAATAAAATAAAAAAAGCAATAAAATCCTCTGTGGTGTGTCTTCCAGTCCAAAAAGTGGCCCAAAGCGCTCACTTCACCAACATAAAGCTCCGTGTTAGCTTAGCAGCTAATGAAAAACGTTTCCACACAGAACTTAATCGTCATATGGGAAACCCCAGAGGAATCAGCTATGGCAAGCAAATAAGGTATATAATCACCACATGCCCCTGGTGCTTCCAGCTGCTTGACCTGCAAACTCCACAGTACCAGCCTCGCTGTGCTGGAGTATTTACGGTATTAGGCAACCCAAAATGGTGCCCGCTGCTCTGCCAGCTATTGGCTGGTAGATGTAAACAAAATGCCAACGTCGTGCCTGCCAAAATTAATATTTTATAATATTTTACTTCAAAATAATTTTTCAAGGAAATGCTGTATTTTCATTCTACAACCCTCTAAACCCCCGTGGAGGCATTATTTTGTTAAAAATATAGCTTTTAATGCAAATGTTCCACATACCACCTTTAAATGCACATGATTGGCTGAGGCTCAGGCATAAAAATAGAGGGCAGTCTATAGGCTAATTTGAAGTCCAGATCGGAAATCTATTGTGATAGAAAATTATAAAAAAGTGATTTCTCATAAATAGGGCAACAGACGCTTTTAAGACCATGATAGGCATGTGGGTTTTACCCACAAATGGATTCTGTATTTTGCAAAAAACACACTGTTTTATTAAAAACACATTCCTAACTTAATTCTTAAAATGAAAAATTTCATTCATGTGTGGAACAAGTGACATTAATTTCAACAATTAGAGTCTTTTTTAGTATATTTACCTGTATGGGAGTGAGCCCTGCAATCTCTGGTGTACCTGTTCCAGGGGCAAAGCCTGGGTCCAGAGCATCAATGTCAAAACTAAGATAGACTGGACCGGGGCCCATCTGAGCCCTTGTCTCAGACATTAGGGGTCCAAGTGATTTCAACCAACATTCTTCTACTTGAACTACACGGAAACCCTTGAGAATAAACAGAGATGGGAATTCACCAGAAGACATTCAATAGAATGCGATGTTAGTTTATGACTACATAATAGAGTGGTTGACCGTTATATGCATGACCTTGGAGACCAGCATTTTTGTGCATATAAGCATTGTGTGCATTAATTCGTCGGTGGTCATTTGGACTGTAAACACAGTTAGCAGTGTTCAGTATTGATAACAGATAATTGGAAATGATGTAATAATGCAATTACAATAAATTAGGAGAATAAAACTCTTTAACAGACTGAGTTATACTTGTAGAGTGGATCCAATATAACACTGGTAACAGATGTGCCAGATACACGTGCATGGACGCAACGCAACAGCAAAAATTAAGTTACAGTTAGTAACAGAACAGAATGGTTTTCTATATCAGATATTAAGAACTCATGATCGGGCAATAAAAACTAGACCAAATGTTACATTTAACACTATTTCATACTGAAGAAGTCGGTGACTATTTTTTGTCGAGCGTCTGGCAGCTTCAGGCAGACGCGCCAGACACATGTGCATAAATGCCAGAGCAGCCTTGTTCCACAAACCAAACAGCGAGAGTGTGGGAGAACACCAGCGGCGGTGTACTGTCAAGTAACTAGTGAGAAACAGCGAGATTTAGTGAGATGCATGTATGATACCTCCAAATGTTTTGTGCATATATCCGTTGGTGATGTGCATATAAGCGTATGGATTCTCTAAGACACAGGAACGTACCCAGCAATTTTGTGCATATAAGCGTGTAGTGCATATAAGCTTTGTGCATATAACTGTCGACCACTGTAGCGTAAATGACCATACAAACATGTAAGGTTATGGTTATATGTTCTTGGTTCAAATAAAAGAGTTGTAACTGTAAGGTCACATCTACATTTACAGTTATATTACTGGTCATGAAGTGAAACCATGATGAAAGTCTGTCTGAAACATTGCCAAATGGTATGTAAACAGCTTTAATGTACCTGAGCTCGGCTCCATTCATACGAGTCTGTAGAGTACCCTGAACCTCGTAGGCCTATCTGAACCACCCTCTTGCAGTCCAGAAGCCCCTCCTCCACACAGCGTCTGAATGGCGTTCCATGACCAAGCTTTTCACCTAGTATCACATCACTGGTATCAGCATGGGCATCCACGTGAATCAAACCCACAGGGCCATGCCTGACAAATTTTTACACAGTAAATTAATGTGGAAAGAGACACAATACAGTAAATGATTAAAAGAAAATTAATATTTAATTAGGTCTAGCAGGGCAGGATACAAACTAAAAACTAAAATGTGTTAAAACAGATCCTCAAGATAAAATAAAATAATATGCCACACTTAATTCAAAACAACTGTAATATGCAGTGTCATACACGAATTAGCCAAAATGTGATAAAAAGGTAAAGTAAGTAAAGTTGTCCGTGTTTTGAATGTCTAGGGTTGTAAAAGTTTTGTGATATAAAAATTAGGTTATTTCTGCAAAAATAATATAGTTATGTTTTTAAAAGGAGTTCTAAATGGATTGTAAAATGTAGTTTTTACAATGTTCAAAATAAATATGCACATTTCATCAGAACATGTTCCATGTCTGCATGTATTCCTTAAAATTGTGTATTTCATCTAACAGATGAGAGAAAATGTTGTGTGAAATAATTTTAGATCAGATGGAAATGTTCAATATTATCTGCTGCCAAAAAAGTAAAGGGGTAAAAGGATTATGCTGACTAAAATTAGACAAAATGTTTTCTTGTGATAATAACTAACAAGCAAGATTGAGACCTGACTAAACCCTCCTTTCAACTAGACATGTCAGCAGCACGTATTGTTTTGCTCGCGCAATCAGCTGTACGTCCCTTCCCACCAGGAACTGACCTCAGAGATCTCCTGGGTCTGTAAAGGTTAAGAAGCTCTGCCAGGTAAGGAGGTGCAGTACCATTAAGAACTTCAAAAAATGAGCAGGAAGATTTTTTAAATCAATCCTACAAGCGACTGAGAGCCAGAGTCAGGACATCACATATTCTGTGCAGCTCTTCTCACACTTCGTTCACCGCACTAATCATGTCCCTCTGTGCCTGCAGGACAGCGTGCGCCATGCGCCTGAGGCGCACGGGTGGTAGGCTACAGCCGACCCTGCAGCCACATCCTCGGTTGCGCACCCGGGATGTTTTATATTTTAATGACGGGCACATTTGATCTGTATTAATAAAAGGCTTAGTCTCCTCTGCATGGTCAGTCTCTCCCTCCTTCTCCGGCATGATGCCGTGCACGCTTGCCAGTTCGAGTACTGCTGACATCCTAACGGCAAGCTGTGGGGGATCAGAGATGCCAGGGGGTCTGCCAGTGGAAGACACACTCTGGCAGTGGCAAGCCATTTTTTTTTTTTGCTTCCACCTTCAGATCGGACCACTTTTTTATTAATATCCACCACAGATCTCTCTGAAGAACTCACAGCATTGACGGTTTCAGCAACGGCAATCCAGAGTTCAGCGTGAGTTTTGGGACGGATTTTAGGGGAGCAATGGAGTCCAGAATAGAAGTGCTTGTTGAGTTACAGAGAGCAGTTAGATCTTCAACACACATGGACTCAATCCCATCCTCTGTGGAGAGCTCTGAATTGTTGAAAGCAGCAGAGAACTGAGATGGTACATGGGTATGGATAACCCAGGGGTTGGCGTGAAGGAGGACGAGATGCAGCAACGGAGCATGAGCAGTGGCAGTGGCAGAAAACAGAACAGGCAGGTGATCAGAAATACATGCACTCTTTACCTCGGATCGCCACTAACATTATTCAGTTGGACTATGAGCGAATTTGGATATTCCCTGACTTAACATAAACGTATTGGCGATTATAAAACGGACAGAACATAAAACACAAACCTTTTGGAGCCATGTTGTAGTTTTTTTCTGCTTGTTGTTGTGTATACTGACACTGATACTGAAAGTCACACGTGATTTTGCTAATCTTGCGTGACTTCTGTGGTGTTATTGCATTGTTATATGTATGTGTTTAGAAACTACAGAGTCCTCTAGGGATGACGTAGGTTATGCGACGCAGGAGGAGAGCGGTGTATGGTCTGAGCGGTGGCGGCTGAATAAAGTAACACGCAAAAACACAGTCGGACTCACGAGCGTTATTCGATAACACAACATGGTGTCAGAAGTCCTGTGATAGTGTGTGGTGTGGGAAGGAGACGAACTGGTGCCGCTCCAACTCTCTCGCGACCTGAACAAGACGAAAAAAAAAGAAGAAAAGTGAGGCATGGCGGACGACAATGTGCAGCGAGCCCCGGCGGGACCAAGCGCCACATTTAGTATCCAGCCACCAGAGCCTTTTGACTTCACAAAGCCGCAGGAGTGGGCTAAGTGGATACGCAGGTTTGAACGATTTCGCCTGGCAAGTAACCTGAACTGTAGCTCTGAGGAAAATCAAGTAAATACGTTGATTTACTGCATGGGCGATGAAGCAGACGATGTCCTGCGCGGGCTAAACATAGCTGCAGATCGGAGATGTACGTGATGGCTTCCAAGCGTTTTTGGTAGTCAAGAAAAACGTCATTTATGAGCGTGCCAAATTCAACATGCGAAGACAGGACGAAAACGAGACTGTGGAGCACTGTGGCTACGGGGAGCTACATGACCAGCTGATACGGGATCGGCTTGTTGTCGGCCTGCTGGACAAACACCTGTCTGAACGCATGCAGCTCGACCCGGATCTCACTCTGGATAATTAACATGGCTAGGCAGAGTGAAGAAGTGAAAAAACAGCAATCTTCACTGCGAGGAGACACCAGAACACAGGCAAGTGAAACTAAATATGTGGACAGGGTGCTAAAAAGCAGTGAAAAGCTTGCCAAAGTTAACTCACGCAAAGCTCTCAGTCACCAAAATAAACTGCAGAGTTCCAAGTTCAGCAAAACAAGTGCCCAGTGCTACAAATGCGGCAGCTCTCAGTCTAATCCAAAGCGAGACTGTCCAGCAAATGACGTACAATGCCACTGGTAAAAAGGGTCACTACAGGTGAGTGTGTAAAGCCCAAAAGACTGTGCATGAGGTGGAAGAGGGCGTTGATGCTTTATTCCTTGGCAGTGTTACCAGCAATGGGAGCCATGGATGGTGAATATTGGAATAAATGACAAGCAGGTGCCATTTAAAATAGATACAGGAGCCGATGTGACGGTGCTGCCACATGAGGTGTTCAAAAAGATCTTTGGAAGCAGTCTATCTACTCTCAAGGAAGTGACCAAGCCACTGCTAGGACCTGGGAGGAGCCCATTAAAGGTCGTAGGTGCTACTGAGCTAGTGCTAAGGAAAGGTGACAAGGAAGCAAGGGAAGATGTTTACGTCCTAAAGCAACTCCACACTGCACTACTTGGGAGGCCTGCAATCCGCAAGCTGGAGCTTGTGGCTCGCTTAGACAGCATAACAATGGAGACCCTAAAAACCAGCTATCCAAGGCTATGTAGCGGTCTTGGAGAGGTGCGGCAACCATCAACTTAAAACCAGATGCTCAACCTTTCTCGCTCAAAACACCTTGAAGGATCCCTTTGCCACTCATGGATAAAGTCAAACAAGAACTGACTCACATGGAGAACCTGGGCGTGATCAGCAGAATCGAGGAGCCCACCGATTGGTGTTCAGGCATGGTAGTGGTACCGAAAAAGAACACAGAGAGAGTACGCATCTGTGTCGACCTCACACACCTCAACCTCTCAGTGTGTAGAGAAAAGTACATCCTGCCATTGGTGGAGGAAACGTTAGGCAGATTGGCTGGAGCCAGAATTTTTAGTAAGCTGGATGCCAATATGGGGTTTTGGCAAATACCCCTGACAGAAGATTCAGCAAAATGTACCACCTTCATCACACCCTTCGGCCGCTATTACTTCAGGCGACTTCCTTTCGGCATAGCGTCTGCACCCGAGCACTTCCAGAACAGAATGGCAACAGAAGTTACAAGTGGCATGGAAGGAGTTGTCTGCCACATGGATGATGTTTTGGTCTGGGGAAGAACTCAAGAGGAGCATGATGCTCGTCTACATGCTGTACTCAGGCGGATGCAGGAGGCGGGCATAACATTGAACATCAACAAGTGCGATCTGTCAAAACAAGAGGTGAACTTCTTAGGCCACGTGATCTCCACCAGTGGAATCAGCCCTGACCCGAGCAAAACGGAGGCAGTGAGAAAAATGAAGGAGCCGACAAACATTACAGAGCTGAGGAGTTTCCTCGGAATGGTTAACCAGCTGGGGAAGTTCATCCCTCAGCTGGCTGAAAGAGACAAGCCACTGAGAGATCTTCTCTCAAAACGGAATCACCGGCTGTGGGGCGTGGACCAGGGCCGAGCATTCCAAGACTTGAAGGATGCACTGGTTTCACCTCCAGTCCTAGCCATGTACGATCCTAACCGTGAATGCAAAGTCTCAGCCGATGCATCGTCGTATGGCCTGGGAAGTGTGCTGCTCCAGAAATGGGAGGAGGAGTGGAGACCAGTGGCCTACGTATCACGATTTCTCACACAGACAGAGCAGAGATATGCTCAAGTGGAGAAAGAGGCCTTAAGCCTGACCTGGGCTTGTGATTGTCTCCGCAACTTCCTCATTGGAAAATATTTCCAGATGGAGACCGACCACAAACCGCTCCTGAGTTTGCTGGGGTCACAGCCACTCGACGCCCTACCTCCTCGGATCCAACGATTCAGGATGCGTCTCATGCGCTATTCTTACTCCATCTCTCATGTGCCCGGCAAGTACCTGTGGACAGCTGACACACTGTCCCGTGCTCCAGTACAAAAAGTGGAAACACCAGAAGACAGGGAGCTGCTGGAGGATACAAATATATATGTGGACATGGTCATGGAAACTCTGCCAGCAAGTGCTTCCTACCTGGAGCAGCTGAAGCAAGAGCTAAAAACTGACAGTGTTTGTGCACATGTGATGCAGCTTTGTGAAGAAGGATGGCCAGCTCACTACAACAGTGAACCCGCAATCAGACTGTACTGGGCAGACTGAGCTTCCCTCACAGTTCATGATGGACTGTTACTCAAAGGAGACAGGCTTGTCATTCCTGCAACAATGAGAAATGAGGTGCTCACCAGACTCCACGAAGGTCACCAGGGAGTGGTGAAGTGCAGGGAGCGTGCACGACAATCAGTGTGGTGGCCTGGGCTAAGCCAGCAGCTAAATGAAAGAGTCCTCAACTGTCGGACATGCAGTAAAGAGAGACAGAATCACACAGAGCCGCTGATGCCCACACATTACCCTGGCCGACCATGGCAACGGCTGGGAGCAGATTTGTTTATGCTGGGAAGCAAAACCTACCTGCTGGTAGTGGATTACGCATCAGGATTTGTAGAACTGGCCCTGCTTACACCCTCAAAATCAACAGATGTGATCGACCACTTAAAGTCAATTTTTGGTCACCATGGCATCCCTGAGCAGTTGGTGACAGACAATGGACCGCAGTTTTCTGGAGCTGCTTTTGCTGTGTTTGCACAGTCCTATGGTTTCCACCATGTCACCAGCAGCCCAAAATATCCCCAAAGCAATGGTGAAGCAGAGCGCGCAGTCCAGACAGTGAAAAGCCTGCTGAAAAAAGCTGCTGATCCTATCTTGCACTGCTTGCATATAGGAACACGCCGCTGCAGAATGGATATAGCCCTGCCCAGCTCCCGATGGGGCGAAGGCTTCGCACCACGGTGCCAACACTTCCTGCCCTGCTGAATCCTGCTCTTCCTGATATGGCTGCGGTTACTCTAAAAGAAGGGGAGAAGAGGATGAGAGACGCATAGCAATACAATCTTCGGCATAGAGCACGAAACCTCGACCAGCTTACTCCAGGACAAGAAGTGTGGATAACTGATCAGAGTGTTTCTGGGACTGTGATCAACAGCCACACAGCCCCGCGTTCATACATCGTGGATGGACCTCATGGTACTGTAAGAAGAAATCGTCGTCACCTAGTTGCCATGAAGTCTGCTCCGGAGCAGAGTGAGAGCACAAAGGTGGAGCAACCTTCAGGGTGTGTTTCAGAACAGTTCCCATCAGACTCACCGAAAACTCCCAGGACTCTTCAGAACTGCCACGCACGCCCAGAACTAGGTTTGGGAGAGCTGTGGGAAGACCAACCCGGTTGGACTTATGAAAAAAAAGAAAATGTTTCTATTCTTGTGGGCATACTTGAGTTGGTTATGAAGAAGTGTTATTTTGTTTAAGATGTTTCTGCTAAAACTTTGCAAAGTTTGAAAAAAAAAAGTTGCTTACTTAATAATATGGTGTTGTTTTCACTCAGGTTAAGTAGGGACAGACCTTTCAACCACGAGGCAGAATAATCCTCAAGGTCTGTTTGAATCAATGGCAGTCTACCCATTGATTCTAAAAAGGGGAGATGTGGTGTTATTGCATTGTTATATGTATGTATTTAGAAACTACAGAGTCCTCTAGAGATGACGTAGGTTATGCGACGCAGGAGGAGAGCGGTGTATGGTCTGAGCGGGGACGGCTGAATAAAGTAACACGCAAAAACATAGTCGGACTCACGATCGTTATTCGATAACACAACAACTTCGTGCTCTTTTGGTGACAGCTGCTTCCCTGCTGCTACGTGCCTCATAAGCACCTGGTGGGAAGGGCCAAGCAGCAGCATACGCGAGCGAGACGTGCTGCTCCAGTAACGCACTGCTGACGCATCCGGTGGAAAGGAGGGGTAAGAGTTGAAAGGTGGCTACTGCATTTGAGATTTGTGATTGGCTGAAAGCAGTCTACGTCAGCGCTCATGTCTACGTCACCGTCATCGTCTCTAAGACATGCCCCCTTGAGGTATAAAATCCTCTCTCAGGCAGACACACTCGCCCCCGTCCACCCGTTGTCTTCAGCTTCTCACCAAAGAGCTGCATATAGTGATTTAGAGCAACTGGCTGAAAACTACAATGTAATTAATATCAGTAAACGAATAATGAAATCGGGCCAAAGACTTCACTGCTGTGGTTCTGATTGTGTGGATATGATTTGTGCATGTTATATTCCCATCATGGTCGGGTATTTTTATTCAGGCATTTACTCAGGCACCTCTCTGCAACACGGCAGTAGCTTTAGCCCTCTGGCTAATAACAATCAATCGGAAAACTACTCTGAAAACTACGACAGAGGGAATAACCAATTTCAGTAAAAGAATAATGAAATTGGGGCAAAAACTTTAGTTTTACTGCGGTGGCTCGGATTTTGTGGATATGATTTATGCACATTATTTTCTCAGCATGCTCGGGTTAGGAGGCTCTCTGCGACACGGAAGAGTCACACGAGCTAATCTAATCGTAGCTTTAGCACTCTGGCTAAGAACAACATACCACTAGAAGAGTCTCATTGTATGCTGCTAAGCTGCTGCAGGGTGAACTATTGGCTTGAAATGATACGGATTAGAGCCGTTTGGCTTAAAGGTCGTAAAGAGGATGTTGTAGCAAATTTAGATGTCAAATTTACTTTAAAATCATTTTATCAACTTGCAAAGGTCTTGTACTTATGGTTTCCAAAAGAAAAAGTTATGATATTCATAAATCATAGACCTAGTGGGGCTTGAAATAAAGTAGCAAATAGATAACAAACCTGTTTTGTTATCGATTGGCTACTAGATTGTCAAGCAGAAATCTTACATACGTACTACATACTATGTAGTTTGCTTAGGCCTCAGGGCTGGATCACACTGCACACGGAAGCGCTGCGAAGTGGAGCAGAACAGAGACAGCTTCTGTTTGGCGCCCTTGTTAACCTATGGTGTAGTTCACAACAGACACGGAGCGCTTTGAAGTGGCGCAGCCTGCCCGCACCGTGAAACGATCATTTTAGCGTCTGGTCTGTTTTTTGCATGAGCCCAGAGTGTTCCGCATCAATTCTGGCAGGAAATCACACCAAGACACATGAAACAATCCAGTCAATTTTGAAAATAAAAGCAATTATTCATAAATAAATATCATAAATAAAATACTGCAATTGATTGCAATCATATCTGTGTATCTAAACAGATTATAGAGATGAAAATAAACACAACACACAAACACACACACAGCGCAACGGAGTGGGCTGACTACGCTGAGGGAGAGAGAGAGAGGAGTTGGAGACAAGTCAAGTTTAACAATGTCAAAAAGCAAGAGTAATTAAAACAAGTTCTCTTTAATTATTTTTTGATGTCATTTACTTGTTCATGATGAAAAAATGTCTCTGAGTAAATAGAGAAGCAGAAACGCTTGTGAGCGAACGCAGAGAAAGACTCGTCTGTTATGAACAGGGGAAAAGCTGAGCGTGATGTGACACGCTTATGCATGTAGTGTGAACCAGGCATCAGGCTTCACAGTAGTGATTACCACGCGCCGACACTGCTGCTACTAGCATTTCAGGACTTGTACTGAGTAACAATAAACAGCCTTTTGCCATTGATGACTCTGAGATGTTTCAAGAAACAAAGTTGTAGTAGTTCCAGAAAAAACCCAAGTGATGCAGATAGTAAACAAACAAGGGGAGACTCCTACGCAAATTCACAATTCCAACGGAGGCGTTTCTGTCCCCCCATATGTATACTGGCCAATAGACACGCCCTTTTTTCAAACGCATTTTTAAAAATTCCGCAAGTGCAAGGACGTCTTCGGGGGTGGGGTGGTGGTGGGGGGTAAATTGCTCTTTAATAAAGATCTTCATATGCATTCTGGGAAATTTGGGATGTTTTTGGAGTTCAGTCTTGTTTGCCTTTTTGAACTGTTTTCTCATTAACATTACAGACATCTACAAAACTGCTAAAGAATCCCATTGCGTTACAGTCCTTTGGTATGGAACAATGTTGTGAATTTTCAAATCCATCACAAATTAACCACATACAGGTAACAGACATGATTATTGCATTTTCATTTAAATGTACACATCTTCATGCAATTTTTAATTCTGATCATGCTAATCATGCACAACATCTAGTAATGATACATACTTACTTCTCAGCAACAGCTTGCAGTATTGGATAAGAAATTGTATGATCACCACCTGCAGATATCAACATTTCTTTAATATCTGAGTTTTCAAAACAAATCAAACTTTATTTGTATAGCACTTTTCCTGCTATTTGCAACACAAAGTGCTCCACATAATAAAAACAATTAAAAACAATCAAACAGAAAATCAACAATTCAGACCCCAACTCCCTACTACCCCCAAACCCCCATCCCCCACCACCATAAATGCTAGATCTAGATCTCTAAATTAAAAACTGAATAAATAAACAACTGAATAAATAATTAACTGAATTAAGTAAACAACTGGCTTGACAACACTGTGAGGAAACCATGTGTGTATGGGGTTCATTCACAACCAGGAGCTGGTCTACCCAGGACCTTGACCGGATAAAACTACAGGTACTGGGCTAGAGCCAGCCCGGGGCCCAAAGGACAGCCATAGGGCTGCACAGAGGGACCCAGGGCCCCCAACACCAACATTCCCACGGGAGCAATCGTGCAGACTGAGCAGACC
This sequence comes from Pachypanchax playfairii, assembly GCA_006937955.1. Classification (NCBI taxonomy): domain Eukaryota; kingdom Metazoa; phylum Chordata; class Actinopteri; order Cyprinodontiformes; family Aplocheilidae; genus Pachypanchax; species Pachypanchax playfairii. Next base: position 910,625 of record SSNP01000032.1, on the reverse strand, counting down.
AAACCCCCAGTGTGGACGACCCAATGATGAAACACTGGATTAAAATTAAATGATAAAAACATTAAAGGGGATAAGAACATGTAAAAAACAAGTAGTGATTCATAAAACAAATTTATATTGATTAAACCAAATGGGTCATTAAGAGAGAGATAGAAATACATTAAAAATAAATGAATAAATGAGTAAATGATTAAATATGTAAATGAGCAAATATAAATAATTAAAGTTAATAATTAAGATGAGTAAATCACCTAAAAAGATAAGTTAAAAAGGTACAGTATATCTTGAGCCTCTTTTTAAAAACATGAACACTCCCTGCAGTCCTGAAGTTCTCAGGCAGTCTGCTCCACAGACGAGGACCATAATATTGGAACGAGACCTCGCCGGAGGTTTTAGTCCTGACTCTAGGAACAACTAACAGTTGTTCTACAGCTCACAAGCCTACTGAACTGGGTAATGAATTATGGAGTTTGCCATGATTTACTATAACTGATTTATTGAACTCTCTTTGTCCAGGGATGTGAATGCAAAAAAATTATTGGAAAGTCAAACATGGTTTTACCAATTGTGAGAGGGATACAGCCAGTGGCCAGGATTTTGCTATAAGCCTCCCTGATGCGCTTGCAGGTGTCCTTCAGATCATACAGGTTCACATTTACATCCCCAATGTCAGCAACTGCCAAGGACTCATAAGGTGCCGCCCTGGTGCCACTGTTGTAAGCCCTCAGCATGGCAGACTCGACTCTGACCTGCCGTGGACCAAACCTGTGGATAGTGAGGGCAGGGAATAAATCAGAGATGTGTGAATTTGGGTGAGGTGTTACAGGTATTTCCAATACAACCAACAGTGTTTCCCCTTTGCACCTCCATTGCTTTGCATAGACTAATTTTCCCGTTCACTGGCTGGAAATTGGGTATAAAAAAATATTAAAACCTCTATATTCAAACACAACACTTAAAATAAAGAAAATATAGACTTGCTGCAAAAGATTTATCGGCTACATGTTTAAACTGTTTAAATAATAACATTATATACAGGCCTATTCTATCCACAATGGATACATTACTGATTTGTTTGGTAATAACTTACGAATTGTAGAATAAACAGTCTGATCAGGACCAAGAACACTGTTAATTACTGCCGTGCTAAAACAGCCCCAGTATAAAAAAATGATGATTTTTAAACCTTTTATGGTGCGTTCACACCGCCCAGCGCGTCCAGGCAGCAGGGCAGCTAGATTACATGTAAAGTCTATGGCAGCTGTTCCCAAACTTATTTTGCCATGCACCCCTTTTTATGTCCCGGCCGTGTTGAAGCACCCCCAACCCCCCGCACTTTCAAAAAAAATGCCACAAGCATTTTTGTTACTGTTGAAAGGACGTTGAATTTTATTTAGGCTATATTAAAGAAGGCATGTTTACTCAAATGAACAAAAACCGCATCTAATGATGATCTAATGACCACAACAATGCACTCCTGCTTTTGAATTAATCTGAAACACTCTTTCCCTCTGCTGTCTCCTCCAGCTCATTTTTTAACTTCTGTTCATTTTCTTCTCCCGTATCCGTCGCAATTCTATCCTCTGTTGCCTTTGATTCGTCACTCTCTCTTGGTTCCGCTCCTTTATCAGTACCTTTGTCTTTCAATTTCTCAACTGACAGTTTCCCCGATTTAGGCCATTAGAGCATATTTGCGATAATGAATGAAGTAGAGGCCACAAGCTAGGTGCGCACTTAAATTGTGTAGTAGTAGAAAAAGAAGAACTTCTTCTACACTTCATTTCTAGATGAAGTGCATTTTGAATAGTAAATTTAATTGTCATTGTTTACAATTTTACAGAGGAAATATTTATTTACACATCTTTATTGTGTGGGGAAACAACACTGTATTTTGTAATTATTATCATTACATTTGTCCGCCATTACATTTTTCACCTCGCGCACCCCCTAGTGGCAGCTCATGCACCCCCAGGGGTGCACGCACCACACTTAGGGAATCCCTGGTCTATGGTACTAAACAGCAGGTGTGCGTCAAGCTGCGCAGAGCAACCACGCAGCTCGACGCGTGCGTCGGCGCAGCGCTCGTCCACGCGTCCGTCAAGGCAGCTTGAAGTTGGGAAAATTGAACTTTGGGGCAACAGACGCGGGCCAGCAACCAATCAGCGACTCGTTTCACAGATCACGTCATCAACGGCCAGATCTGCCAGTCACATCAACGCTAGATCTGCCAGTCTTTCCAGCTCATTTAAAAATGGAGGAGAAACTGATTATCGCTGTTTGTAACCACCGTGATTTGTATGGCCCATCTTCGTCTTTTTATAAGGACAGGAAGAGATCGGAAGATATTGGAATGCCAGGTAAACATTTTCATACTTTATTTAAACTTTCTTGTAAGCTTACGCTAGCCAAAGCCGGTTCAGGCAAGTACCGTGCTAAACGTGCACTACTAGTTTCCTATTGTGTATTTAAACGACATCTGCAAAAAGCGGTGGAAGACACTGAGGGACACATATGTCAGGCAGAGGAGAAAGGAGAAAGAGACGAGGGAGAGTGGAGCAGAGGGAGGGAAAGTGCAGAAATGAAAGTATGTCTCCGTCTTGTCCTTCCTCGAGCCCTTCGTCGCCCCCCCGCAAAACATCTAGCAACATAGGGGTCGAGGAGGAGCAGGCGGAGGGGCACGACCAACCTGAGGAGCCAGAAGAAGAAGTAGCGCAGTCAGAGACAGAAGGATGGTGGTTTTGAGCAGAAAACTCTGGCGTAAATAACATATCAACATCATGTTCTTATTTAAGTTTTACACGTTTTTTTCATTATGATACATTTGTCAATTGTACTGTTATTATTTTGTCCTACCTGGTTCTCCACCTGTCTCAACTAGCAACAGTTAATAGTAGATTACATTTTGATAAATAGATTCACCATCTGTGTGTGTGTGTGTGTGTGTGTGTGTAGAACAAAAACACACGTCTGTCTGTCTGTATGTATCTTGCATATAAAAGTCCTTTGTGTCACGATAAATCCAGCTAACAATGAACCAGATGGCATTGCAGAGCCTGGCCCTTCAACTGCTGCTGCTGCTTCTTCTGGCGAGCCTGGCCATTCCTCTGCTCCAGCATCTGCAGATGTGTAGTGCTGTTTGAAAAGGTTGTGGATGTAGGATTTGTTGAAAGATTTAATTTGTCTATTTGGGTTCCCAGAGACTGGCTGAATTATTATTTGATTTTGAAATGTCTGTGTACACATATACATTTTCTAAACACACAGCCTTTGAAACTTACTATAAATGTTATAAATTAAATTTAGTTGGTGCATTTGTTCAACATAGTTGGAAGCATTTTAAACCTATCTACTGTGTTTTTTCAAAGGCCCACCAAGAAAGCGGATGAGGCGGAGGCAGTAGGAATCTGAGCGTTCCAGCTATGAAAGGGAACTGCTGGATGCTCTCAAGTCCCGGCCTGATCCAGCTCCCGCTCCACCTAACATGGATGAGGACATGCACTTCCATGTCTCTCTCCATCCTCTCCTGAACAGGGTGGCACCTTTAGAAAGAGATGTTTTAAAATTTGAAATTTAAAAAATGATTTTTGAAAGAATAAGTTTTACACTAAATTTGGCCCCTTCAGAAAATAATCAGTAGTTTTACTGAAAGAAGTGACACCTTTTTCAGGTGAGGATGGAGACTCCAGTGTCCCTCTTGTTTTCAACCGCACTTCCTCCAGATAAGGTCATTTCTCTTCCTGTTCTTGATTTTTTTTGTTTACATGTATATGTTTTAGTTTATTATTTTATATTAAATATTTTATATGTGACATCTCAGTCTAATGTTTTTAATTTAAAAAAATAATTTAATATAAATTAGGAAATGTAGATGTTGGAACAGAAACGTTTGCTCTTAAGTTTTTTTATTGAGTGGCTTTTAAAAAAGCCATTGGGGGTCAGTCCTGTATGGACTTGACTATTCTGTCGGCTGCCATGGCACTGCTCCCTCCTCACTGAAGTGGGCCATGAACACCTCCCTGGTCTCTACAGCCTCTCTGGTCGCGTTGTTGGCACCGAATCGCCCCACAGCGGGACGTGGTCTTTCCCCATGAGCAGCAGCAGCTCCCCTCACTGCAGGTACCTGGCCATCTCCAGAAACCTTCATGAAGTTGTGGAGAACACATGTTGCCTTCACACACTTCTCCACAACTTTGGGGTGGACTTCCAGTGTGCGGCAAAACATTCTCCACTGTTCAGACCAGATCCCGAATGCATCCTCCACCACCAGTCGGGCCCGGGAGAGCTGGTAATCAAAGACACACCGCTGAGGGGTTAAGCCGACACGACCAGGGAAGGGGCGCATCAAATTCCTGCGCAAAGGAAAGGCCTCATCTGCCACAAACACATAGGGCTGGGGTCTTCGGTGTGGAGCTCCGGGCATGTGCTGGTCTGGGGGCAGACAAAGTGTGCTGTCACACAGAGCTTGACTAAAGGCAGAGTTGGCCAAGATCCCCACATCACTGGTTCTGTCGTACCCTCCAACATCTATCACCCTGAACCTGTAGTGGGCATCCACCACAGCAAGATGGAATGGTGCCCCTTGTAATTAAAAAATAGGGAACCAGAGTTGGGGGGTGCCTTTGTGCTGACATGCTTCTCGTCTATAGCACCACAGCACAGAGGGAAGTTCCACAGCTCCCTGAAGTCCTCAGCAATTGACCTCCACTCATCTTCTCCTGGCACTGCCATGAATTCCTCCACTAAACCATCCCAGATGGCTGTTATCACATCAGGGATGACGGTGGAGACAGTAGAAACACCTACTCGGAAACTGCTGGCAATGGTCCTGTAGGAGTCACCAGTGGCAAGAAACCTACATAAAAGAGAAAATTAAAGTGATTAGACAATTTGTGGGCCAGATTAAATATCATTCTCTATTGTAATGTTTATTACTTGCTAGTCCCTAAAATAAGTGCTGCTGGAGTATATATTGGGCTGGAGATGAGAGATGACAGAGGAGTGAGGTTATCTTTTCACTGTTTACTAAATATACACTAAATAGCTATTTATTCACCTAGGTGGTTACCTGTATTTTTTTTAGATCCATGTTTATTTACGTGTGTGCTTTTCAATGTTAAACTTTTACTAAAAAAATCCTCATTAACAAAGCTGAAGTCATGTAAATAACTCAGAACAAATGTAATCTAGACTGATCATACATCGTGTCTAGATTTAACATATGTCTAGGCTTCACTAGTTTAGCAAAAAAAACCAAAAAACTTCCAGAATCATAATGTACCCACTAACCGATGACAGATGGACAGGCGCTCTTCAGGTGGAATAGAGCACCTGTAGTTGGTGTCCTGGTAGGTGATTCGAGCACCGATGCGGCTCAGGTCATCAATCTGTGGGCGGGAGAGACGAAAATATCGCACCTCATCCGTACGCAGTTCATTAAGCAGGTGATGAAACTCTCCAAACTCAGATCGCCTCTGAATAATGGGGTGTATCCACATCCTCCGCAAATGCGCCCGACGACGAGGTTGTATTGCTTTTTTTATTAAATAAATCCAAGCCACTCTCTCAACATGATCTGTTATGTTGAAAATAACTATAGCAATAGAGAAATCCCCCTTCCGCCTGTTGACGTACTGACATGACGCGCTGACTGTACAAAGTGTGCAAGCAGCAACTTTTGTCCGTTTTGAGCGTTTTGCTGCCTGGAAACGCTGGGCGGTGTGAACGAACCCCTGTTAGTTTGGTATTTCATGGTTATGTACATAGAATTTTGTGGCAATACACACACAGACACACACGCACGCACGCACACACACACACACACACACACACACACACACACACACACACACACACAAGTGTGTTTTGGTATCCTTATGGGGACCGTCCATTGACTTCCATTGATTTTAGTAACTAGATTTATACCTAACCCAAACCCTTTTCCTAACCTTAACCATTACTGATCTATAACTAACCCTAAGACTAACTAAAACTCTATTCACACCATACCTATAAACCTAACCCCTAACCCTAAAAAGGGGAGTCCCCCTCATGGGGACCAGGCTTCGGTCCCCACAAGAACCCTCGGACCCCAGAAAGATAGTAAAAGTCAGGAAACTGGTCCCCAGGAGGTCAGAAATACAAACCCACACACACACACACACACACACACACACACACACACACACACACAAGTGTGTTTTGGTATCCTTATGGGGACCGTCCATTGACTTCCATTGATTTTAGTAACTAGATTTATACCTAACCCAAACCCTTTTCCTAACCTTAACCATTACTGATCTATAACTAACCCTAAGACTAACTAAAACTCTATTCACACCATACCTATAAACCTAACCCCTAACCCTAAAAAGGGGAGTCCCCCTCATGGGGACCAGGCTTCGGTCCCCACAAGAACCCTCGGACCCCAGAAAGATAGTAAAAGTCAGGAAACTGGTCCCCAGGAGGTCAGAAATACAAACCCACACACACACACACACACACACACACACACACACACACACACACACACACACACAGAGAGATGCACTCCTGCCTCTTCTTTCTCATTAGTGGAACTTCATCTTCATCATAAATTTGCTAAGAAAAAACCCCTTGCAAATCTTTTTTCTTCTTCACTTTGAATGTTTACACAGTGAAAGCAACTTTACATGTAACGGTTCGCATTTACCCAGGGACAAACTGGGACTGGGGGCGGCTGTGGCTCAGTGGTTAGAGCGGTCGTCCTCCAATTTGAAGGTTGGTGGATCGATCCCGGCTTCCACCGCCACATGTCGAAGTGTCCTTGGGCAAGACACTGAACCCCATGTTGCCCCCCGATCTGCGTATCGGGTTGTGTGAGTGTTAGCCCCTACCCTCTCCCCCCGGTTTACATATCGGGTTGTGTGAATGGGTGAATGCAAAACCTTGTAGTGTGAAAGCGCTTTGAGTGGTCTGAATGACTAGAAAAGCGCTATACAAATACAGGACATTTACCATTTACCATTTACTAAAAAACAGCCCTGGCCTTTGACTAGGCCCGGCCCAAAGTAATCGGCGCGTGTAAATTCGGCAGCAACAATATGTGGCTTTTGCTATCAAACCATCAAAATTATAGCAACAGCGCTGATGTTGACTATATGTTGTATTAAAAGCCTAATATTCTAGATCAGGGGGGCCCAAAGTCAGGCCTCGAGGGCCACTATCCTGCATGTTTTAGATGTTTTCCTGCTTCAACACACCTGATTCCAATCTGCAACATCTCAGCAAGTCCAGCAGAAGCCTGTTAACAACCCATTCATCTGCATCAGGTGTGTTGAAGCCGAGGAACATCTAAAACATGCTGGATGTTGGCCCTTGAGGCCTGCAGTTGGATACCCCTGTTCTAGATTTACTAGAATACTTACATAGAAATGGAGGTGTCAACATCGATTATATAACATGGTGTTAGATAATCAATTCCATGCTGTCCTAAATTAATTTATTACCTGATAAGCTTAATAATTTATGCAGTAATTAATCTTACTGCACAAATAATATCACATCTAAATGAAAATGCACCATTACAAATGTGACCACTGTATTTAAAGTCTTCAAAGTTTGTAAGCATTAACTGTAACACTACTACCAAACGTTTTACGTGAAAGCACAACATAATTCTTAATATTAGCTACTGCATGTGGCCTTTTACAGCTAAAATGTTGAAGTTTAGCTGTTTTAACTACTGTAATCATAAAAAACAAATTGCAACCTAAACATGAACTCCTAACAACAACCCTCGCAAAAGACTTTTTTTCCTCTTACGGTATGTTTCATATTTAATTGCCCTGGATCTGCCTGTGGAACCAGCTCATCTTTCTGTCCCTCATAACTGCTGGCATGTTTCTGTGTAGCTGTCTGCCTGACCCCTTCTTTCCACCGGATGCGTCAGCAGCACGTTACTGCAGCAGCAAGTCTCGAATGCGTATTCTGCTGCTCGGTCCTTTCCACCAGGTGCGTATCAGACGGGTTCTATTAACTACAGCGGGTGTGAGGTGCTGCTGCTGGTTGTGCTGTTAAATATGTCGGTTAGTTTGTGAGATTTTGAGGCTTCAGCATCTAATGCCCGCAATTGTGTTTCTCTTGCCTTCTCATCCCAACCCTTCTCTTTCCTTTTTTAACTTTCGGCCGGGTTTTGCATCATTTCTTTTCCGGAAAAGCGCAACAACTGGTGGCAGCTTGTTGGAGTAGCTCTGTGACTTTGCTAGAATTTTTTGTTCTTTTTGACTGTTTCTTTATGTTTTTTCTTTAGAAATATTGTTTCTGAGATTCTTTTTTTTTTGTTCTGATTTGGGTGCTGTGCTGATTGAGAGTTTTTTTTTAGCATGATTTTTGCCTTTTTACCACTCGTTATGATGCGTCACCATGGCAACGAGAAGCTTGTTTACAGGAGAGAGCAGTTAATGGACATTTCTAAGGCTCAAATAATCTTCAAATTGAAACCCCTGATCCCCGATGAGCTAAAAAGAAGAAGATGTGGATGCAGGGCAGGAGCAAAGCAAAGAGAAAGAGAAAGAGGAAGTTTAAACCTTCACTTCCATCAGTCATATTGACAAATGTGAGATCTCTTGCTAACAAAATGTATGAACTTGAAACTCTGTTGAAGACCCAGCCAGAGTATCGGGAATGCAGCATCATGTGTTTTACTGAGACATGGCTAAAGGAAAATATCAACGGACTCCAGCGTGTCTCTGCCTGGCTTTCAAACAATACGAGCAGACAGAGATTTGAAGAGCAGTGGCAAAAAAAAAAGAGGTGGGATCGCTAAATTATTTAACAAAAAATTGTGTCATCCTGGACATGCTGTTGTGAAATATCGTCTCTGCAGTCCAGATATTGAACTTTTGGCTGTTGGTTTTCATCCATATTACCTACCAAGGGAGTTCACCAGTGTTATTATAGTAGCAGTTTACCTTCCACCATCAGCTAATGCCAAGTCTGCATGTGACACCATTGGATCAACTGTTGCTAAGCTACAAACACAGCAGCCAAATGCATTTGTGGCAATATCTGGAGACTTTAATCATGCCTCTCTCTCCTCTACACTGCCACCATTTATAGTTTGTCAGCTGCTCCACCAGAGAAAACAAAACACTGGACTTGTTCAATGCAAATATCAGGGATGCATACAGGTCCTTTGCACGGCCTGCTCTTGGCTAGGCAGACCATAATCTTGTTTTTCTCTGCTCTACTTTGAGGAGGTGGTCACAGGAAGCTGAAGAAATTCTTCAAGGATGTTTTGAGGCTACCAACTGGGATGCACTCTGTGAGCCACACGGAAAGGACATCAATGCTATGACTGAGTGTGTGACTGACAATTTAAACTTCTGTGGGGACAACATCATTCCTACCAGAACAGTGAAGTGCTTCCCTAATAACAAACCCTGGATCACCGGTGACCTGAAAGAACTGCTGAACAAGAAAAAAAGAGCTTTCAGGGAGGGAGACAGGGATGCATTGAAAAGTGTATAAAAAGAACTTAAAATCAAGATTAGAAGAAACAAGGAGGTGTACAGGAATAAACTGGAGAACAAGCTCCACCAAAACAATCTACAAGATTTGTGGTCAGGGATGAAGAAGATCACAGGTTTTAAGCTGAAGGAGGATCACTTGGATGGAAGTCTGGATAGAGCTAATGAACTGAGCATGTTCTTCAACAGGTTCAGTTTAGAAACAAGCCCAACATCTTCCTTTCCTGCAAGCCAAAAGGCCTCCCACTTTCCTTTATCTACAGCTTCCCTGTCACATGTCAACTGTCTCACCTTCTACCTCAGTCATGAATGCTTTTTCTGGTGCTTTTCCATCATATCCAACATCAGAGGAAGCTGGTGTCCCCATTGCCACCACCTCCCGCCTGTCTGTATCTAGCAGTCAGGTGCAGAAGCAGCTGGAGAGACTGAACAGGAACAAGGCAGCTGGTCCAGATGGTGTAAGCCCCAGAGTCCTAAAGGCTTGTGCAGTTACAGTGGGGCAAAGAAGTATTTAGTCAGCCACCAATTGTGTAAGTTCTCCCACTTAAAAAGATCAGAGAGGCCTGTAATTTTCATCATAGGTATACCTCAACTATGAGAGACAAAATGAGGAAAAAAATCCAGAAAATCACATTGTCTGATTTTTAAAGAATTTATTTACAAATTATGGTGGAAAATAAGTATTTGGTCACCTACAAACAAGTAAGATTTCTGGCTTTCACAGACCTGTAACTTCTTTAAGAGGCTCCTCGGTCCTCCACTCGTTACCTGTATTACTGGCACCTGTGTGAACTCGTTATCAGTATAAAAGACACCTGTCCACAACCTCAAACAGTCACGCTCCAAACTCCACTATGGCCAAGACCAAAGAGCTGTCAAAGGACACCAGAAACAAAATTGTAGACCTTCACCAGGCTGGGAAGACTGAATCTGCAATAGGTAAGCAGCTTGGTGTGAAGAAATCAACTGTGGGAGCAATTATTAGAAAATGGAAGACATACAAGACCACTGATAATCTCCCTCGATCTGGGGCTCCACGCAAGATCTCACCCCGTGGGGTCAAAATGATCACAAGAACGGTGAGCAAAAATCCCAGAACCACACGGAGGGACCTAGTGAATGACCTGCAGAGAGCTGGGACCAAAGTAACAAAGGCTACCATCAGTAACACACTACGCCGCCAGGGACTCAAATCCTGCAGTGCCAGACGTGTCCCCCTGCTGAAGCCAGGACACGTCCAGGCCCGTCTGCGGTTTGCTAGAGAGCATTTGGATGATCCAGAAGAGGATTGGGAGAACATCATATGGTCAGATGAAACCAAAATAGAACTTTTTGGTAGAAACTCAACTTGTCGTGTTTGGAGGGGAAAGAATGCTGAGTTGGATCCAAAGAACACCATACCTACTGTAAAGCATGGGGGTGGAAACATCATGCTTTGGGGCTGTTTTTCTGCAAGGGGACCAGGACGACTGATCCGTGTAAAGGAAAGAATGAATGGGGCCATGTATCGTAAGATTTTGAGTGAAAACCTCCTTCCATCAGCAAGGGCATTGAAAATGAGACGTGGCTGGGTCTTTCAGCATGACAATGATCCCAAACACACCGCCCGGGCAACGAAGGAGTGGCTTCGTAAGAAGCATTTCAAGGTCCTGGAGTGGCCTAGCCAGTCTCCAGATCTCAACCCCATAGAAAATCTCTGGAGGGAGTTGAAAGTCCGTGTTGCCCAGCGTCAGCCCCAAAACATCACTGCTCTAGAGGAGATCTGCATGGAGGAATGGGCCAAAATACCAGCAACAGTGTGTGAAAACCTTGTGAAGACTTACAGAAAACGTTTGACCTCTGTCATTGCCAACAAAGGCTATATAACAAAGTATTGAGATTAACTTTTGTTATTGACCAAATACTTATTTTCCACCATAATTTGCAAATAAATTCTTTAAAAATCAGACAATGTGATTTTCTGGATTTTTTTTCCTCATTTTGTCTCTCATAGTTGAGGTATACCTATGATGAAAATTACAGGCCTCTCTGATCTTTTTAAGTGGGAGAACTTACACAATTGGTGGCTGACTAAATACTTCTTTGCCCCACTGTAACTGCACAAGCCTTTAGGACTCTGGGGCTTACACCATCTGGACCAGCTGCCTTGTTCCTGTTCAGTCTCTCCAGCTGCTTCTGCACCTGACTGCTAGATACAGACAGGCGGGAGGTGGTGGCAATGGGGACACCAGCTTCCTCTGATGTTGGATATGATGGAAAAGCACCAGAAAAAGCATTCATGACTGAGGTAGAAGGTGAGACAGTTGACATGTGACAGGGAAGCTGTAGATAAAGGAAAGTGGGAGGCCTTTTGGCTTGCAGGAAAGGAAGATGTTGGGCTTGTTTCTAAACTGAACCTGTTGAAGAACATGCTCAGTTCATTAGCTCTATCCAGACTTCCATCCAAGTGATCCTCCTTCAGCTTAAAACCTGTGATCT
>SSNP01000032.1:878054-898631 GCA_006937955.1 Pachypanchax playfairii | reverse complement strand
ATAGGCAAACAAGCACATTTCAAGACCCACTGCAGTTTGCTTATTGCCATGGAGTTGGGGTGGAAGACGCCATCATACACCTGCTTCAGCAAACTCACTGTCATCTTGACAAAGTAGGCAGCACTGTGAGGATTATGTTTTTTGATTTCTCCAGTGCCTTTAACACAATTCAGCCTGTGATATTGTGTCAAAAACTACAGAAGACACAGGTGGAGGCCTCCACAATCACCTGGATTAAGGACTACCTCACAAACAGACCACAGTATGTGAAACTGAAGAATTGTACGTCTGACCAGGTGATCAGCAGCATAGGAGCACCACAGGGGACTGTACTCTCACCAATTCTTTTCACTCTGTACACTTCAGACTTTCAGTACAGGTCAGAGTCCTGTCATCTACAAAAATACTCCGATGACTCTGCAGTTGTTGGTTGGATCAGAGATAGACAAGAGATTGAGTACAGAGAACTGGTGGACCACTTTGTGTCCTGGTGTTCAAACAATCATCTCATCTTGAATGCGAATAAGACAAAGAAGATTATTGTGGATTTTGGGAAGAGCAGCAACATACCAAAGCCCATTTCCATCATGGGAGAAGAAGTGGAGGTGGTGGAAGAGTATAAATACCTGGGTGTTCACCTGGACAACAGACTGAACTGGAGACACAACTGTGTTGCTGTTTTTAGGAAGGGACAGAGTACTGTACTGTACTTCCTCAGGAAGCTTAGATCCTTCAATGTTTGCAGCAAGATGTTGAAGATCTTTTATAAGTCTGTTGTGGAGATTGTGATCACATCTGCAGTCACCTGTTGGGGGAGCAGCATCAAAGCAAGTGACATGAAGAGGTTGAACAGATTGATAAGGAGGGCTAGTTCTGTTCTGGGGAGTGATCTGGAGTCTCTTGAGTTGATTGTCCAAAGGAGGATGGTTCGTAAAATGAAAATAATAATGGAGAACCCTCATTATCCTCGTATTAATTAATTATATTTTCATCAGATATGTGATCCATCTTTCCAACAGAGAATTATTCGATTGTAATTACACAACTGGACAATAAAATAAAATATTCATTATTTGAATTCTACACTTGAGCATTTTTTGGTCGGGATGGTTCAGCCATCAGCCAGTCTTCCGCCGTCAAAATTCACATGCAGCAATGAATTGTGGGAAATACCCTTCGCTGAAGTCTGCACTGATGCAGGCTTCGGCGAAGTGCGGATCAAGGGTTCCAAAGGGGAGGGGCCAAGGGCACAACTTTCCACTCTGGAGAATCAAGACGACCTATGCACTAACGGGTGCAAGTGCGGGTTTCCCACTGCAAACTTTTCGGGCGTTGTCTTAGAAAGAAACTGGGATATTTATGGGAAAATACTATTACAAGAAGACAGTGGGAAAATATGAGAGTTTCCTGACCAAATCGGGAGACTTGACAGCTATGAGTTCATCTGTGTCAATCAATTATGGGTTTCGCCCTCCTCCTTCTCTGTTGCCGCCTTGCTTTCTCCCCCATGTGCGCATGATCAGATGAAAACAAGAGCTTTGCGCATGTGCGTTTTACCCATATTATATCCCGATATTTCAGTTTCTAATCCTTCTCAAACATTGTACCGGTAATACCATGAAAGGTATGGCCCACTGCTACAGCAAAGTCATTCAGATTGGATAAATGTGATCAAATTGTAACCAAGAAAGGCAAGATGATCAAAACTCAAGGGGCTGAACTACTAGCAGACAACACTGCTGATGTGAGTGACTGCTACAAATACCTTGGAATCCCACAGGCAAATGAAACCTGTGATAAGGTTGCAAGGAAATCAGCAACAACTACATGCACACAAAAAATAAGGCAGGTCTGGTGAATGGTAAGAACAAAGTTCAGGCCATCAACACAGGCCCTGCCAGTCATCAGCTCAGATAAGATAAGATAAGATAATAACCCTTTCTTTAATCCAACTGTGGAGAAATTTCTTAGAGTTACTGCAGCAGAGAAAAATAGGAAAGGGCAGTTACATAAGATGAGTATAAAAAAATTGAAAAGCAAAAACAGTGGTCGACGGTTATAAAAAAAAAAAATCAACTTTATTCATCTCACAATGGAGAAATCCACTTTTGCATTCAACCCATCGCAAGGATGCAGTTATATGCAAGACCTTGGTGCCCAGCAGTTTTGTGCATATGAGGATTGTGTGCATTTATCTATCGGTGGTCATTTGGACTGTAAACATGGGTAGCAGTGTTCGGTATTGATAACAGATCATTGAAAATGATGTAATAACGCAATTACAATATATTAGGAGAATAAAACTCTCAAACAGACTGAGTTCTACTCGTAGAGCGGATCCAATACAACACTGGTAACATGCGCCAGATACTCGTGCATGGACGTAATGGTAACGACGCAGATTAAGTTACAGTTAGTAATAGAACAGAATGGTTTTCTATATCGGATATTAAGAACTCACGATCGGGCAATAAAAACTACAACAAATGTTACATTTGACACTATTTCGGAGAAGAAGTCGGTGATTAGTTTTTGGTGACCATCTGACAGCTTCAGGCAGACACGCCACGCCAGACACACATGTGTAAATGCCAGAGCAGCTTAGTTCCACACACCTAACAGCGAGAGTGTGTGTCAGAACACCAGCGGAGGTGTACAGTCAAGTAACTAGTGAGAAACAGTGAGATTTAGTGAGATGCATATATGATACCTCCAAATATTTTGTGCATATAGCCATCGGAGTGTGCATATAAGCGTATGGATTCTCTATGACACAGGAACATGCCCAGCATTTTTGTGCATATAAGCGTGGTGCATTTAACTGTCAACCACTGTACATATAATTAAAAAAACTCCAATAAACACACACTATCAGGCTACTACATGTTGTTGGCACACTCAGTATGAGTACAGTGCAAAATTTCCCACTGGTATAAAAACCTGGCCAAAGGAGTCACAGATACTGTATCAAAACAAGAATTCTCCTCACAATGCATAAAGAGTTTGACCCCAAGTCCAACACCCTGAGATGGTACACTTGAGAGAGAAGGGAGGCCCAGGACTTAAGTCTCAAAGCCACTATGCAGGATAAAACAAAAAAGATCAAGGCAGCACAAGAGCTATAGAGGCTGGGGTCTTGAGGAAAAAAATCCTGTTTAAAAGCGAGTAACTTGCTGTTCACGGCAGAACAAGCAGGGATTTCACTAGAGCAAGGTAGCAGATAATTCAGGTGAGCTGAGTTCGGTCACTGTTTACTTCCGGGCGAAACTGGTGATGCGGGTTACGTAATACTGGGGCGGTCACGCGGGTTTCAGCCTGTTGCAATTAGCTTAACAAATCAACTGTGTGATTGTTAGGTATATAGCCAGACACATTAGACTAAGCGTCAGCGAGGTGTCAGCGTGTTTGGTCCCACATTGGTTAAGACCACAGAGGGTCAAGACCTGCGAGTCTACCTGCGCGAGTCCACCGAGCAAAGTAATTACAAACCACTACACAGACACCATGTGCAAAACAGACATCCCAGTCATAGTTGGGCACAGACCTCGCCGAGGTCCGATATACAGGTCCTATATACAGGTCCTAGCCCTGACCGAGACCTGGATTCGTCCTGACAACACAGCAACACCGGCTGCCCTTTCTTCTAATGCAAAATTCACACACACTCCTCGTCCTGCTGGGCAAGGAGGCGGTACAGGCATCCTGATTTCCAAAATGTGGAAATTTTCCTCCTTGCAAACCACTACTACCTGCTCCTCATTCGAATTTCATGCAGTACGAATCTCTAAGCCCATCGCTGCCTATGTTTTGGTTATTTACCGCCCTCCGGGAGGCAACATGGAGCAATTTATGGATGAACTGGACACAATCCTATCCGACATTCCGGATGATAACTCCCCTTTAATTGTTATGGGTGACATGAACATTCATATCGACAAAACACAAGCTCATAACTTTCTGGCCCTGGTCCACTCCTTCAATCTCAATCTGGTCCAGACTCCCCCAACACACAGAGCTGGCAACACACTGGACCTGGTACTGACCAGAAACTGCACTGCAGGTAACGTGCAAGTCACACCGCTGCACCTCTCAGACCACTTCCTGATTAAATTCAGCATCTCCATCCCTCACGTACCTAACGCAAAAGCAAAGACTGTCTCCTACCGCAGAAACCTTCAATCTCTCAGTCCCTCGCAGCTATCGGAGCATGTCTGCTCCTCCCTCCCTTCCCACTCGGTGCTCTCAACTCTGCCTGTAAATGAGGCAACAGAGACGCTCTGCTCCTCACTAGCTTCTTCTCTGGACGAAGTCTGCCCTCGTGTGTCAAAGCTGGCCGCCCGGCAGCGTCCTAGTCCGTGGCTCACAGACACTCTGAGGGATCACAGAGCTGGTCTGAGAGCAGCTGAAAGGAAATGGCGCAAATCCAAAAATCTCTCTAACTTGTCCGAATACCAGCAAAAGCTCTCTAGCTTCACATCCTGCTTAAAGGCTGCCAAGATAGCTTTTTACCAAAACAAAATCCAAAATGCTCCTAACATGGGAAAACTGTTCAAGACATTCAATACTCTTCTCCGTCCTCCACCTGCTCAGCCACCCACCGGGCTGACTGCAGNCCACTACTACCTGCTCCTCATTCGAATTTCATGCAGTACGAATCTCTAAGCCCATTGCTGCCTATGTTTTGGTTATTTACCGCCCTCCGGGAGGCAACATGGAGCAATTTATGGATGAACTGGACACAATCCTATCCGACATTCCGGATGATAACTCCCCTTTAATTGTTATGGGTGACATGAACATTCATATCGACAAAACACAAGCTCATAACTTTCTGGCCCTGGTCCACTCCTTCAATCTCAATCTGGTCCAGACTCCCCCAACACAGAGCTGGCAACACACTGGACCTGGTACTGACCAGAAACTGCACTGCAGGTAACGTGCAAGTCACACCGCTGCACCTCTCAGACCACTTCCTGATTAAATTCAGCATCTCCATCCCTCACGTACCTAACGCAAAAGCAAAGACTGTCTCCTACCGCAGAAACCTTCAATCTCTCAGTCCCTCGCAGCTATCGGAGCATGTCTGCTCCTCCCTCCCTTCCCACTCGGTGCTCTCAACTCTGCCTGTAAATGAGGCAACAGAGACGCTCTGCTCCTCACTAGCTTCTTCTCTGGACGAAGTCTGCCCTCGTGTGTCAAAGCTGGCCGCCCGGCAGCGTCCTAGTCCGTGGCTCACAGACACTCTGAGGGATCACAGAGCTGGTCTGAGAGCAGCTGAAAGGAAATGGCGCAAATCCAAAAATCTCTCTAACTTGTCCGAATACCAGCAAAAGCTCTCTAGCTTCACATCCTGCTTAAAGGCTGCCAAGATAGCTTTTTACCAAAACCAAATCCAAAATGCTCCTAACATGGGAAAACTGTTCAAGACATTTTATACTCTTCTCCGTCCTCCACCTGCTCAGCCACCCACCGGGCTGAGTGCAGACATGTTCGCCACCTACTTCACCGACAAAATCGCCTCCATTAAAAATCAGTTTTCCGAGCCTGACCATCCCAGTCTGGTCCATCCTTCCTCCGGTCAATCACTCTGCTCCTTCTGCTTACTGAATGAGGACAAAGTCTCCCAACTCATAGTGGAATCTAATCCAACCACGTGTCCTCTGGATCCGATTCCTACAGATATCCTGCTGAGCATTCTTCCTGCCGTCAAACCTGCAATAGCCCACATTATAAACTCTTCCATGAAAACTGGCGTCTTTCCTTCAGTTTTCAAGCAAGCCACTGTCACTCCGCTGCTGAAAAAACCATCGCTCAACCCGGCCCAGGTAGGAAACTACCGGCCAGTCTCGCTCCTACCGTTCATGTCCAAGATCCTAGAGCGAGCCGTTTTCACTCAAGTCTCACAGTTCCTCCATGACAATAACCTACTTGATCCTTATCAATCAGGCTTTAAGCGAGGCCATTCCACTGAAACCGCTCTTCTCTCAGTTGCAGAGTCACTACGGGTTGCCAGATCGGCTGGTCTCTCCTCAGTACTCGTACTCCTCGACCTGTCTGCTGCTTTCGACACCATCAACCACCTCATTCTCCTCTCGACGCTATCTAAGCTTGGCATCTCGGGGCCGGTCCTCTCATGGTTCACCTCGTACCTTGCGGAAAGATCTTTCAGAGTCTCGTGGCATGGACAGATGTCCAGTCTGCATGAGCTGGCAACGGGTGTCCCACAGGGCTCGGTCCTTGGTCCTCTCCTCTTCTCTTTATACACCACCTCATTAGGCGAGATCATTCGCTCCCATGGCTTCTCCTACCATTGCTACGCTGACGACACTCAGCTCCTCCTCTCCTTCCCTCCAGACGATACCTCCGTCTCAATGCGGATATCTGCCTGCCTCTCAGATATCTCGGCGTGGATGAGGGATCGCCACCTTCAGCTTAATCTGTCCAAAACTGACCTCATTGTCTGTCCTGCCAGTAACTCCTTACCTCCTCAGATAAACGTGCAGCTTGACTCCATCACGCTGTTCCCCAAAACCTCCGCCAGAAACCTTGGTGTCATACTGGGCAACCAGCTGTCCTTTAAGGAGCAGGTTAACTCCGTAGCTCGCTCATGTCGATTCGCTCTTTACAACATCAGGAAAATCAGAGCCTTCTTAACAGACCACACCACACAGCTTCTGGTCCAGGCCCTGGTCTTGTCCCGCATCGACTACTGCAACTCTTTGCTGGCCGGTCTTCCGGCGTCCTCGGTTAAACCTCTGTAGATGATTCAGAACGCAGCAGCACGTCTGGTCTTCAACCAGCCCAAGAGGGCTCATGTCACTCCATTGCTCATTTCTCTGCACTGGCTTCCAGTTGCAGCACGCATCAAATACAAAGCTCTGCTTCTGGCTTACCAGACTCTAACACACACAGCTCCTACTTACCTTCACTCCTTCATCCAAACCTACATTCCCACGCGTCAGCTACGCTCAGCTGCTGAAAGACGCCTAGCGCTTCCACCACAACGTGGCATGAGATCATGTTCCAAACTCTTCTCCTCTGTTGTCCCCCGATGGTGGAATGACCTACCAAACTCGGTCCGATCCTCAGAGTCGGCACCTACTTTTAAGAGCAGACTTAAGACTCACCTCTTTAAAAAACCCTTTCAGTCTTAATGAGGAATTGATTTATGATAGCGATTTGGGAGTTTATCTCTACAAACAAACAAACAAACAAACATACAAACATACAAACATACATACATACATACATACATACATACATACATACATAAAAATAAAATAAAATAAAATAAAATTAAAAAATTGATACACTTGATGTATCGGCGTCGGAGTTAAACTGGACTCCAAACAGTCCGCCTCCTTATATTGTCTCCTTCTCTTTAATTTCTTGCTTGTATGTTCTCTCAATGTAAGTCGCTTTGGATAAAAGCATCTGCTAAATGACAGTAGTAGTAGTAGTAGTAGTCTACAACAACAGACAGGACCCAAGATACAGACTGTGCAAAGGTGTCTCTGAAACAGTAAGACAAAGGCAGGCAAAGTGTGGAACACCATAACAAAGGGATTGGAATAGTGTACAGGAACATTAATGCCAAGTGTTTCCTGGAGGTAGTCACTGTGGGAGGCTATAGTAAGAGTAGTAAAGAATGATGAGGCTAAGATACTGTGGAGCTTCCGATACTTAGTGATATGACCCCCAAACTGGAAGTAAGTGTTTTATACACTAGAACTACATGTGTTAATTAGGGATTGCCATGATTAATGGAGTTCATTCAAATGGCAAACCTATTATTCTACACCTCTAAACGGGTCTCTTTATAGATTTATTTATTCTTCTTCCGCAGACATTAATGCGGCCCGAACCGCAAAACGGACCCAGGCACAACATACATCAAATCGTGCGGCTCGATAATGGGACGATTGCTATTACTTTTATTGTGGATCCAAGTTACCATGGTGATGCAACACGCCAAAAAGTGCACCTGAAATGCCCCCCAGCCCAAACCGCAACACCTGATGACGCGTATTATACATCAAACGGATCAGAGACCCGATGTGATTGATCTTTGTTTCGTGGCATTTCGTGTTGCCATGGCAACGATATTCACAAAAAACCCTGCCTACAAGTGAAGAAGAATAGAAAATGCTCTGAAAAACGCCAAAAACATGACCTTTTTCGAGGGCTTACTGCCACATCATACTTTCACCTATGGACACCGTTCCACTTCACATCTGGTCACAAGAGATGGGTCTACTTTAGATTTAAAGATCTCGTACAAAACTCAGACTGCGTGGCCGTGTTGATGCCAAACGTCATGAGGAGCACCCGTTTTACACACAGTACCACCTGTGATGACGTGTGACACATCAAATCGATCGGTTTGGAAAGGAAAAGTGAACTATGGGGTTTTGATGAAATTTGGGGTTACCGTGGCAACGAAAAAAACACCACCCGAAATGCCCTACAGCCCCATCTGTCAGACATAACCCCACGTATGACACATCAAACTGACCGGGATGCTAAACAGAGATGCCCTATCATGGTTCTGAAGCATTTTGGGTTATCATGGCAACAACCACCAAAAACCACACCCCCTATTCAAACATTATGTTAAAATGGCCCGTAATATACTTAAAATGGACACTTTTTGAGAGATTATTGTGCTAATACACTTTGACCTACAGACATCGTTCCACCTTATTGCTGATCAGTAGACATTGGTCTATAACATACATAAGGACTTTTTAACATATCTGTTACCATGGCAACGCCATTCACCATCAAACACACCCGGTGAGCCTATAAGGCACAAAATAGTATTGGTAAGCTAATGTCATATATCAAAGCAATTGGCTTGACCATTAGAAGTGAACCATCGTGAACATCGTAAACAGTAAATTTTGGGTTACCATGGCAACAGCACTGACTCAAATTCACACTTTTTGATCACTTACTGTGCGGACATGCTTTGACCTACAGCTGTCATTCCAACTTTTATGTGCTCCGTAGACATTGGTCTATGACCTTTTGAAGCAACTTTTACATATCTTTTACCGTATTGCCATAGCAACGCCATTCGCCATCAATGCACCCGGTCAGCTCACAGCAGACACTATAGGATGTGGGTGCACATGTCATACATCATAGTGATCGGGTTGACCAGGAGAACTGAACCATCATGTGTACCTCAAATTTCAGGTTACCATAGCAACGGAATCCATTAAAAACCATCACTATTGTAACCCTGTGGAATAACCTCTGAAATCATCATGTCTCCCCAATACGCTCCCATATTTTTCTAATCTGTCTGCCATGTCATCATATTTGCGGCACCTGTCAGCTATGGAATGAATGCAGCTTTCTGATTGGCTGAGGGTTTCAGAGTCCCGCACAGAGTGGCAATCTCTCTCAAAGTTTCTTCAGGAGCTTTTCTAGTTCACTCGTATTATTATCATAAACTTATTATACACATCCCAAAAATTTGTCTTGTGAATTACACACATCCACCCTCGACCATCAATACAAACTACAAACACTAAATATGATGTTATTTTCACTTTCTTTGCATTGACAGAGCGACAGGCAAATGTTTGAACACACCCAGAGGAGAAAGCCCCAACAATGGCCGACAAGGACCCAGAGGGCTTCGATATAGAAAATATCCAGAAAGGATCATAAAAATACACTTAGATAATTAACAGGGCACACTCACCGTAAACAAGAATACTGTACAAACTTTGAATCAAATCTCGTGATAAAATAAGTTGTAAATTTGTTCTATGGTGGCATTTTTCTTCAGGAAGCATAAATCACCAGAACACAACTTCCAGCTGCTACCCGAATTACTGAAGTTGTTTAGTCCATTGTAAAGCTATTGGAGGCATCCAGAGTGATGTCTAATAGGAAGCTGAACATGTTTTTCGGTGAGTATCCACTTAGACAAGTTTCCTAAGTTTTAAAAGTTATTTTGTACTGCTTTACAAAGTAGAGACGGGTTTACCCCCAAAAGAAACTGATGAGCAGAAGCGCTTGTGGACCGTCATTGAGACATATGCGTCTGGTCACCTGCTCCTGCATCCCATCACCATGCTTTCTGATTGGCTACACACTGCACTGAGCTGCTGCATTCTTGGTTCTTGTCACAAGACATCACACAAAGACCGATATCAGGCCAAGACAATCCAACATGTTGGATATCCCCGATTTGCAATCAAACATTCTTCCGAGTGAAGCCAATCGCTCTTAACACAACACATATGGCAAGATTCCAGGCTGCGGGAGGTTCCACAGTCGAGCCTGTGGGAGGTTCCCTCATCCTGCCTGCTCGAGGGTCTAGAGTTCCGCCTGTTCAAGTCTTCACGGCTTCTTAGAGGGCGTCAGTTCCTGAAGTGTCCCAAACGACCAACAGAGCCACGCCCGGGATCCAAATGGCGCTACGCTTCACAGCCTTCAGGCTGCCCTCCAGAGCTTCTCAGCAGCTGCCTTCCAGAGCATCTCAGCGGCTGCCTTCGGGAGCCTCTTAGCAGCCCCTTTCCAGCATTTCTCAGCGGCTGCCTTCCAGTGTTTCACTGCGGCCGTCCTCCGGCTACCCTCCAGAGAGTCGTCGTGGCCATCCGGCCGCCCTCTCAAGATCTGTTGCAGCTGTCCCCCCGGGTGCCTTCTAGTCTTTTGCCGCGGCCATCCTCCAGGCTGCTCTCCATAGATTCACCACGGCTGTCCTGCGGCCCCCCTCCCGAGATTTATCATGGTCATCCTCCAAAGTTTTGCCGTGGCCTCCTGGATGCCTTCCAGAGATCTGAAGTGGCCTTATTCCAGAGATCTAGCACAACCGTCCGCCAACTACCCTCCAGAGATATGGTACGGTCGGCCTCCCTCCAGAGATTTGTTGTGGTCGGCCGCCCTCCAGAGATTTGTTGTGGCCTCCCGGCCGCCCTCCAGAGATTTATTGTGGCCTCCCGGCCGCCCTCCTGAGTTTCTTTGCGGCCTGCCTGCTGCCCTTGTGAAGCACTGGTTTTGCTCAAGGTTTTGCCCTCCTCGAGACACCCTACCTCCCGCCCACCTAGATTGTGACTCTTTTTTTGTTTTGTTTTGTAGAACGAGTTGTCTGGTAACTGGAAGGTCGCTGGCTCAAATCCCTGCTCTGCCTAGAGAAAAAGATCGCCTGGCCGTTGTGTTCGTTGTGTTCTTGGGCAAGACACCTTGCCTGTTTGGTGGTGGTCGGAGGGTCCGGCGGCGCTAGTGTCTGGCAGCCTCGCCTCTGTCAGTGTGTCCCAGGACAGCTGTGGCTACATGCGTGTAGTTCATCACCACCAAACGTGTGAGTGTGTGTGTGAATGGGTGAATGACAGACTGTAATGTGAAGTGCCTTGGGGGTCGTAGGACTTGAGTAAAGCTCTATACAAGTACACGCCATTTACAATTTGGAGCGGGGGTGGGGGGGTGTATTTCATCTCCCTGCCTTTCCTGCTTTATTGTAGTAATGTCCCAACCTCTCTGTTTTCCCTTGTTTGCTCCTCAGTAACTTCATTTTTCCCTGCAGCTATTTCTGTTTAAATTATTTACTTCCCTTGTGTTTCTGTGTATAAGAGGCTGTGTGATTTTCTGTTTAATCGTTGGAGTGACATTGAGTGTTTGCCTCCCGTGTTCTCCAGAGTTGTTCTTGTGGCCTTGCCAGCCTTTTGGTTTTTCTATTTTCATTAAAAGTATTATTTTCAGTACCTTCCAGTCTCTAGTATCTCCCTGCACCTTCGGTCCCGCTCTCAACCACCGCAAATCAAATGTGATAATCAGTTTCTCCTCCATTTTGAAATTAATTTGAATGACTAGCTGATCTAGGCTTTGATGACGTGATCAGTGAAAAGAGTCGCTGATTGGTATGCTGCACCCAACTTCATGCAGCAGCTGCCTTGACGGACCATCCAAGTAGCAGCTGTGTGGATGTGCGTGACGAGCTGCGTGGCAGTAATCTAGCTGCCCTGCTGCACTGACGCGTGAGCTGTGTGGCAGCTGGACGCAGCTTGACGCCCACCTGCTGTTTAGTACCAAAGACTTTACATGTAATCTAGATGCCCTGCTGCCTGGACAAGTTGGGCTGTGTGAACGCACCATTAGCAGTACAAGTGTGATTGACGTGTGCAGTGTGATCCAGCTCTGAGGCCTAAGAGAACTACATAGTATGTAGTACGTATGTAAGATTTCTGCTTGAAAATCTAGTAGCCAATCGATAACAAAACAGGTTTGTTATCTATTGGCTACTTTATTTCAAGCCTCACCAGGTCTATGATTTATGAATATTATACCTTTTTCTTTTGGAAACCATAAGTACAAGGCCGCTACAAGTCGATAAAATGATTTTAAAATAAATTTGACAACTACATTTGCTACAAAATCCTTTTTTAAAGTCAAAGTCAACTTTATTGTCATCTCTGCTATATACTGTACAGCAGGGGTGTCAAACTCCAGGCCTCGAGGGCCACTATGCTGCATGTTTTAGATGTTTCCCTGTTTCTATACACCCAATTCAAATCCTCTGCGTTTCAACAAGTCCCACAGAAGCCTGTTAACGACTTGTTCATTTGAATCGGGTGTGTTGAAGCAGGGGAACATCGAAAACATGCAGGATAGGGGCCCTCGAAGACTGGAGTTTGACACATGTGCTGTACAGGTACATAGAGAGACGAGACGACGTGGCTCCAGTTATAACAATATTACAAATTATACAAACAGGCATATAAAATCAAAAATAGGCACATAAAATCACCTTTACCACCTTTAAAGTGTGTTTGCTTTGAACAGGGAAAATAATAGGCTGTGTTAGCTGCAGTTTGACTCTACTGTGAGCCTCAAAAACTCACCAAGTGTTTATTCTTTAAATGGTGAATTAAATTTGTTGTGTTGAAGCCTTTTGACCTGCTTCATCCCTGAGGTATTTTTACATTGCAGGTTTTGCAGGATGTAAATTTCAAAGACCGTATAAAAGTTTAACACTGCGGACATGTTTGTTATTGTGTTTACTGCCGCGTGTGTGCAGTGTGAAGGAAAGGGGGTGTGGGGTGAAAACGCTTCTCAGCACACAGAGCGTCTGCTGGCGGCAAAGTATGAGATACAGATGATACTTGAGATTGGTTTTGTGATTGGTAATGAAAGGCTGTGATCGGCGATCACTGATCACACACTTTTCCACAATGATCGGCCAATAATTATCGGAGGCTGATCGATCGGAGCACCACTAATTAAAATTCAATAAAATTCTCTTTATTCTTAAATTCAACAAATAAATGTTTTAATATTTATTAATCTACACAAATAAACATTTAGTCTGATTTGATTTTTGACAGTCAAAAAAGTGTTTTTTTATCTGAAGTGTATGTAAATATCTGATTTAAACTGTATTTGATCTTCTTGATGTTTGGTTTGATTGCTAGTACAGAGAGGGAGAGGGAGGAACAGTGGAGAAGATGGAGAGGAGAATGAGGACAAAACAAAGATGGCACAAAATCCAGGTGAGAAAGACACTAGTCAAAGACAGCTGTTTGCCAAAACTCATTAGACAATGTTCACTAGTGTATCTTATAAGATTGTAATTTTTCTAATTCTATATTTATGAAGTCATACAGGCTTTTTTGCACAACTTGGCTAAATAGTTATATAAATAGTGCAGTTGTTTGGCAGGATTCGAAAATAATATTTTAGAGGCTTTTATGTTCACAAAACTCAAGCTTCAAAGACACAAGCTACGTTTACATGGGCACATTTAATCGGAATAAACGCCCAATCGGATAAAAAAGACGTCATGTAAACATGTCAATCAGAATGTTTTGATCCGATGCAGCCTGATCCGAAAGAAATTTACTTCCGATCGAGAGAGGTGGTTTTGTCCGATCTTCATTCGGATAGACGTGCATGTATACACCGATTCGGAAAGAAAGGGTGAAAAAAGCCCACTGCGCATGCGTACAACTTCAGCGTGACGTCTTTCTGCTTTCGCAGACCCAAGTAGAAAACATAGCGGGAAGTAAACAGAAGTGGTCTGCTGGTGCAGTCATCCTGTCATCCTGCTCTCCTCTCCTGTGGCGGAGGAGCAGTAACAATATGTATTCAGCCGCTAGCTTGGTTAATGCGACCAGTAAAAACCCAAACATAAAGGTAATCACCCGCAGAAGGTCCATATTGGGGATAACGTGAGTCAGATCGAGCACACGATGGGGCGGGAAAGATGTGCAGAAAGGACGGAGTTTGTTTACTTTTTTTTCTTCCCCCGGAAAGACAACTCGCTGTGCGCATGCTCAACTCATTTAACCTGATCGAGTGCTTGGTGCATGTGTACTCATGGCATGATCAGATCATTTCAGTTAGTGTCCATGTAAACAGGGATTTGGGAATTCAGATCGACCAAGATTTTAATCAGATTGGGGAAATTTGGCGCATGTAAACATAGCTATTGTCTCATGTTACCACCATAAAGAGGTGTTGTCAGTGTAGTGCAGGTCTATGATGATTGTCAGTGCTACTATCATCTAGTTTTGATTCTGGTTCTGTCTTGGTTCAAGCCTGGTTTGGAACTGTTACAGTCCTGCTTTATTCCCGGATCAGTTTTGTGTCTGGTTGAATTGGGGTTTAGTCCTGGTGTCTTGATACAGCCGTGGTTCTGCTCTGCCTTGTTGCTAATTAGTAATCTAGTTTAAGGTGTCCTGCATATGATATAATATTTTTTCTTATATGAAGTTATGCTTGTCGAAAAAAAATGAGACAGTTGGCATATACATACAGTATTATTTGTGTTCATTTGTATTCCAATTTGAAAATAAATAGCAAAAGTTTAAACAAAAGGTTTTGGGTGTGTTTGTATTTGGAGGGGGGCCTTAATAGCTAAATTACCTTTCGCTGAGTCCCGCCCCCCTTAGTTACTGTTGCCACGTCCGTCAAAAACGACCAGCGCGACAGATTATCATGACTGAAAGAGGTATTTCCATGCGTGTCAGTCACCTTTTTTGGAGCAATTACATCGCGATATCCTCCAAATCAAACCAGCCTTGATCTCCTTCATCCTTCCAGATTAGCTCTGCCGAGTGGCGTCCGTTCGCTCGTAGCCAGACTACCTCGCAGTCGGCGAGCACTCCCAGCTGCCAGCACCTGTAAAGCTTGCCCCCTGCGTTGCCCCCACCAGTCGGCAATCATGAGCCAGCTCACGCTCATCTGCGGGTGGACCACCGGTGGACCCCCCCCCCCGCCCATGTGAACAAGACAAAGGAGATGATTGGGGATTTTAGGAGGACCAGTAACATGTCAAAACCCATTTTCATCATGGGAGAAGAAGTGGAGGTGGTGGAGGAGTATACCTGGGTGTTCACCTGGACAACAGACGGAACTGGAGACGCAACAGTGATGCTGTTTTTAGGAAGGAACAGAGCAGACTGTGCTTATATCCTTCAACGTTTGCAGCAAGATGTTGAAGATCTTTTATAAGTCTGTTGTGGAGAGTGTGATTACATCTGCAGTCACCTGTTGGGGGAGCAGCATCAAAGCAAGTGACATGAAGAGGTTGAACAGATTGATAGGGAGGGCTGGTTTTGTTCTGGGGACGGATCTGGAGTCTATTGAGTTGATTGTCCATAGGAGGATGGTTCAGAAAATGAAAATCATCATGAAGAACCATCATCATCCTCTTCACAACACAGTAACTCAACAACAGAGTGCCTTCAGTCAAAGGCTTCTTCAGATCCGCTGCAGCACAGACCTCTACAGGAGATCCTTCTTGCCCACAGCTATAACGCTCTGCAATGGCTTCCTGAAGAAGAACTGAGCTACAACATTTAATTTCCTTTTGGGGATTAATAAAGTATTTTCGAATTGAACTGAATAACCAGAAAGGTAGACAGGAATATTACACACTCAATACAGTTTATCGGCAAAAAACGTTGATTTGGGGTTGCGTTGCGCTTTAAAATTTACAATCGTGACCATGTACTTCAAAACTCATTATCAAGACATTTATAAAGTCACAAGTGGTTTTGGAACTCACAATGGCTTTCAAAGTAGGCTAATGATTATAACTATTATTATTTTAGTAGGCAGAGTAGCTGCGGATACAATTTTAAAAATTATATAAATACCACCTTGCTCCAGGACGGTTTGAGGTCCCCGTATCAATCGGGACACCAACAAACGCCGCGTCCAGCCCGTCGACCGTGTCCTGAAACGGTAATTTAGCCATGGTGGGGATTCCTGAGACCCGTGCCACGAACTCTGCACTCGGCGGGATGTTGAAGCTTTTTCCAGTACACCCTCTGCTTGGATTATAGCATACTGTTTTTCGGTCTCTGCATAAAGTGAACGCTGCTGTAGCGCGACTTAAATTCACTTTTCTCCAAACTGAAAACATACTGGGCAAATTGAAAGTAATGCCAACTTGTATTAAACTCGAAAGATTAGACTTCTAATTTGCTGCCTTCAAGTATATTTTTTTAAATTGTACAACGTACTTCCTGTTGTTTATGAACACTACAAAAATTTGAATGTCATGCCTATTTATGACCTTATACACACTACTGCTTTGGACAGGCTACTTTGATTACATGTAACTCCATGACAAAACAGCTGGTGACAAAAAATATAAAATTCTTGTAGGATTTGTCAATGTAATAATAAAAGTTACGACACGGTCTTGAGCTTGAAGGCAGCATATGTCCATAAACGAAGGAGGTGCTTTGTGAGAGGAGAGTCTGAATGGCACCGGAAAACAGATACAAAACATAACATATATTAATACATGAAGTAAAACAGAGATTTCATCATATGCTTGAGTGGTGATCACTGATGATTCTGAGTTTCGTCTTAAACTGAAACTTTACACTGAAATCTTAAACTGAAGGTGTATGCGGGTGTCACAACTCTCTCTCTCTCTCTCTCTCTCTCTCTCTCTCTCTCTCTCTCTCTCTCTCTCTCTCTCTCTCTCTATGGCTCTGGGACTATGCATTGCACTATAATGCAGAACTCGATATTTTGTGAGATTGCTTTTTTCTTGGTAAAGGAGCAGCCAATAAAACAACTGGCTCCACCCGTTTTCTCTGGATTGGCAGATCAAGTAATTCAATGGAAATAAGCCATTCTGAAATAAATAAGCTATGGTGAAAACACCATTAGCTATAAAATAAAAGCTGGCCTTGTTAAAATGACACTTTGAAATAAAAACCGATGGAATTAAATAAAAATGTCTTAAAATAATTTAGATTATTAGGAAATAAATTGCTGTGAAATAATTTCAAAATGATTTTTTTTTCTTTCCAAACTTTTCCACAGCAGGTTACTAAAGTTTCTCAGGACTGATCTCTGACCACACCACCAGGGAGATGGGGAACTATTGGGCCTTAGTGCTGTTCTCAGATGAAAGTTGATTCACATTGAGCAGAAATGATGACCACCAACAAGAAGACATCAAGGAAGGCGCTATGCATCAGCCACTTCTGCCACCAGATGAGTCGTGGTTGGTGTTATAGTGTGGGCAGGTGCGTCAATACAGAACTGCCTTTCTGAATGGTAAAGTGAAAAACCCATACAGCCTGAATAACCTAATTAATCCAATCATTGTGCCCCATTGTATTTGACAGTTAAGCGGCGCAGGAAATGCAACCGCCATTACTGTCCAGTATTCAACGCAGACACACAGCTAACACAACAGCGGTTCAGACAGGATGTCTGAATGTTGTTCAGCGTATTTCTGCTTTAACAAATGGAATATTGAAACCAGGGCTCACAGGATTACTTTTCACAGGTATAGACTGGATATATATTTTGTACTGTATGTCCACCAGTCTGCTAAAGTTAGCTACATAGGCTGACACTTTAGAAATTATATCAGGGGTGTCAAACTCAATTTACCGGGGGGCCACTAGAGGTAAAGTCTGGGTGAGGCTGGGCCGCATCAGGTTTTGCACAAGAAAATGTCAGGCGTCTGGGCTGGTCTGTGCTTTTGTTTGCTTATTTAAAACTTCCCTGCTGTCAGTTGCTCCTCACTCACTCTCTCCCCCTCCCTTCTAGTTGTTGTTTCCTCCTTTCCCTGTTGGTTGCAGGTCATCAGGTGGCAGCCATTTGCTGATTACTTTGGACTGGATTCTGCCAGCAGACACAGCTGTAATCACTTCATTCATCAACCACAGTAACCACTCAACGCCAGACCTTTGAACCGCTTGGGTGATGTTGGCCTTATGTAAAACCACAACATTGTTGAAGTCTTGTTTTGATCCTGAGAGTTAATGTGTGATTTTTTTCCCTCCACTGCGTGAAGGTCTGTTTTTGGATTTTGGAAACACTGCTGCCTGTGTCTGCTGGAACCTTTTGCCACTACACACCTTTGGACTCCGACTATCACCGTCTGCCTCCTCTCACCATCTCCAAACGCCTGCCCATGGACCTGCTCCCCTTCATGGTCCTTGGTTCGGCTTGCTCAGACTCTGTACCCCTCATCTGTTCATCGCCTCCAGGACCACGTAAGATAACCTCCACCAGTTGCGCTCAAGCTCTGAATCTCATCCAGACCCTAATCTTGTTCACCCTCTGTTACAGAGATTTCCCTCCACAGTCTTCACAGTTTCCATCTTTGTCATATTCATATTTGTTTGTAAATAAACACCTTTTTACTTATCAAGAGCGTGTCTTAGACCCTGAAAGAATTAACAACACTTTCAGAGACTTTTACAAGACTTTATATTCCCCACAGATAAATCCATCAGATGATGAGATCCATCAGTTTCTTGATAAAATAACACTTCCCAAATTATCAGATGACCAAACATCAACCCTGGATTCACCACTAACATCAGCTGAACTCCAGGAAGCCCTTAAAAGCATGCCAAACAAAAGGCTCAATCAAATCAAATCAAAAATACTTTATTAATCCCCGAAGGGACATTAAGAGCTGTCATAGCTCAGTTCTTCTTCAGGGAACCATTGTAGAAGGTTATAGCTGTGGGCAAAAAAGAGGTCCAGATGGGTTTCCAAATGAGTTCTATAAAGAATTCTGGACTGTACTGGCACCAACATTCCAGAGAATGTTGCAGGAAATAAAGGAAAATGACAGAGTGCCACCAAACATGAATACTGCCAACATTAGTCTCCTGCTAAAACCTGGTAAAGACCCTGTCTTTCCAACTAGCTACCGTCCCATTTCCCTAATTAATGTAGACCTTAAAATAAGTTTTAGCTAATAGATTAGAGAAGATTACACCTGCCATAATTCACCCTGATCAAACTGGTTTCATAAAAGGCATTCTTCCACAAATGCACGTAGATTATTTAATTTAATAGAATTTGCATACATTGGAAATCTTGAAACCACAATTCTATGATTGGATGCAGAAAAAGCCTTTGATAGGGTTAACTGGAAATTCTAATTTGTGGTAATGCACACATTTGGATTTGGAAATTATTTAAACCAGAATTTTTAAACTGGTTAAAAATACTATACTACTCTCCAACACCCTGTGTCAGGACAAATGACTGAACATCTACCAGTTTCACTCTCCAAAGGGGCACCAGACAGGGATGCCCTCTCTCCCCCTCACTGTTTGCTATATTTATTGAACCGCTAGCAGCAGCAATTAGGCAAAATAAAGACATCGAAGGCATAAAATGCAAGAACGTACAACATAAAACCAGTCTTTATGCTGATGATGTGTTACTCTTTCTTAAAGATTAAAAAAACTCACTCAGTGAGGTGATTGCACTAATAAATTCTTTCTCTAACATTTCAGATTATTCAATTAATTGGTTAAAATCAACAGTTATGCCAGTAAATTGTTCTCTCTGTAACTCCCCAAGAACTCAGTTACAGTCGGGAAATATTAAATACAGTGGGGCAAAAAAGTATTTAGTCAGCCACCAATTGTGTAAGTTCTCCCACTTAAAAAGATCAGAGAGGCCTGTAATTTTCATCATAGGTATACCTCAACTATGAGAGACAAAATGAGGAAAAAAAATCCAGAAAATCCCATTGTCTGATTTTTAAAGAATTTATTTGCAAATTATGGTGGAAAATAAGTATTTGGTCACCTACAAACAAGTAAGATTTCTGGCTTTCACAGACCTGTAACTTCTTTAAGAGGCTCCTCGGTCCTCCACTCGTTACCTTGCAAATTATGGTGGAAAATAAGTATTTGGTCAATAACAAAAGTTAATCTCAATACTTTGTTATATAGCCTTTGTTGGCAATGACAGAGGTCAAACGTTTTCTGTAAGTCTTCACAAGGTTTTCACACACTGTTGCTGGTATTTTGGCCCATTCCTCCATGCAGATCTCCTCTAGAGCAGTGATGTTTTGGGGCTGACGCTGGGCAACACGGACTTTCAACTCCCTCCAGAGATTTTCTATGGGGTTGAGATCTGGAGACTGGCTAGGCCACTCCAGGACCTTGAAATGCTTCTTACGAAGCCACTCCTTCGTTGCCCGGGCGGTGTGTTTGGGATCATTGTCATGCTGAAAGACCCAGCCACGTCTCATTTTCAATGCCCTTGCTGATGGAAGGAGGTTTTCACTCAAAATCTTACGATACATGGCCCCATTCATTCTTTCCTTTACAC
>SSNP01000032.1:849614-877824 GCA_006937955.1 Pachypanchax playfairii | reverse complement strand
GTGTAAAGGAAAGAATGAATGGGGCCATGTATCGTAAGATTTTGAGTGAAAACCTCCTTCCATCAGCAAGGGCATTGAAAATGAGACGTGGCTGGGTCTTTCAGCATGACAATGATCCCAAACACACCGCCCGGGCAACGAAGGAGTGGCTTCGTAAGAAGCATTTCAAGGTCCTGGAGTGGCCTAGCCAGTCTCCAGATCTCAACCCCATAGAAAATCTCTGGAGGGAGTTGAAAGTCCGTGTTGCCCAGCGTCAGCCCCAAAACATCACTGCTCTAGAGGAGATCTGCATGGAGGAATGGGCCAAAATACCAGCAACAGTGTGTGAAAACCTTGTGAAGACTTACAGAAAACGTTTGACCTCTGTCATTGCCAACAAAGGCTATATAACAAAGTATTGAGATTAACTTTTGTTATTGACCAAATACTTATTTTCCACCATAATTTGCAAGGTAACGAGTGGAGGACCGAGGAGCCTCTTAAAGAAGTTACAGGTCTGTGAAAGCCAGAAATCTTACTTGTTTGTAGGTGACCAAATACTTATTTTCCACCATAATTTGCAAATAAATTCTTTAAAAATCAGACAATGGGATTTTCTGGATTTTTTTTCCTCATTTTGTCTCTCATAGTTGAGGTATACCTATGATGAAAATTACAGGCCTCTCTGATCTTTTTAAGTGGGAGAACTTACACAATTGGTGGCTGACTAAATACTTTTTTGCCCCACTGTACTTAATAACCACAAAGTCCTGAAATGTGTATGAAATGGCTTCTTTAAAAATGTCTGCTTTAAAAACATTAATATCAGCTCTTCTCTGGCAGCTTGGTGGGAGTTTCTCAATATGAAATGAATGAAAATGAATGAACTGAAATGAATGAAATGAAAATGAAAGTAAAGGAATCAAATATTTGGAACATATAGTTGAAGGGTTTATTCCATTTGACAGTTTGGTTCTGCTGTATGGAATTAACAGGAATATTTTTCTAGAATATCATCAGATTAAATCTACAGTGAAAAATAAATTTAAGATTAACTACGAACTACAAACTCCTATAAGAATGGTACAATTTTTTAATCTTAAAAACTCTAAATTAATGTCTAATATATATGGCACACTCTCTAAAACCAATGAATCAATATCCCTTCCTATTGAAAAATGGGAGACAGCTTTATCTGTCAGCTTAGACCAGAGCTTCTGGTTACTTACATGCCTAAAAATATTTAAAATGACAAGAAATACCAACCTGTATTAATACAATACAAACTCCTCCATAGAACACATTACACAGGTCAACAAATGTTCAAAATGGGTTTCACTCCATCTAACACCTGCTCACATTACACAAGCAATTCACCTGATGATTACATCCACGCTGTCTGGTTTTGCCCACCTGTTCAAAGATTCTAGCATAAGATATGTGAAGACTTATCAACTTGTCAAAATGTAACATTCCTGCTGCTCCATCAGTTTGCCTTTTGGGGGATTTAGAAAATGTTGGTATGAAGTCGAACACAGTCCACATGGTTTTTATTGCCTTGTGCATTTGCTAAGAAGACAATCCTTATGAACGGGAAGAATAAAAATAATCTTAGTATTAAGCAATATGAAACTGCCTCTGCCTCTACATCAGACAAATTTCTCTGGGCTCTTCTAATCAGCTCCATCACTTAGTGGGGGTGGAGGTCCTGGTCTTGTCCTGATGGCTGATTGCTGATCTGGGGTTGTCTGGGCTTTGGGGGCCAGAGGGCCCGCTTGAGGTGGCCGGGGTCGGTTGGTCAGCATGGGGTGCCATCTCCCTTTCCTCCTTTCCTCCCCATCCTGTTCAGCTTTCCTCCTCCCGCTCCATCTCCTCTGCAACACAGGGCCTTGGGATGCAGGTTCTCTCCATCCTGGTGGCAGACTGCATCCCAATTTTAACCCATAGCTTAGACACTCTCTCTATATACACATTCACATCACACACGTAGGACTCTTTAGGGTGGGCTGGACCCTAGCCCTCTGTTTTAAATGCACGCTAGAACATCTAACACTACCAGCTCATCTGAGCGGGGTGAGTGAGGCGCAGGGTCTTTTCACATCCCTGTTCTCTGCCTGCCGTCAGGGGCTGGGGGATGGGAGAGGACCTGGCCATCTAGTCAGATGTTGAGTGGGTAGCGGTACTCTGTGGCGTCGGCGTTGCTGGTGGTCTGCTTTGCTCTGCCTCAGAGGGGAAGGGATCAACTCCTGGGTCTGGGATTAGTTGCCACCTTGGGGGTACTGGTACCTAGATCCCAGGAGTGTAGAGTGTGTAATGGGAGTGTAAGTATGTCTGTGGCATCTATTTTGGTTTCTGTTCACGTTGGTGTGTATGATAGAGTTTGGTTATGTGTGCATGAGGGTGGGAAGGTATGCTTGTGTATGTGTATGACTGTTTGTGTATGTATGTCTGTCTTTGTCTATGTGTCAGGGTGGGTCTCGGACTCCCCCTCGGTCTAGCAATATCTTATACCCCTTTATGAGGGCCTATCTCCCCCCACCAGGCTCCCCACTGCTTACTGGTTCCCCCGCCAAGCCTGTGCACTGGGGGTTTCTAGAGTTTGGGGCTGGGTGCTTGGGGTGTGTGCGGGCCTGCTCCAGGTGGCTGGCCGGTGGGCTGGGCGCTTCCTGGCTCCGTCCAATGCCTTCTTCGGGAGGGGCTGTCCTTGGGTCTCAGACTTCAGATCCGTGTCCCGGGGGGCTTGGGGGTGGCTGGCTGCCTGCGGGGCCTGTGGAATCGCGCCACGGCTCCCTGGGGCGCTTGTACTGTGGTTGCTGGGCGGCTGCACTGGAGATTGCCTATGGTCTTGTCTGGGGGGGGCTTTGATTTTTCCTGTGGTGGCCTGCCTAGGCTCTGCCGCTCCAGGGTTAGGACCTGGATCCCTTGGGCTTGGGTCAGCCCTGTGGTCTGCTTTGAGGTCTGGGGGCCGGGCCCACTGTCAAACAATTTTATGGAGAAACCTTATGGTCACAGGCACGTCCATGCACACAGGTATGCACACAGATATTCACAGACACTCACTGATTTGGGCTGCAGCTGCCCCTGGGGATGTTGTGTGTTAAGCAGTGTCATTATTTGTTTGTGTCCACAATGATATTATCAGTGTTTAAATATAGATGTTGGTCGATGCTACTAGGTGATGTGACCAAGTGACATCAAATCAGTCTTAGAATGTCACAAGACACATCAGTTTTTTTCCATTTTGACCACACATTTTATAGCAATATTTTACTGTATTTTTTTTTTCCTCAATTGGTTACAGAAATGTTCTTTTTGATTCCATATTAATGCTTACTGTTGCTACCATAGTGGTTTCCTAAATGTAATATTTGCAACTGCATTTTGTGTTCATTTCAGATGAATGAACCTAAGAATGAAGATTACTGTAGAATATTCTAGGAACAAATATACAGGTACTAAATTTTAGTTGAGTCAAAGCGACATTATAACATTAGTATTACTATTAGTTTGAGGGAAAAAAATGGAATTTGTTCTGTTACTTGAATTTAAGTTTAATGCTGTCACCAAAGTGCACTTAAGACATGTTAAGCAACTCGTTAACTATCAAATGTCAGGAGAGACAAAATGTAATAAATAAATACATCATTGAATAATTAATTAAATTTGTCCTTAAATAATTAAAAGTGTCATTAATTTATTAAAATTTTAAAGCTATAGTGCGTAACTTTTACATGTCCGTGGATGTTCGTTACAACCAAGCCACTATTAGAGGAGATGACACAATGCAGATTAAGCCGATCGGCTCCTCAAACATCTCATGGTATTTTTCAATATATATCATTTTTACTTTGCGTGTCCTCCACGACATTCCCACGCTGTCGTACAGGAAATTACGTCTTTTACGTCACAACAAAAAAAAAGAAGAAGAAGAAGAACGCAGTGTCTCGTAGCAGCAGGCAGAACGGGAAAGCGACATGGCGGAGAATCCAAATAAACGGCCGAGAGACACTTATCGGGAAGTGGATCCTACCACGAAAAAAAAAAAAATTCCTGGACGTTCGGCAGAGGGACTATTGGCTAAGAAGGAAAGTGACCGAAGGAGAAATCAAACGCGAATTTGTATCGGCGTGGCTTTTCCTCGGTGGAGAGCCCTTAAAGAAGAGATCGGGCTGAGAGCAGACACAGATGTTGCCTTGCTGCTGTTGGATCAGTAAGTGACTTGGTTTATAATTATATTATGAGTTATATGTTGCCGTTACATGAACTGGACATAGTATTTTATTATTTTATTTATAAAGACGGTATATGGAGCAGTACACGATGTGAAGCGAGTGTGTACCGTGGCAAGCAGAATATGGTGTGTTGCGAGTGTTACTCTGTAGAGATGGTGTGTAGCTGAGCTGTAGATAACATATGTTATGTTCAGGGGTGCACATAAGTGGTCCGCAGGTCCGCACACACTGTCAAAATATAAAATGCACACCAGATGAAAACCAGAGCGCCGAAGTTCCAGCTGATCAGCTGATTCTGTCTCTATCTGTGTCAGTTTGTGTCAGTTGAGTGTGTCAGTTTGCCAGTGTAAAATGTAATATAAAATGCGCACCAGATGAAAAGTTGCAACACGCGTTTGGTTTGGCTGAGCTGCGTGAATTTTTAGGTTAATCAGAGGCGGGGTTCGTCGTCAAATAAATAAAGAATCCCGTTGACTTCTTCTGTTTGACTGATATGTTTCTCAGCCAGAGCGCCGAAGTTCCAGCTGATCAGCTGATGCTGCGTCTCTCTCTGTGTGTATCAGTTTGCCAGTGTGACGGATTTTCAGTCACTCAGATCAGTGCAGCTGACTGCAGGATTCTGCATCGCGTCAAAACTGAAAAAAATTTACTGAATAAGACAAACAGACCATCGTGGCCCCAACAGCTGACTAATAAATTTCAACACCAAACTGCTAAATGTAGATTAAAGTGAACAATCAAACCTGTAAACAATCCAACCTGAACTCTGAAGGTTTTTTTTTTTACCAGTATTTTTATATTTTACTGGTTTCTCTTGATTTTTTCAACAATGAAATGATATTTATTGAAACAAATATAGAGCCAGGTAAAGTAAACAGACTGAATTTGAAGCTTGATTAAACCAAAAACAAAGCAGAGGAGCTCGGAAGACACACAGCGAGACACATTTAAAAATGTGAGGACCAAGCAACAATCCTAGGTTCTCTTCTGAGAACCAGGCCTAAAATATTATGTGCACCCCTGGTTATGTTGTAGGTTATCACTTGCTGAGTATCGGTTGCATGTCATGCATCAATCTTCTGTGTGTGGACACCAAATTACAACTTACATCATTTTCATTACAGTTACGAAAAATACGCTAAGGGGCCATTGTCATCAACCCCCATAAAGATTGACGTAAACATCCGACCACCTCATCCCCCATCACATTCCAGCAATGGCACTGAATCTCAAAGGTACAGTAGTTTGTGTCTGTGTGTCCTAAGACCAACATGCAGCTTGAATTAGTAGCTGCATAGCTCTTGTTTTGTAAATGTCCACACGTGACATTTCATTATGGTCTTCTGCAGACCAAGGGGGTTTGCTTTCTAATTACATTAGATCCACAATTGTATTTGCACTTTTAGGTATGATATCTACCACATGCCCGGGGTTGGTGCTCTTCCTGATCAGGAGGATGTGATAGATGTCTTGCAGGAAAGGTAAATCAATCCATAATATCAGATGAAAGGAGGCATTATTTATTATGGTATGTTCTTTGGAAATAATGCCTGAGTTACTCATACATTGATATCACCTTTTATATGCAGCATGCACTCCCTGAGTATGGAGGACACTCATATTGTTGATGAGGATGAAGCCAACAACCTCAGGAACAGTGTGTAAGTGCTGCTGATAATGTACAGTTACCTTTGAATGCTGTATTTGTTGTATTTATAGTGTGACTTAGGCACACGCACATCAAATTTGGCCATCATTGTCAATGAAGAATTTATGGCAGCACTGTTGTTTTGTTGACTGTACATGTGAACCAGAATATTTTTTAATATTTTTTTCTTTTCCCAATTATCTTCAATTTATATGGAATACTTACAAAAATGTGTTTTCTTTTTAGTATTGAGTGGGAGAAGGAGGGAGAAGGAGGCACCTCTGATACAGAGCTGTCAAACTCAGAAGAAGATGGAAGCTCTGATGAAGACTATGTTCCCCCTCTCTGTTTGCGGTATGTTAGGTCTGCAGTGTGGCCTCGATGGCTCTAAAATAGTCAGAATATTTAATTGAACAGTAGTTATTAAAGAGTGTATGGTTTTTATATTTCTTTGTAAACTGTGTGTATGACTCATCTAATTCCATCTAATGATCTAATAATTC
The DNA here is from genome assembly GCA_006937955.1 of Pachypanchax playfairii. NCBI lineage: Eukaryota > Metazoa > Chordata > Actinopteri > Cyprinodontiformes > Aplocheilidae > Pachypanchax > Pachypanchax playfairii. The sequence continues at coordinate 871,462 of SSNP01000032.1, read as the reverse complement.
ATCTAATGAGTGAGCTTGTACTGAGATCTAGTTACTAATACCTGTAAACCAGCTGCATTTAGGATGAATCACAATCCCCAAATTTTTGAAGTTCTGGTAAAGGAGATGCTTCATGAAAATATTTGACAGATTGTAAAATAAAAAGCAAATAAACACTAGACGACATACTTTGTGTTGACATTAATTTATATATTTTTAGATATTGCACTTGTCAAATTGTAAAGTGAGAAAGATGTAAACAAAGTAATTGTGAATACAGCTATAAACAGCTAACAAGAAGTAAACAAAGTAAGGCTAAAATTATATATATATACAGAAGGTGCAGACAATAATAAAACAAAATTGGCTGTTTCACAATAGCCCAGGGGTAAAGCCTGTGTAGCTGCCAGTGGGGTCTGGAAAATTGTCCCGTATACGCCACACACAGCAGCTTGGGATGACAACGCGTTGACCAGCCCGTAGTCTTCCATGCTGCCACAAAACAAATTGTCTGTGAGCTGCATGCCTGAATTCTCTGTTGTCCTGCCCAGGGTCTTGCAGGTCATCCAGTCCAAGATATTCATGCCTGAGCCCCCTTGCCAGTCGCAGAATGCCAGGTTCCAAGCAGAAGAATTCCAGATGTGCAGTCCTACTAATGCAGTGCTCTGGGCGTTGCTGGCAGCACTTCTTCTCCACTTCTGTTGGCATTTCCTGACATTTCTGACATGTGCACCACCATGGTTGTGCACTGGTTCTAGCAGCAGGAGACTCAGGTGGATTTCTGGAGGAGATGATGTCAAACAAGACACCTGGGAAGCGTGTGGCTAGCCTCTCAATGAGGTCATCTCTGACCTCATCAGACATGTCAGTTAATGCAGCCTGTAGGGGATAAGATACAATAAGGTTGGCTCACAATGGGGAAATGTAAAACAGGAAAAAAAGATGGCACAGTATAAGTGTTTATGTAAAGAAAAGAATGTGTTAAAAAAGAAGGAACAAACCCTCATTTCATCCAGGTTACGTTGACGGAGCTGGTCAACTCTGTCCCTGTCCTCTTGTTGCAGCTGGTCTGCACCTCTGCCCCTTCCTCTTCCTCGGCTTCTGGAAGGCTGGCTTCCTCCTAGACCTCTGGCTCTTCCACGTCCTCTACTGTGTGGCTGATAGTCAGAGCTGGCTGGACTGGAGGGGACATCGAAGCTGGGAAGCTCCTAATTTATGAAATATGTGTCAGAGCATGTCTGGTTTGTTATAAACAAATAACATATCTAAAAAAGAACAAAAATAACCCTACAATACTTTACACACATTTTGTATATGAATTCAAATATGTTGTAAGCCTATTCTTACACTCCATGTACAAGTACTATCATCAGCGGATAACTTTGTGTGATTTCATGATTTTTTATTTCGATGTCCCAAGCTGGACACTTGCTGTAGTGGTAAAATTTTACATTTCATACAGTATAATACAATGCGTAATATAACAGCAACAAAAAATATGGATACAGTATCAGTGCAGTAATAACAATCAAATCAATACTGCTTAGAAATATTACTATGCCGCCCTGGTGATCATTCACTAACCTGTCAGTTACAAATTAGCAGGCACCTTGTCTCCCGTTTGTAATAAGCTATTTGCGTTTCTGCGGAAAATAAATAAAAAATACTATAATTACCTTTTCCGAAGAGTCCATCTTTTTTGAACAGCTGTCCTTATTCAAACAGAATAAAAATATTGTGAAATCGCGAATCACAGCGGCAAGACAGATACCGGTTGGAATCACAACGGCAGAGATAAAGCGGTGGCAGTTGGGCTTACGTCATATGGAAGCGCCAGCTTCATTCTTGTAATGACGCAAAAATTCCGCTAGGGGGCGACAGAAGTTACGCACTATAGCTTTAATATATCTTCAACTTTGAAAAGTATTTAAGTTTGTGAACCCTTTTAGCTCAATTGAAATACATTCAAATCTTTCAGCTTTTTCAACTTTTTAACTTGTTCAACTTTTTAAACTATTTAAGCTCTCTTCAACTTGGACACTCAACCTTTAGCTATTGATATACCTTCAACTTTAAAAAGTATTAAAGTTTGTGAACCCCTTTTAGCTCAATTGAAATACATTCAAATCGTTCAACTTTTTAACTCTTTTCACTTTTTTAACTACTTCAGCTCTCTTCAACTTTTAAACTACACCTTTAGATATTGATATATCTTCAACTTTAAAAAGTAATTAAGTTTGTGAACCCATTTAGCTCCATTGTAATACATTCAAATCTTTCAGCTTTTTCAACTTTTTAACTTTTTAAACTTTTTTAACTATTTCAGCTCTCTTCAACTTGGACACTCAACCTTTAGCTATTGATATACCTTCAACTTTAAAAAAGTATTTAACTTTGTGAACCCTTTTTAGCTCAATTGAAATACATTCAAATCTTTTAACTTTTTAACTCTTTTAACTTTTCCAACTACTTTAGCTCTTTTCAACTTAGAAACTCCATGTAAAATTTTCAGCTGCATTTAACTCGTTTCAGCTTCCAGCATTCACACTGCATTTCCGCAGGAAATGCAATTCATCTAGTTTATGTGTTTTTTTTCTGTTATGAGTTTATTGATTGTTGTCATACTGTTTTCTTTCCTTATCTCACTCATTGCATAACTCATGCAGTCCACCTGCACCAGCTAATTAACCCTCATGTGTGTCACCTGTGTCCACCTGCATGCATGCTCAGTTTTCCCTCTCTCATTGTCAGGTTCTTTCAAATACTCTTGCCTTGTTTTTGCTCACAACCTGCGAATATTCTCATTTTCTTCTGTGCTAAAACCATGTCAAGTCTAGTCAAGTCAAGTCTGTAATTTAACTTAAAGAGGCCATTTCATACAAATTTAAGGACTTTGTGGTTATTTCTTAAGTATTAACCAGTAATATGAAACATTTTATATCTAAAAAATGTTAGGAAACACAGACCTTTCAATCTGTCTGCATTAAAATTCGGGTGGTTCGGGCTCCTTCCGTCAGGCAGCTTCGACTGCTTCGGCAGCAGCTCGTTCATATTCATTATTCGAATTTGCTGGACTCTGATTGGCTAACAAACTAGCCTACGAGAGCAAGGTATGCTGTTTCCTGCCCCGCTGCGCATGGCAACGTCAGACGTCGTGTCTTCCTGTTTGCTACAGCTTTTAGCAGCTGCATGCTAGGCGTGGTTTCAACTGTGGGAGCTGCCAAATACTTCTGAACAAAGGAGTTGTGACGAAACAGATACAGGCCGTTCGGACTCGGGAGAACACGGGTGTTATCGCCACCTGCGTAGTTTGAGAGATAAAAACTGAAAGAGAAGTTGTTGACCTGTTTTCACACCCACTATGAAGGTAAGAACACCTGTGGAGCTAAAATATTCAACAGAAACCTCAGAAAAACCATTTTTAATGGAAGGGCCTCTTTAAGTTTTGGTTTTCAATAAAACATTAATTTTTTGATTTCACTCCTGTCTGTCGCCCGCCTGCCTGCACTTGGGTCAAACATTACAGCTGCTCTTCAGCCCAACATTATTACATCTCTGCTTCTTGGATCCAACTTGATATTCTTCTGCCTTTTAAACAAATAATACATTTAGTCATATTTCTAGAGATTAAAGCTTCTACATTTATAGTGTGATGAATACAGTCTCCACTAAAAAGACCAGATTTTCCTTGAATTGTTCCATAATTGACCCTGTAGTACATTTATTCTAAACAGAGTTTTGCTAGATGGACTGAATGAGGGTCTCTGCCAGGGCTTAATCTGAGCCAGATCCTGCTGGAACAAGAACCGGGAACTGTCTTATTTTGAAAGGGTGTGTTCCAGTAACTGTTTGCTAGGATCCGTTAATGGCGCCAGTTGGATAAATAACAGCGGCATCAAAATGCCAAAAAGGCACTATAACTTACTTCTTCTGGGCTTATCATCCCTTTCTCTAGCCCTGCTTGATAATTTACACCCGCGCCGGCGCACAGCGTTTGGTCTGGTCCGACGGTTGTGTATGTGTGTGTGTTCCGGTATCAGCTTGGCCTCAGTGAATCCTGGTCTCATAGCACTATTTGCGTTCCGGTAACTTTTGATTTACAAATTAAGCACTGGTCTCTGCATGATATTTTTAATGCTCCTGTAGTTTCTTTGAAATTATTTCAGTTATTTGTTCATTTATTTACTGAGATTTTGTATTTCATTTCAAGCAGAAGGTAGTGTCAAGAAATAGGAGCTTTGTTCACTTAAAAATATAGACACCTGTCATGGAAAAGACCTGTTTGTACTGTCTTCTATCAACAGCAAAGCAGTTTAAACCAGCAACTGAAAATGAGGCTGGCCGTCTTCATTTTTAGACAACATATCTTAAATAAGGAGTTCATTAAACTTCCATCACATGGACTTTTCAGTCAAACTGCAGTCTGAATACTACTACTACTACTACTACTACTACTACTAACAATAATAAGAATTATTATTATTATTTATTGATCCCTCTTGGTAAGTTAGTTATCTGCTTTTAACTCAACCTCATCCCTGAGGAGCAGAGGGCAGCCCTTTTGTACTGCGCCTGGGGGTCAGTTTCAGGACTCATAGCCTCCACCAGGATCAAGGATTGAACCCCGGTCTCCCAATCGAAGGGCGATCTCCTTCCTCATAGTATAATAATAGGTACAAAAATTAATTTATTTCAACTTCTATTAAAATGCTGAATGACAAACTATTCAAATCACTGAGGATGTGTAAGAGTGGAATGAAATTAATGTCATAATGTGTGATTGAATGATGTCACTGTGACTAAGGCTTATCTTATCTTATTCACTAATAAATGTAAGCCTTTTTAATATATATGCAAGTGTCTTTATTTAGTTCATTGTCCACCAGTGGAATGTGGGTTGAATGAAGGTTGCCCACGAGGCTGCACTGGAGGTTTAAGTATTTTGCAACTGGTAGCTGCAAGGAGCGTGCTCTGGAAACTCAACTGGAGCGTGCACCGGAGACTCGACTGGAGCTTGCAGTGGAAACTGGACTGGAGCGTGCACCGGAGACTCGACTGGAGCTTGCAGTGGAAACTCAACTGGAGCGTGCACCGGAGACTCGACTGGAGCATGCAGTGGAGTCTGGACTGGAGTGTGCACCGGAGACTCGACTAGAGCATGCAGTGGAGTCTGGACTGGAGCGTGCACTGGAGTCTGGACTCGAGCGTTTACTGGCTGCAATGTAGGTTGTATCAGAGGGTTTAGGGTGCTTTGGTTGCAGCACTATATATGGAGGCTGCATCTGAGGGTGCATGGGAAGGTAAACTGGGATGTACTGGACACTCCCAGCAGAGGCGGTGCTGGTTGACTTCCTCTGCCTCTTCTTTTTTTTTCCCTAAAAACACACATTAGAGTTTCCCTCTGATGTCAACTGACAGAGACTCTTTGCAGTTACTGTGATAATCTGGATTGATTCTGTAATGCAAATATTTTTAAAGGGGTTTACTTACATAATTGTCTTTGGTAGACCATCCAGGGTTTTGGGTCTGGTGGAGTATCCGCTGTTCATCAGCCTGGGCGTAATATTTTCCTTGCTGTTCTTTGGACATGGACCTCCACTGTGTTCAGAAGACAGATGGATAACTTTTAGGATTTCCACTAAGGAACATGCACAAACAGAAGCAAACACACTCACCCTGTCACCCAGTATGGTGTTCACAGACGCACTGTCCTTCGCCACCACATTCGGCCTTTGCTCCTTCAAAAAAATCATGAAGGCATTTGGTGGCTTCTTGACGTACGTCTGGTTTTCCACCTTCTCGTCTTGGCGCTTTCTTTTTTTCGTCTTTTCAGGGTGTTTGACAGCTGTTGCAATGGCTGTCTGTCCTCCACGGTCAGTGTCTGCAGTCACCTGTTGGGGGACGAGCATCAGAGCAGGTGACATAAAGAGGCTAAACAGACTGATAAAGAAGGCTGGTTCTGTTCTGGGGACTGATCTCTACCTGCTCGTCATTGCAGATGGTGACGGTGTCTGGCTCTGGTGCTGGAGGAGCTATGGGTGGTAGAGGAGGTTGAACTTGTGGAGGTGGGACTTTTAAATCTATCCCCAAACATTCCTCTACCATTTGCCAGTAGACTTCTCTATCTAACATATCAAAGTTCCCTTGGGGCTCCATAGCTTGGTCCAAGGGGTTCAGGACTGTGTCCGTGGCTCTCAATTCGATTTCTGTCACACAATGACATTAAAAATTAACATAGGAATAAACACTATATGTGTCTTTAGTTGTTACAGTACTAAATATCCCATCCACTGAGGGGTGGGTGACATGAAGATATGAGATATCATCTAAAGAACATTTTCTATCTTTTGTTCTTTTACCAAATTTCACAAACGGATTCAAACCTGTTCAGAAATGTTATTTGGTCTAAATACTCTTTCTATATATATTTTACTTGTAGGTTTATTCTATTAATCATGGAAATAATTTGATTGTCCATGCTGTGTAACTTTGAATATATTGAAAACTTGGAAATTAAGGTAAAATTGTGATTTTTTTTTTCTGTGTGAATTGTGAAATAATATTTTACCAACTCTGCCTCCCCTACATCCACAGTTACTATTAACAAACTGATATATGAACAAGTTTCTACATTTAAAGTCTGTATCTCACACATCTGTGATGAGTTTTACAAATGTCTCGAAACGTTTGCAGATATATTCAGCAACTTTGTGTGAGTCACAGAGCCTCAGAGTTATGTCTCTGGCAATTTAATAAAGTCTGAAAACTTAATGAGACAAATTCTCTCTAAAAAGTAAACAGAGTCATTGCAGGTTTCAGGAACTCTTTTCAGTTTAGTTTCCATGTGTCAACAAGACATTATTTCAACAGCTTGAGTTACAAATCAGCTTTGGATAAAGATTTTGTTGAGAAACCACTGAAATGTTTCTGAAGCATGAAGTATTTATGTTTAAAATATCATTACAGATGATTCATTTGTGTCAACATTATGTTGTAAAAATAATTTCTATAAACATCTGCTCACAGTTCTATTTGTCAGTAGTCATGATGTTTTAGCAGTTTTTAGTAGATTAAATTCAGTGTTTTTATATTGTGTTATAAACACTGTTCTTGTTCTTTATTTTCTCATTCTACAAAAGTAGTTTTACAGTTAAACTTATTTAGCAGCTTTAATTAGTTTGTAAAAAGGAGCTGAGTCTGTTAATTCAATGTTACTGGGTCTTAACAGAGTCAAAACAAGCTAAAACTGTCCCTGTAAGTACTGACCTGAAAATATTCAGTTCTTCTGAATGACTGGTCTGTAAAATACTGTCAAAGTTCTGGCTCTCAGGTTTTATTCAAGTTTTAAGGCTCTGAATAAATGTCTTCACTCTGAAAATGCTCGTGGTGAAATGAACCAGATAGATTTTCTATGACATATGAACATTCTGACCCTTTATGACTCACATTCCATAGAATGTTACCTCAAAATTCCATTCTAAGCTTCCTGGACTGATGTTAATATAACAGGTTATTCTGTAATATTCATGTTATTATTTTATATATATATATATTATATATTATATTTACATATTAAAAATCTATACTGACATGTAAGAGTGTGTCGCTTGTTCTGAGAAGTTTCAGAATTCGTGTGTCCAGAGGAACATTGTGTTTAAATTTTTTAATGTGTCTGTTTCCATCACTTTTCCATTCATTCCATTATTAAAGTGAATCAAACATCATTAAATCCTTGTCTTAGCTTTTCAAACTAATATATTTTGAAACTTCGTTTTTTTCTAATTTTAAAGTCAGTATATATTTGAGATTGAGATTTGGTGGATGAACCAAATATCCATCTTGTCCAAATCCCACGCAGGTAGCTTGTGTTCCAAAAACCAACATTGAGGAATATCCAATCAAATCAAACTTTATTTATGAAGCACATTTAATGTGTACAGAAACCTGATGTGCTTTTCAACATGAATTAAAAAGAAAAAGTAAAAAGCAAGTATATATTAAATACAAAGATATAAGTTTTGTGTGTGTGTATGTGTGTACCTATGCAAACATGCACACATATTTCTGTCAATTGAAACACTTAATAACAGTTCAATATACAAATTTAAACATGCAAACACATATTGCCACACAGATAAAAACAAGCTGCATTAAAGGTGGTATATGGAACTTGGAACAGAATAATACAGCACAAAGCCTTCAGCCATCTGGATGCCAGGCTCGTTAATCCCCCCCGCGTGCGCACTCCGATGCTCAGGCCCTCCGATCCGAGCAGGACAATAAAATATCATGAGTTCAGCTCACTAGTCATGCTCTCCAGCCCCGCTGATCACACACTGACTCTGATAAAAGCAGCTCCTACCTGTTTGAAGCTCAATTATCGATTCAGTCCGTGGCAAAGAGCTCATAGTTGCACCGCGGCTCCAAAACTTCCTGCAGCCCCTCTTAAAATCCGCTCTCCTCCTCAAACACCATCCTGCCACTTATCCAAAAAAATTTTAAAAAGCAATAAAATCCTCTGTGGTGTGTCTTCCAGTCCAAAAAGTGGCCCGAAGCGCTCATCCACTTCACCAACATGTAGCTCCGTGTTAGCTAGCAGCTAATGAAAAACATTTCCACACAGAACTAGCTCGTCACATGGGAAAACCTATGGCAAGCAAATAAGGTATAACCACATATTCCCGGTGCTTCCAGATGCTTGACCTGCAGACTCCACAGCAGTAGCCTCACTGTGTTGGAGTATTTACGGTATTAGGCAACCCAAAATGGTGCCCGCTGCTCTGCCAGCTATTGGCTGGTAGATGTAAACAAAATGCCAAGTTGTGCCCGGCAAAATTAATATTTTATAATATTTTACTTCAAATATAATTTTTCAAGGAAATGCTGTATTTTCATTATACAATCCTCTAAACACCCTGTGGAGGCATTATTTTGTTAAAAATATTGCTTTTAATGAAAATATTCCATATACCACCTTTAACATCAGGACAAACTTTTAAAAACACTAAATACTAACTGTGTGTGCAAATAAAAAAGTTTGTAACTTTTTTGTAACACATTTAGAGTGGGGTCTTCTCTGATGTCTAAACACATGTTTCATTTGTTCGTTGCATAAACACAGAAATCTGCTTCTCCTGATGTGTACCTGATTCAGGCAGCAGTGGCTCAGGCAGTATAGGAGGTCCTCTGGTCACTGGCTCGAATCCCCGCTCCGCCCAGAAAAAGATAGCTTGGCCATTGTGTCCTTGGGCAAGACACTTTAGCCATCCTGCCTGTTTGGTGGTGGTCAGAGGGTCCGGTGTCTGGTAGCCTCTGTCAGTGTGTGTCCCAGGGCAGCTGTGGCTACAACATGTGTAGGTTATCACTACCAAACGTGTGAGAATGGGTGAATGACAAACTGTAGCTCTTTGGAACTCATGATTTAAAGAGGCCATTTCATACAAATTTCAGGACTGTGTGGTTATTTCTTAAGTATTAACCAGTAATATGAAACATTTTATATCTAAAAATCGTCAGGAAACACTTATTATCAGACCTTTCAATCTGTCTGCGTTAAAATTCGGGTGGTTCCGGCTCCTTCCGTCAGGCTGCTTTGTCAGCAGCTCGTTCATATTAATTTTTCGAATTTGCTGGACTCTGATTGGCTAACAAACTAGCCTATGAGAGCAAAGAATACTGTTTCCTGCCCCGCTGTCCATGACAATGTCAGACGTTATGTCTTTCTGTTTGCTACGTTATGCTACAGCTTTTAGCCAGCAGCATGCTAGGCGTGGTTTCAACTGCAGGAGCTGCCGAAAACTAACGAACAAAGGAGTTGTGATGAAACAGATACAGGCCAGTCGGACTCAGGAGAAATCGGTATTTCCTACCTTTCTATCAAAGGATAAATCTTTTTGTGTTTTGATAATCTATACCAAGGTATTCTGCTTCGTTAAGTAAAGACATTAATGTCAGTCGAGACGTCTCCACTGAGAATTACAACCACAGAATCACAGTCTCCCTTTCTAACACAGATGTTACATCAAAGAAGACCGAATAGCCACAATGAGTAAATCAACAACCCCCCTTTGAGTCCCCAGAGACTTCAGCACAAAGAAACTCTGTTAAATGTGATCACACATTTAATACAATCAAACTTTTCTTTACAGGGACGGTATAAACCATTATCTTTGCTCTGAAGTAATGTTCACCCAGTTTAACTAAGTGACATATTGTGTTATAAAATGCAATGTTATGTGTTTGAAAACTATATTCAGTGAAATTCTGATAATAAGCAAGTAAATTCCAGATGTGTGAAACTGTTAAACTGATCAATAACTGTTAACCCAAATTTCTCTCCACAGGAAATATCTATAAAACACTTGATTTTAAGAAAAGTATTTCTACACAGTGATACACACTAGCTACGTTTACATGCGCCAAATTTCCCCGATCTGATTAAAATCTTGGTCGATCGGAATTCCCAAATCCCTGTTTACATGGACACTAACTGAAATGATCTGATCATGCCATGAGTACACATGCACCAAGCACTCAATCAGGTTAAATGAGTTGAGCATGCGCACAGCGAGTTGTCTTTCCGGGGGAAGAAAAAAAAAAGTAAACAAACTCCGTCCTTTCTGCACGTCTTTCCCGCCTCATCGTGTGCTCGAGCTGACTCACGTTATCCCCAATATGGACCTTCTGCGGGTGATTACCTTTATGTTTGGGTTTTTACTGGTCGCATTAACCAAGCTAGCGGCTGAATACATATTACTACTGCTCCTCCACCACAGGAGAGGAGAGCAGGATGACAGGATGACTGCACCAGCAGACCACTTCTGTTTACCTCCCGCTATGTTTTCTACTTGAGTCTGCGAAAGTGGAAAGACGTCACGCTGAAGTTGTACGCATTCGCAGTGGGCTCTTTTCACCCTTTCTTTCCGAATGGGTGTGTACATGCACGTCTATCCGAATGAAGATCGGACAAAACCACCCCTCTCGATAGGAAGTAAATTTCTTTCGGATCAGGCTGCATCGGATCAAAACATTCGGGTTGACATGTTTACATGACGTCTTTTTTATCCGATTGGGCGTTTATTCCGATTAAATGTGCCCATGTAAACGTAGCTAGTGATAGTTTAATGAATAAAATGAAACATGTTTAAATTACTCTCTTTAGTAAGTTGCTATAAAGTGATCTAGATCAGCTTTAAGATTATCTAAACAATGCTTTGTTTAACCATGTTACATGTTTTATTACGTTATGTTTAATTAACATGTGAATCTCTTCTTTATTACTCAGGAATAAATACTGACATGTACAAAAGTAACATTATGTTATTAGAATAGAAAAACGCTGTTTGTTAATTCTTGTTAAAAGATAAAATTGATGATAGTTGTAGTTTTCACAAAGAGTGGATGAGTAAGCGTTTTTATATAGTTTAAGTAATCTGTAACCGATACCAGAATTAAAGTCTTAAAATTTAAATTTCCAAGACGGATTCACAATTGGCTGAATCCATTGAGACCCCCCATCCCAGAGGCTGGCTTTACAGCTGTATAAACTTACTCCCACTTCTGCCGTCTCTCTCTCTCTTAGACTCTCTTGGACTCTCTTACCCCTTCTTCATCACTCTTCATCACCTTTCATCACCGTCATCTTAGATCTTACTTAACTTTTCTTTAAGCCTACTCGGCTCTCGTGTATTTTTACTAAGTTTTTAGTTCTTCGCTCGTTTTATCATTTTTACCTCGTTTTTTGAGTTTAAATCTTTTTTTGATTTTACCTTAACAAAACTCCTCATTTTGTTTGAAACTTAAGTGTTTGTTTTAACGCGCAATTTTTATATCTTCAGAGTTCATTTTTCTTTAAGTTCGGCGCACATTCAAACACGCAAAAGTATTTTATTTGAATACTTTAATTCCACAAGAACCAGACTTTCACGTCACCAGCTGAGAGGAAAGACTACAAATCCCAGAGCTTCTTCCGTGGGCCTTCCTGCACGATACGAAAACTTCAGCGCCTGATTCCGAGACGAATTGGACAGCTATCTTCCTCTGGCAAGTAGATTCGGCGTCCTGGGAGAACCACCCAGATCGACGAAATCTCACCAGAAATCGCGGCAAAACTTCCACCTGTGGCTTAATCAAGTAAGGAATCAGTTTCATCTTATCCGTGACAAAACGGAGTCTAAACATTTTGTGCTGGTGTCTCAGAAGCCTGGAAGTGAAGTTCTATCCCACTCTTTTACTTTCCTCTGACCCCACTAAATGCCCTGCAACAGTACAATCTTCCTTAAGTTTAAAAATCTCTCCCTTGGTAAAAGAGTATTTACCGTTTCCTCACCCACTCTTAAAGCAGAACTAAGTAAGTTTTTTCACCTCAATAAATGTTTTCTAGAGTCCCTGTGGGGGTAAACAAGGACTTGGCGGGGTGATTCGTGGGTCCCTCCCCTCCCTCCGGGGTCTGTGTCCTGAAAGCAGCACTTGCAACTTTCAGTGGATCGGACCCGACTAATCTCGCGAGAACAAACCTGCTTTACGGCACTCACACTCACGTACATAAATACAAGCATGAAGCCCTTGCCGCAACGCCACCCTTAGGAGCGCAAAGATGACAATAATACTCACCTGTCGAGACATTTTCTTGGTTTTGTTTTTCTTTCTTCTTGCAAAAGCTTTCTCTGCGCGTTGTTGTTGGGGGGGCGGCGGCAGGGGGTGAGGGGGGGGGGTCTGCGGCGGCGGCGGGGGAACGTTACGACAGTGAGCTTTCACAGGGGACCAGTAGGGGGAGAGCGAGAGCAAAACTTACTTAGTTCTGCTTTAACAGTTGTTTAAGATTCTTGAACGTTAGAAAAATCAACTTATTCTAAAAGTACTAAGTCTGACGCCATTTCCGGTTCGTAGCTTCATACATCGTTGATTTCATTAAATGTTTTAGTTTGTTTGTTTGTTTATTGGTCTGTCTTACTTGTTGTTCAATAAATATTCACCTTAATTTTAATTGGCCAGTTCAGTGAGTTTTTATGTGTGATTTGAGTCACTATCTGGACGGACATACGGCTTCAGTACATGAGATTGAAATAATTCAATTAAATAGTCCAATATTTAATTCCTTCGCAAGAAGGTGGTGCCCCGAATAATAACGTAATATAGAGGTAAACATTCAACATTCTCCCTACACACCCTTGATGACAAGGAGAACACTAAGAATAATGAAGTCGGGGAAAAGACTTCCCTGCACTCCCTACACTGCTACCTGAGGATACATTCAGACTGCAGGTATAATGCTCAATTTGGATTTCTTTGTGAAATCCGATCTTTTTGCAAGATCGTTCATTTTGCCAGTGAAATGCGACCCGAATGTGACTTGCCGTCTGAACAGAATGCAGTCGAGGGAACAGTGACATATCACACACATATTTAGCTTAGAGACTTTTTATTTTACTTTGGAGCCAGGTTCGCTTAAACCTGCACTCTGCCATTTTTGTGGAAATGTTTTAAAAAACCGCCCTGTTCCGATAATCTCCCTCAAGTTTGGCCTAAACAGAGCTGTTTCCCCAAATGTTAATTAACTCAGACACCTCGGTTTCTCACCATTGACTGTTCTCTGCATAGTTGTTTACTTTTTGCTCCCGCATCATTAAAATATCCAATTCTACTGGGAAGAAGTAGGGGGCGCTAACCTTTTGTCCACTGGTTGCCATGGTGAATCATGTTTTCTGTGTTCCATTAATGAGGGCTTCTTATATCATCAGGCAGTAGTGCAATTCAGGTCAACTTTGACTCAGAGTTGATTAAACTAATGCTTAACACGTTTTCTGAAACCAAAAACTCTGAGTTTGACAACTGACAATTGGTCAACCTTGAGTTCAGATTTTGATTTAGAGTTTGTTAAATCTGTTTTGTGAAATGGACCCCTGTTCTTCTGACACGCTCCGTACTTTGTGGTTTTGCAGAGCTGCTGGTTTGTTCGCTCCTCTGTGGTGCCTCTCTGCTCCCTGCAGTCCAACCATGGATCATGTCCTGCAGTCTAACAGTAGACCACAGTTACCTTTTAGCTAATACAGGTTATTTTAGTGACAAAATATGAGACATGTAAAAGGGGACGGTGAAGGGAGGGAGTTGAGCTTCCTGACAGCCTGCTGGATAAAGCCGTCTCTGAATCTGCCCTGCGCAGTCTCCCACCTGACAGCAGCAGACTGAAGAAGCCCTGTGATGAGTGGGATCACCCACAATGCAGAGAGCTTTGCGGATGAGATGGGTGTTGTAGAGGGAAGGGAGAGAGTCGACAATGATCTTCTTAGCTGCTCTAACTACGCATTGAAGGGTCTTATGGCAGGACACAGTGCAGGTGTTACCTCCGGTGTCAGAGAGAGGTGGATTTTTCCTAAACTCTGCAGGTGGCTCTGCGTTGGTGCTGTGGTTGCGGAAAAAGAGGCACAAAACTTTAGCTGGCATTCAACTTGACTCATAGAGGGCAGAAAGGGCACGTGATCTTGTGACTCACTAGAGAATCAGGAATCTGTTGTCAGATTCAGGGCTAAAAAGTACCTCAAATGCAGCCTGAGCCTGAGTCTTGTGCTTTTTACAACTATACCAATAAACACAAGACAGCATCTGCGAATATCAACAGAGAGACTGGAAGAATCACAGAAAGACATAGAAGGGGCCTTCTTTTGGCCACATCAAGTTTATCTCAATTTTAAAGTTTATTTATTTATAAAGTGCCAGTTCATAACAAATTCATTTCAAGGCACTTTACAGAAATATTATATTATTATTATATATATATTATATTACAGTAATAAAACATTTCCTATCTAATGTAGGGGAACACGTATTATGAAAGTTTGCCTCTTCAATACGTGTTATTCGGGGCACCACCTTCTTTCGAAGGAATTAAATATTAGAATATTTAATCAAATTATTTCAGTCTCATAATATGAAGTCGCATGTCCGTCCAGATAGTTACTCAAATCACACATAAAAACTCACTGAATCGGCCAATTAAAATTAAGGTGAATATTTATTGAACAACAAGGAAGACAGACCAATAAACAGACAAACAAATAAACAGTTAAACACGGAATGGAATTAACGATGCTATGAACAGGAAATTACGTCAGATTTAGTATGTTTCTAGAATAAGTGGACTTTCTAACGTTCAAGAATCTTAAACACTAGTAAGAGTGGGTGAGGAAACGGAAAATGCTCTTTTAACACGGAAGATAATTTTGAATTTAAGGAAAATTGTAATTTTGGAGGGAGAGAAAGGGAGGAAAAGATGGAGGCACAGATTTCACTTCCGGGCCACTGAGACACCACACAACTGTTCTCAATCCTTTGTCATGGATTAAAATGAAATCGATCTCTTACTTCTTTGCAGCACGGTTGGGAGTTTTCGCTCCTTTAGTTCCCAGAGAGGTCCGTCTGTTTCGAAGGGGCTTTTCTCCGAAAGTCGGAACTTTTCCTGGGGTTAGATGCCGTCTGCTCCGTAAGAATCAGGTCACTGAAGTGATTGTCACGTGTCGAAGGCCCACGGAAGGAATTCTGGGATCTGTAGTTTCTTCCTCCAGCTGGCGACGTGAAGTCTGGATCTTGTGGAATTAAACTATTCAAACAAAATACTTTGCGTGTTTGAACGTGCGTCGAATTTAAAGAAAAATGAACTTTGAAGTTAAAGAAAATCGCGCGTTAAAACGAAAGCTTAAGTGTCAAACAAACGAGGAGTTTGTCAAAACAAAATCAAGAAAAAGGTTTTAAACTCGCAAAACGAGGTAAAAATGATAAAAATGAAACGTGAGTAAAAAGTCTAAAAGGAAGTAAAAGAAGTTAAAAAAAAGAGGAGAAAAAGTGAAGTAGGTATAAAAGAAGTGCAGAAGTGCCCCGGGGGTCCTGGCGCGAGCTTAATTATAGACTCTTTTCCCCGCCTCTAGGTGTGGCTATCATGGGCTCTTAGCCAATGAAAAATCTGTTTTGGGGAATTTGAATTTTAGGACGGCCCTTGGGTGTTGGTCACAGATTTTATTATTACATTAAATAAAAAAAACGCTTGCTCATCCACTCTTTGTAAGACTATCATTGCCATCAATTTTATCTTTTAACAAGAATTAATGAACAGTGTTTCCTTATTTTGATGACATATTACTTTTTACACATATCAGTATTTGTTCCTGAGTAGTAAAGAAAGGATTTGCAGGTTAATTCAATATATCCTGAGATCTGTAACATGTTTAATCAAAGCATTATTTTAAATCAATTTAGATTACATTGCTCTTTATATCGACTTACTGATGAGTTTCAAGTTTATTTATTTATAAAGCGCCAGTTCATGACAAAGTCATTTCAAGGCACTTCACAGAAAAATCAACCAATTAATAACAAAACATTTTCTATCTAAGGAACCAGCCGATTGGGCTGAATTGAAGAGAGTGATTTAAACACATTTCGTTTTATGCAATGAACAATGTATCACTAGTTCATGTAGAAAGAATGTTCCTTAGGCATCTCCTGTGGAGAGGACTTTTGATTAGCAGTCATTGATCAGATCACAGTTGAATAATTCTGAAATTCACATGCTTATTATCAGAGTTTCACTGAATATAGTTTTCAGATATACATCAAATCATTTTATCACTGTAGTTAAACTGGGTGAACATTCCTTCAGAGCACAGATGTGGGTTTGAAACCTGTAAAGAAAAAAGGAGTGATTGAATTAGCTGTGATCACATTAAATAGTTCATATGTGTATTGAAGCAGTCTGGATCAGTCATCGTGGCTGAAGAGGGGGTGCTTTTGGGTGAGACTCGGAGCCATTCTGTCTGACGTTTGAAGCAATCCAGGATGCTTTATACAAACACAAAAAGGAGGTTTTCCAAACACATTTGCATTTGCTGTAAATTATCTCAGCAGGGTATGTGGCTTCAAAGGGCTTTTTCCAGACCAGGTTCTGCTGAAAACTGTTTTCACAGTGGGGGGGTTTACCCAGACTCGAGTAAACCGTCGTAAGTGTCGAGAGTGACATAATCCATTCACAGAGAGAGGAAATCCTGGGTAGTTTTATGACCCCAGGGCATGTAGAGCTATCAGAAACAGTCACTGATACACACACGCTTCTTCAGTTTGATTAATCAGAAATGAGGCTGTTGATGCGTCCTACACTAAGGAACCAGCCGATTGGGTTGAATTGTTAATTCAGTGCAATCCCCCATCCTGAGCAAGCACAACTGGCTACAGTGGAAAGGAACAACTCCCTTTTTGTGATGGTACAGTGCCCAAACTGCTTAAATAACAACATTAATCCAGGTACCTGGGGTACGTCAAAGGGAGCTGCTTGAGTTTTTTCCAGATTTGAATCTCATAGAAAACCTATGGTAAAATAGTAAATGGCTAAAATGTAATGCTAAAACTTTTTTTTGCATACAACTTAAAAGGAAAGTGACATTGACATATGACAAAGTAAGTTTTGGATTTTTATAAAAATCAAACCAGTTAAAGACATTTTTACAAGCAGATAAAGCAGAGCAGATAAAATTAATCTTTTCAAAGTCAGATTTGCTAAACTACAAATGTTCACCTTGTGTCTTCATGGCACAGCTCATGTTACACTCTTCTATTTTCTCATTCTGATCCCAGAGATCAAACTGTACAGGACTCACATCGATCCAGAACCAGGACTGCAGAGCACAGGTGTAGTGAAGTCTCAGCCAAACAAAGACTGTTGGCCTTGTCAGCCTCCAGCTCAGCAAAGGCCTGAGTCTGTTCATCCAGGATGGAGAGCAGATCTCTGTGATGATCTCTGCAGTAGTACAGGGCTTCTTCCCATGTCTCATTCTTCTTAATCAGTTTAAAGGGAGATTCTTCAAAAGAAAGATTTTTTCATTGAATATTATTCTGTCTTTCTTCACTGAGAGTTTTTATAATTCATTCTGTCATGAAACTGAAGGTGAATCAAAACAGAATTTTTTGGTAACGCTTCCCTTTACAGTCCATTAATTACTAAGAAATTACCTGGTACTTATATGGTAAATGTTGGTGTATTAAGGGTAATTACTGTGTGTATTAAGTAGGTAATTACAGAGAAAGTACAACAGAAATTACTCAGCATTTACCTGATACATATACAGAAAATTATAGCATATATGTGGTAAATACCACATGTAATAAGGAGGTAAATACAGAGGAAGTACTGCTGCATTTACTAAGAAAAACCTCCACTATTACCTATCAACTCAATTAGGTTGTGACCAGTTTAGATTTGTAATAACTAAAATTAAAATGGTACCTTCCAATAAATTACCTTTTCCTACATGTCTTTCAGTTTTTTTAAGCATTTACATTGTACTTACCTGTAACAACCCCCTAAACCTGCAAGAACAGTTTTCTTCTAGGATCCTGGTACATCTTAAATACTGGGTATGTTCTTGCTGGAGTTCTGGACTGCAAAAGGAAGTCTGATTTGTTTCCATGGTGTTACCAGGTTCTTACCATATAATTCCTAATACATTTTTCCTTTTTCTAAGCAATCAAAAGACACTTTTACCATCTTATCTTCTGCAATGTTGCTAAGTAAAACATGACATTTTACTTAGTAAGTAAGTGGAAACTGGACTGTAAAAGGAAGTCTGGCTTGTTTCCATGGTGTTACCAGGTTCTTACCATAAAATTTCTAATACATTGTAACAGACACTTTTACCATCTTATCTTCTGCAACGATAAAAAGGGATTGATCTTGTAATGTTTCAGGCATGGAAAACACTCCAGAGTGCACGGAACAAGGAGCGGAGACTGTTCTTGAAGTTACAAGATTTATTGAGTAGGTGCTGAGTGAGCTGTCTGCAGGAACACAGGATCTTTGTAACCACAACTTGTGCTGTTCTGCAGTGGGGAAAGGCCAGAGTCAGAGGATGGAAACACAAGTGAGTTTTATCAGTGATATTGGAAACAAAGTTCAGTGTTAACATAGTACTTACAGACGGACTCAATGATCACAACTGATGGACTATGATGTGGTATTCCAACCCATTTATTCACAGTTAACCACAGACACACCGTAAGAGCTGAAATCATGAGATAAAACATAAAATCCTTCACTACACCATAAAAAGGAAAAAGTGCTAGCATCAGCATGCTAGCTCACTCCAAAACCTGTTACAAGAAATACATTTTAAAATTATCTGAAATGTAAACAACAGATACAATCCACAAACATACCTGTTGACCTTTCAATTAGATGCTAAATTAAAGATGGATGGAAAATTATAATCTTCTGATTAGTTTTCTGCTGGAAAACAGCAGCATATCAACCTTCTTCCTCCACCTTCTTCTTCTTTCTTGGTGGGTGCCATCTAACTTTTGGGTGCATTTCTGCCACCTACTGGACTATACATGCCTTAAATATGTAAAAGGTAGTGAAAAACCTAGAGAGAAACTTAAAGAAACTTGGGGTGGAGGAATAAATGTAAAGTATAAACTAAATGGTGAAGAAAGGAAATATAAGTTAGAGATTGTTTCAAAGTGGTTTATTGAAGATATTTTTGGCTGCATTTATATTGCTACCCACACTCCAGTACAGTAGGTGGTGTAAATGCATCTAAAAGTTAGATGGCACCCACCAAAAAAACAAGATGGTAAAAGTGTCTGTTACAATGTATTAGAAATTTTATGGTAAGAACCTGGTAACACCATTGAAACAAACCAGACTTCCTTTTACAGTCCAGTTTCCACTTACTTACTAAATAAAATGTTATGTTTTACTTAGCAACATTGTAGAAGATAAGATGGTAAAAGTGTATTTTGATTGCTTAGAAAAAGGAACAATGTATTAAATGGTAAATGGCGTGCACTTGTATAGCGCTTTAATTAGGTCCTACGACCCCCAAAGCGCTTCACACTACAGTTTTTTGTCATTCACCCATTCACACGGGAGAGGGTAGGGGCTAACACTCACACAACCCAATACGCAGATCGGGGGGCAACATGGGGTTGAGTGTCTTGCCCAAGGACACTTTGACATGTGGCGGTGGAAGCTGGGATCGATCCCCCAACTTTCAAGTTGGAGAACAACCACTCTAACCACTGATCCACAGTCACCCCGAATTGTAGGAATTGTATGGTAAGAACCTGGTAACACCATGGAAACAAACCAGACTTCCTTTTGCAGTCCAGAACTCCAGCAAGAACATACCCAGTATTTAAGATGTACCAGGATCCTAGAAGAAAACTGTTCTTGCAGGTTTAGGGGGTTGTCTTTTACAGTCCAGTATCCGCTTACTTACTAAGCAAAAGGTCATGTTTTACTTGGTAATGTTGTAGAAGATAAGATGGTAAAAGTGTCTATTGATTGCTTTGAAAAAAGAACAATGTATTAGGAATTACATGGTAAGAACCTGGTAACACCATGGAAACAAACCAGACTTCCTTTTACAGTCCAGTTTCAGCTTACTTACTAAGTATATATTAAGAACTCCAGCAAGAACATACCCAGTATTTAAAGAACAACTAACCCCCCCCCTGCCAGAGACTTACTTCCGCCTCAGGGAGATTTCAAATCTGGCACTGAAATGGGCGTGCCGGGAGGACTGAGGGGCACATGGAGGGGGCTAGTGGGCGGGGTTTGGGCTGTGATTGACAGTTGGCTTTGGCGCTGACACTGATAGCTAAAGTGCATAATGGCAAGCGATAGCGAGTCAAGTTTTGCAACAGAGAGATCCTTTGAGGTGGAAGATTTTTCTCCACCTCCCTCCCCTGAGATGGAGGTTCTGGAGGAGGGTTCGGTGGCGGACGCTAGCGGCCCTGAGCCGTATCGCTTCGAGCCGCAAGCTCCAGCGATGCCTGAGGCCCCATAAGGTGCTGCGGAGGCTGCCATAGCATCGCAGCACCGTATGGGGCCAGTTTCAGAGTTGTAAATGGCGTTAGCATGATTGCTGATGGGTCTCTGATATAAGTGCAAATACTGAAAAACGTGTAATATATATACAGTGGGGCAAAAAAGTATTTAGTCAGCCACCAATTGTGTAAGTTCTCCCACTTAAAAAGATCAGAGAGGCCTGTAATTTTCATCATAGGTATACCTCAACTATGAGAGACAAAATGAGAAAAAAAAATCCAGAAAATCACATTGTCTGATTTTTAAAGAATTTATTTGCAAATTATGGTGGAAAATAAGTATTTGGTCAATAACAAAAGTTAATCTCAATACTTTGTTATATAGCCTTCACAAGTCTTCACAAGGTTTTCACACACTGTTGCTGGTATTTTGGCCCATTCCTCCATGCAGATCTCCTCTAGAGCAGTGATGTTTTGGGGCTGACGCTGGGCAACACGGACTTTCAACTCCCTCCAGAGATTTTCTATGGGGTTGAGATCTGGAGACTGGCTAGGCCACTCCAGGACCTTGAAATGCTTCTTACGAAGCCACTCCTTCGTTGCCCGGGCGGTGTGTTTGGGATCATTGTCATGCTGAAAGACCCAGCCACGTCTCATTTTCAATGCCCTTGCTGATGGAAGGAGGTTTTCACTCAAAATCTTACGATACATGGCCCCATTCATTCTTTCCTTTACACGGATCAGTCGTCCTGGTCCCCTTGCAGAAAAACAGCCCCAAAGCATGATGTTTCCACCCCCATGCTTTACAGTAGGTATGGTGTTCTTTGGATCCAACTCAGCATTCTTTCCCCTCCAAACACGACAAGTTGAGTTTCTACCAAAAAGTTCTATTTTGGTTTCATCTGACCATATGATGTTCTCCCAATCCTCTTCTGGATCATCCAAATGCTCTCTAGCAAACCGCAGACGGGCCTGGACGTGTCCTGGCTTCAGCAGGGGGACACGTCTGGCACTGCAGGATTTGAGTCCCTGGCGGCGTAGTGTGTTACTGATGGTAG
>SSNP01000032.1:807936-841250 GCA_006937955.1 Pachypanchax playfairii | reverse complement strand
GGGAGGGAGCGATCACCGGACCACCAGGAATTGTCCCGGTCCTCCCGATTAGCCACCCCAGTATAAAATATCAACTCAAAGTGGATAGTGGAGATACCATGCCTGTACCTTTGCAGCTCAGTGTCATAACGCCCAGACTCGTTCATATTGTAATTTAGCATTTGCATGACTGAAATACTAGATACTATTCAAAGCTGACAGAACAAGGTAATATACGAGTGTCTCACACTGCAGGTATAAACCACAAACACTGCTATTATCACTGCTGTAATCAACCTTGGTAAAACGTAATTCTTAGCAGTTTTTAGCTCCTTATTTTGCTCACTCACCTCAGACTGGCGCCCTAAATCCTCTTGTTGGCGGGGCAGCAGTGTCGGTGTCCTTTGGCTCTGCCGTGGAAGAGCAACGGGGACAGCCTCCCTCTTCTAAACGAGCTTCTTCACAAAGCCACGTTCATGCTCCAGCAAGTTGGTGAAGGAATCGCGGGTAAAATGTTGTCTGCAAACTCCGGCATATAATTTTCTACACTAAATATTGGAACTAAAATCTAAGTTAATAACGCTAACTAAATGCTGTGCTATCAAATCGCTAACCTGAAAATTGAAGACGTTCGCAGTGCTCTCTATTCCAACTCCAGCTCGATACGAGGCGTGTCTACGGCTGAGCCGTTTTTATACTCGGCAGCGGCAGAGCTGCCACATCACACAATCTTCATCACCTCAGAGCCAATCAGAAAATTGGACGCGAAATTCAAATGCAGTACACTGTTTAACCTTAGGAGGGAGCCACACAGACGTTTTTTGGCTTAAAGTTAAGATTTTAACAAATATGCACTAAATTATCAAAATAATGACTGGGACATGTATTTAAGACTACTAGACACCCGTTTAGACAGTTTATCAGCAAAAAAAAGTTGATTTGGGGGTTAGTTGCACTTTAAGATGTACCAGGATCCTAGAAGAAAACTGTTCCTGCAGGTGTAGGGGGGCCATTCCACTGAATGGGTTCCATTTCTGTCCCCAGGAAATAATGTTCTTCAATGAACTTGATATTGAAATATAAACAACTTTTTCTTACTAAGCAAAATGTCCTGCACAAGAATCTAAATTCAAATTTAAGATATATGATGGTCAAAATAAATAAAAACTATGTTAAACACTGTAAAAACAGTATTTTTCATTTGTCCCCACTCTTATAGGTTGAACTTTAGAATGAAATATAATAAATAAAATTCCCCCATTACTCTTCTTTTTTATTTTTGTCTTGCTCTATATTCCATCTTTACTTTACAAACAAATTTTTTAATTTTTATTTTGTATTTTTCTATAAAATACATATTTTATTTGCGTCCCTGGGTTTTCACTCAGTCCTGTTACCCTAACACATAACTCCATCTGATTAATCTGGAACATTCCACTGGTCACATGATCAACAGGAAGTTGCATCAGCCGCATCTCCTAGAGGCCATGGGAAGACCAAAAGTAAGTTCTTTCATTCCGCTCTCTCTATATTTCATAGTTTTGTGGCTATAAATGAAGAGGACAATCTACACACTCTGTCATGTTACTTTAATCATATGTTAGTCATCATTTATTTATTTTAAAAATACTCATTTTAGGTGGATCACAAGATAGTGCCAAGTATCTTCATGGTGTTAGCAAGAACGCCATGTAGCGATATCTCATGTATTAGCTAGATTTATGCTAAAAACTCAGTCCTGTTACTTTCAGTCCTGTTACTAAAACAAACACGTTCGTCTTGAAAAGCATGTAACAAATTAAATAAAGTAATTTAAGATTGACCAATTCTCATTTTGTTAAGTTAAATATGTGTGTTACTTGATTTACGTTTGAGAGAGACTTTAAAAACAATTTTTTTTTTGGTGTACTTACAACACTGAAATGGCACCCATTCAGTGGAATGACCCAGGGGGTTGTTACAGGTAAGTACAATGTAAATGCTTAAAAAAACTGAAAGACATGTAGGAAAAGGTAATTTATTGAAAGGTACAATTTAATTTTAGTTATTACAAATTTAAACTGGTCACAACCTAATTGAGTTGATGGGTAATAGTGGAGGTTTTTCATAGTAAATGCAGCAGTACTTCCTCTGTATTTACCTCCTTATTACACATGGTATTTACCACATATATGCTATAATTTTCCATATAGGTATCAGGTAAATGCTGAGTAATTTCTGTTGTACTTTCTCTGTAATTACCTACTTAATACACATGGTAATTACCATAACCACTCCAAGATTTACCATATAAGCACCAGGTAATTTCTTAGTAATTAGCGGACTGTAAAAGGAAGCGTTACTGGATAGGGTAGGTACTGTGGTTAGTTCTGTTATTTCACAGCAAAAAAAAGTGTATTTTCTATGATTTTTTTAGTTTAGTTGTAAGATGATAAAAACAAAAGGTGATTAATTAAACTGGTCTTATGCCTCAAAGATGATTGTCTCTCATGTTTTTTTATTTATCCTTTCAACATTAGCTGTAATAAAAGAGCTAATGCTGCTGATCAAAACTGAATCTGTTTTATAAGTGAAACAGCTGATGATTTACAGCTTGGTGTTAACTTATCTCACAGACTTGTGTGCCTTTGTATCAGATGTAAACATAAATCACTTCAAAAACAACTAGTTTCACTTTCATCTCCGCTGGTGGAAGATCATAATTAATCTGGTCCTGTTAAGTTTTTCTGTTCCAGACATAAAACAAGCTACAAACAGTTAATAAAAAAATTGTCAGTTTGTCAAAAACTTAAAGCAACAGACTGCCGCATTGTTTTTCAGTTGAAGAGGCCAACAAAAAATATTAAAGTTTTGAAGATGTGTTGCTCCAATTTAGATTATTTTGTTCACATAATTTATATTTCATCTATTTCTCAGTTTATTATCTTTTGTGTAAACCACTTCCTTTTCTTTGTCTGTGCAACTAATTTTCCTACATTTGCACAATGTAATTTTTATTGCTTGCACAACTAACTTTCTTACATTTGTACAATACACTTTCTATTTCTGACCCAAGTTATCTTCTTTCCCTTCTTTAACCTATTTTCCAGTGTTTGAATTTACACAATTTGCAACAGTGTAAAAAGACATACAACTTTGGATCAGCAAATAGGAACTTTATTAGTAAGTGCAAAGTGTTTAACAAACAGTAATTATAAGACATTGAAGAACATTCTCAAGGTTTACTGTTTAAGTACTGTGTGATTAAGTCTAAAAACTGACTTAGATATTGTTGATTCAACTATTAGGATTCAAAATTTCTGTCTTTCCAGGACTGAAGCGAGATCTCTGGCATTTCTGGATTTAGTGATTTATTCAAAAGATATATCTTCACAAGTGCATGCAAATGCTGACACAAAATGACCAACTTAGTTATTTGTTGCAGTGTGTTAAGTCTAAAATTTGAGGACAAAATGGGGGCAATACTTTAAAAAAAACTGTACAAGTGAACAAGATATAAGTTGTTCATGGAACTGCTATGGAAGTTTTGTAAACTCTTTTACAACTTAATGCTCTTGAAGTACCCCTGCACTAATGTAACAAAAGGAGAACATTTTATGTACTTGCTATAAACAAACTGCATCTATGTGCCTTGTAACAACAAAAATAAAACTGAGCATTAACTTCAACATCTCACAGAACTAAAAAAATCATTTCTTTTACACTGGTATTTTCACAGTGTTCCAACTTTTTGAACATTCAAGCATTAGGTTAGACAAAATGGATCTTAGGCTAAGAGCTTGGTTTTGAGGTTCTTTTCCCGTCGAGAGAAGTTGGGGGTCAGTTCCATAAAAATGTGCTGAACAGTTTCAAATGTGTACCTACGCTCCTTAGGAAACTCCATATTTAGCCCATAAAGCAGTTCAAACAGGTGGCAAAGGCAGTAGGAAGGTCTGGCAGGTCAGCGAGAAGGATGTTCTGTTCCAATACAATAGCGACATCGTCCACAGTGGGGGCTGAGGCAGGATCACAGTTATCATTCAGAACAGTAAGGATGCCCACCTTCACACCCTTGGTTGACCTCTCACCAGGATTAGTGTCCTGCAGTAATTCTTAACATATTGCACTTTTAAGTAAACAAAACTGTTAAATAGTAAAGCATTCGACCCGCGTTAGCCAACTACAAGGATTTAATAGTGTGCACATTTTCAAGCATAATGTGCCACACTTACTTTCCAGTACTAAAAATATTCTATACATGTTACAAAGTGCAAGCATGACACACACAAAAAAAACTAGAAAGGATAAAGCTTGAAGTGTCATTTTATATTGACATCCTTCTGTGTGTGTTAACTCTTTTTGCAGTTTTTTCCTGCTATAATCATTTATTTAAGATTGCTTATGTTGCACCTCAGGATAACCTATCAGATAACTTATCACCACTGCATCTTTAGGCACCACTGGCTCTGGCTTCAGCAAATCAGATGGCTTGCTATAACCTAAGAAACAATTTCTGCATCAGCAAGCTTGAGGATTTTCTTCCTCTTTCCTAAAAACCTTAAAATATGATCTAGGCATTGATGCAACAAGCCTGATGCTGCACCATTTTGCAGCGTAATTTTTTCGGGCAGCAGCGTAGTGGGCCAGTATGCTGTTAAAGCGGTGGCGGAAAAATTCATAGAACCTGTTGATTACCTGCTCATCAAGCTTCTGTAAAAGGCAGTCCATGTCTTTGTTGAAAGCAGCTTTTCTTGTCCAGAACAGTTTAATCAGTCAAATGGAGTATGAAATTTCAAGTGCAGTCATGAAGGTCCCCATCAGATCCTTGGTGGTGATACGCATAAACTCTGCAGCAATCTAAAGCAAAATGCAATACAAAAAATGATCACCGTGTGGCGGACCACCAGGGGGTTCCACTCACACCCAGACAATGGGATGTTTATATTCAAAATTGTTTACATTGGTTTTGGCGCAAATTTTTTAAGTGTTCTGACTTACCATTGCTCTGTTCTTCAATTGGAGTTGAGTAAACACTCTGATCGCATCCAGCTCTCTGTGTCGTCCTTTTTACTCCTCCACAACAGCAGGATTTTGTACAATCTGTTCTTTTAAGAGACAGATGGACACAACAACAGAAATACCTGTTCTTCCAAGAAGAGTGTGGGCCATCTCAGTTGTACTTCCATGACCAAAGGTTGCATCTCCACAATTTCTTTTCTTCACCTTGTGTCTTGAATGTAGAAACCCAGTCACTGTGAATACAGGGCCAGTGGAATCCTCTTCTGCGTCTGAGTCAATGATGCCTTAGTAAAGTTCTTGGTTTGAACCAACAAAACTGTAGAAGCGGCACTTCATCCAATAACTAGAAGGACAAGTAGAGACAATGTTAACAATAGGAGAATAAAGTCAAAGCATATATATCTACAAACAGGTGTTTAATGAAATTTATTAATTTTGGGAAAACTGTTCATGGTGGACATGTTTGCATTTTGATATTGTTACAACTGTAGTACATTCAGTAAAGGTTTATTGGTTTTCTTCCCTTTATCTAACAATTATGAATGCATTGCATATGTTAAATGATGCGTACTTATATAGTGCATTTCCTTAAGGCATACTATATAGAAAAATTATGGATTTTGCATGTTAGAACATCCAACACCATCAATTCATCTGAGCGGGAGGAGTGAAGTGTAGGGTCTTCTCACATCCCTGTTCTCTGCCTGCCACCTGGGGCTGGGGGATGGAGGAGGACCTGGCCATCTAGTCAGGGTCAGAAGTGGGTAGTGGTGGTCTGTGGCTTTGGCGTTCCTGGTGGTCTGCTTTGTTCTGCCTCAGAGGGGAAGGGATCAACTCCTGGGTCTGGGATTAGTTGCCACCTTGGGGGTACTGGTACCTTGATCCGGAAGTTTAGAGTGTGTAAGGGGACTGTAAGTATGTCTGTGGTGTCTATTTTGGTTTCTGTTCACATTGGCGTGTATGGTAGAGTTTGTGTATGTGTGCATGAGGGTGGGAAGGTACGCTTGTGTATGACTGTTTGTGTATTTATGTCTGTCTTTGTCTATGTGTCAGGGTGGGTCTCAGACCCCCCCTCTGTCTAACAACATCTTATGCCCCTTTATTAGGGCCTATTACCCCCCACCAAGCTTCCGCAGCTTACTGGTTCCCCCACCAGCTCATGCATTGGGGGTTTCCAGAGTTTGGGGCTGGGTGCTGGGGGTGTGTATTGGCCTGCTCCCAGTGGCTGGCTGGTGGGCTGGGTGCTTCCAGATACCTGCTTCGGGGGGGCTGCCCTTGGGTCTTGGACTTTGGATCTGTGTCCTGGTGTGCTTGGTGGTGGCTGGCTGCCGGCGGGGCCTGTGGGATCGTCGCCATGGCTCCAGGAGGCAACTGTACTGCGGTTGCAGGGCGGCTGCACTGGGGGTTGCTTATGGTCTTGTCTGGGAGGCTTTGGTTTCTCCTGCAGTGGCCTGCCTAGGCTCTGCTGCTCCAGAGGTTGGGGCCTGGATCCCTTGGGCTTGGGTTGGCCCTGTGGTCTGCTTTGAGGTCTGGGGGCCGGGGCTGGGGCTTTTCACACCCACTGTCAAACAATTTTATGAAGAAGCCTTATGGTCACAGGTGCGTTCATGCACACAGATGTTCACAGACACTCACGGACGCGGGCTGCAGCTGCCACTGGGGATGTTGTGTGTTAAGCAGTGTCATTATTCGTTTGTGTCCACAATGATATTATCAGTGTTTAAATGTAGATGTTGGTCGATGCTGTGGTGTCTCTGCTCTTGTTTTTGTCTCTCAGCAGGTGTTGAAGCAGATTTCACTCTCTCCCACCTTCTCTTCTACCTATTGTTATCTTTTTTCTTTTTTTTTCCTCTTCTTTTTTGTTTTTCTCTCATTACCTCTCTCCTTTGCCATGTCCACTGATTCTAAAAGTTGTAATAAACAAAAACAACATCTAAATAAAATCACAATAAATGCCGTACACAGTGACTGCTGCATGCTCAGCTTGTGAGAACAAATCTGTCAGGCATTTCTATGCATCCGGACATCAATTCTGACTGCTTTATTGCCAGATTGGACACAGTAAAAAAAAAAAGTTATGAATTATTTTCAACACCAGGTGGCAGTTCTGAGAGAAGCTCCGAGAGAAGCTTCTCACAGACTGCTTACTTTTCTCATTATCATGTGTCTCCTAGTGTTCTCTTCTTTATATTTTTGGACAGATATTTCATATCCCTCCTCACTCCTGTAAGAGTCCAGGATCAGTGTCGCTTGTTTTAAACAAAAAACCGAGTTAGCATAGCTACATCCAGCTAGCTCTGAGTGAAGCCTCTCCCAGGCTGCTTTCCTTTCCCATTTGCCAGCTGTTTGATAGCAGATAATCTCGTGGTATTTAACATGCTTTAGGGCGCTAGAAAAATCGCCCTTCGTGGAGTTATTTTCTCTGCGTTTATTGGCTAAATTATGTTTTTCAGTTTTGCAATGCAGATCTGCTTAACCATTTTCATACAATTACCGTTTTTTAAAACTTGTTCAAATAAGTACATTTCACATTGTTTAGGACAGAATATCATCAAGCACCCCTAAAAAAGAACACACTGATCCACGCACAACATTTAACTATTAAACAGCAGTGTTTCGATGTATTTTAAGGTGGTTTAATATTAGAAAATAAAGATACTCACCTTTTAACGTTGAGAGCCAAGTTGGTAATTTTGATTTCAACTCCTGTGTAACAGTAGACCGTATCCTTGCTAGATGCTTCAGGAGACCCCGTATGACCAAAAATGATCAAATGTGCATGTGTACGCTAGTGATGTGCGATACCACTAATTTTCTTTCCAATCCGATACCAAGTAAATTTCAGACCAGTATCGGCGATACCAATCCGATACCGATACTTTGCTAAAAAATGTTCTGTTTGAAAATTACATTTTAAAATTAGTGTATTTAAGGCGGCTGTTCTTATTTGACTACCACAAATAAATACCTAAATACCAGATGATTTACAGTACAGACCAAAAGTTTGGACACACCTTCTCATTCAAAGAGTTTTCTTTATTTTCATGACTATTTACATTGTAGATTCTCACTGAAGGCATCAAAACTATGAATGAACACACGGAATTATGTAGCACACGAAACTAGCGTTTTCCACCCAAAGCACAACATTCAACATGGCGGACTCGGCTGTGGATGAAGTGTTTACTACTGTGTTTGCACAGTGTTTGCTTGGGGCGGTCAAATACGTGAAGTGCAAGTTTTTGACACAAAAGCTACAACTGTCATTAATATTCATCTTTTCTCCTCCATTAACCATGGCTCTGTAGCTACCATTACGGCTGCGCTCGCTAAACCTTTTGTTTTTGTTCCGCCTAGTGTGTATCCGCTTTAGTGTCACATATGTTGCGTCACTTCCACGTTTCTGTGATTGGCTCCCTCTCAACTGGCTAAGCCCGCCTTCGAAATTGAGAGACAGCGGTTCAGCTCCAGGCCCTCACGTCTTTGTAAAGTAATCTGTCAAAGACGTGAGGGCCTGGTTGATCAGATAAGAGTGAAGGCAAAAGGGGCAACAAGTACTAAGCATCTCTGGGACCTCCTTCAAGACTGTTGGAAGATCATTTCGGGTGACTACCTCTTGAAGCTCAAGAGAATGCAAAGCAGTAATCAGAGCAAAGGGTGGCTACTTTGAGGAATCTAAAATATAACACGTGTATTCAGTTATTTCACCCTTTTTGTTTAAGTACATACAGTAATTCCATACATTATGTGTTCATTCATAGTTTTGATGCCAATTGAGTATCTACAATATACTCGTGAAAATAAAAAAAACTCTTTGAATGAGAAGGTGTGTCCAAACTTTTGGTCTGTACTGTAAATCACTTTCCCCAATTTAGAAATGGTGCAAAAAGTCTCAACAACTCAACACTCTGTCCTACCTGGATCCTAAAAGATTTCAAGAAGGATGTCTGTTTCACCCTCGCAGCACCTGATCCTTCCTCTCCTTCTCTGATCATGACATCTTCATATTCTGTCGTATTATTTATTTTTAAATATTTTGTGATGTTTAAAGTGTTTCCACGTGTTGGTTCAGTCATTTTAAGGGCAGGAACACTGAGTTACTGCATCCATTTGGAGAAGGAAAGTCAATATTCCACACACCATCTGTAACTCTTGACTGGAAGTTAGTGCTTTTATTTTGATAGTACACACAGTAAAAGGTGTAAAAGCCCATAACATGCCACTGGTTAACAACTCACAGTCTTCAAACATGTTACGTACTGCATCGATGCTGTTTGGGACACTAAAGTTGCTTCACACACGACGGTGTTTGTTCTGCTGTGTTAATTCAAGCTGACAGCAAACGGACTGCAGCGACAGGTGAGCAGCGCCACTCTGCATCCTTCTGCTTTTATACTGTAACGTCACACACTTTGCAGGTGGAAGAAGAAGTAGTTCTGACCAACTGAGCATGATTTATACAATTTTCCAGTTAATAACAAACTACATATTGACTTAAAAGTACTAAGATAATCGATTCCAAAACATAAAAAGCTGGAATCTGAGGTATCGATCTTTTAGTATCGATCCACACATCCCTAGCGTACGCAGGTGTAGTAAGGATATTTTGGCTCAATTGATGTGGAACAAGGTTCATTGTGCTAACAAGTTCATTGTGCTAACAAAAAATGTGAACTGAGACAAACCTTTGGTTCTAAACACATTTAAGTTAGTTGTCAGAACTAATATAATACAGTTTACAGAGAAATTTCTCTTTTCTTGTTATGTAAATGAATAATTACAGTTAGCTCAGTAACAAGTTGTAACTTGATAGCAAGTTGGATTTATTAGAGTAAATGACCAAACTGAAAACCGTCACAGTCACAGCAGAGATTAAAAAAAAAGTCTTTGTGGTCAAATATACAAAATTCAAAGCAAGGAGACTATTGATGGAGCCACTGTTATTTTAGCTCAATCAGCTGATAACAAATTAGCACTCCAAATAGCTTTGCAGCATTTTAAGATCAGATCAGATGGAACTTTTTAAATAATTATGAGTTTGTTTCGTGTTTCTCATATTGAAACATAAAAAAACCCTCCTACCCATTGTAACATCCAGTGTAATGTTTGTGCACTACGGAGGACAGTCTCTTTAGCCCTGCAGCTTGGGGGGGGGGGTTGAGTTGAGGATTGTGCTGTGTTGTAGGAATCTGTGACATTCTTCAAGGCCAGTGTAAGATTAAACACCAAAGCTGTCAAGCTTCTGATCACATATTCACAAAAGATGCTGTATGAAGAATGCATTTTAAAAGAGACTTGTGGAAAATAAGACTTGAGAGTATTTGTGGCAGCCATTTAAATGTTCCATTACTGAGTAAGAAGATTAGCAGTAGAGAGGTTTTTTTCAGATGTTCTTCTCATTTTCTATTAGTCCTCTTTTATTGGGACGATCCTGTAGCTGGTAGTGACACGAGTGTATACGAGTATATCATCAACAAAGTAACAGTTTTGGTGTAAAACAAGCAAAGATGTGGAAGAGAAAATAAATCCAAAATTCATGTCTGTTAGAAACAGGAAAGAATCCAGCAAAGACACAACGTAAGACTGAACGTCAAACTGATATTTAGTCGCAGAGATGCTGAAGAAGCAGGAACAAATAACATTGTTTCAACATGGCGGCTGCAACAAAGAGCTTAAAGATACGCATCTCATTTTTCACTTTGTTACCCGTTATGCAACGCTGCTTTGTCTTTTTTATAGTTGAGTGATTCAGGGATTCGGAGTTAAAGAGAATCAGCAAACAGAATGAGATTCTCACGACAATAATGTTGAAAAAATGAGCTGAAAAGAAAGCCGAGAAATCTGTTAATCATGACCACTTTAAAAGCTTTTCTTACACATATTCACAGACTTAATGTATGTGTAAAATATTTTACAAAAGTCTTGAGTCACCATTTACTAAATCTGTGTGTGTAGGTGTGTGAAAACTAACAGCCTTGGGCTGAATGTCCAACCAGGTGCATTTATGCAGAAATGAAAAATGTCAATAGAGCCTCCTTCCATAATATTGCCTGTTTCACTGGCACATAACTGTGTCCTTTGACTCGTGGACATAAATTCCACACACACATTACAGCAAACCAAGTAATGATTAATATAACTTTCATCTCGGCTTTGCTTCACTTGCTGTGGCCTTGGGTCCTTTAATAGTCATGGAACAGTGAAAAATGGTAATTCTGCATGTCCTTCAAATAAAATGTTTCCATAATGGATTCTCATTTGGAGATATATTTATACACATGCTGCACCAAAAGCTTTGCCCTTCTCATATCTTTCACAGGCAGAGTTAATGAAAAACTCCACCAGATCACAGGATTACAGCACCTGGAAAGCAACATGAAACAGCTCGGCTGCTGAGAAGCATTAATTTAATAATCAAGCATTTCAGGTTGCTCTTAATTCAATTGTCTCTCTTAACATTTCTCAGCTATGTCAATCAATGTGGCTGCCTTGTCTTTAAAGCAGCAGAAGAGTTATCCATTCTAGCACCATTTAAACATCAATGTCTTATTTCTGCTAAATGGCAGAGGAAAGATAATTGGCATGTGTGCATGAATATTAATTAACTGATAATGAGATGATAAGCACCCCACCCCCCCACCTCCCTCTCTACCTGCAGATGTGGAGCCACTAATCAATTGGCAGTGAAACAGGGTAAAAACCAAGTTCTTTTATCCCACTACTGAAATTAAAAACCTATTTAGCACCACGTTTTTCAACAAAGTGCTTTTCATTTATCTTCTCCAGCACATTATTCAATCACACTTTCCATTTGTATAATAGTAATATTTTCATGTAATTTCCCACTGCCTCGGAGATAGGTATTTTTGATATGGCTTTGTAAAATGGCTATTCCATTCCAGCTCCATTCACTGCCTGGTAATAAACTTACAACCTATATTTCAGATTAAATGTCTTCAGCAAATGGAGCCTGTCTCAGATGTCTCACAGCACAGAGGGAAGACCGCTTCTGCTCCCTGGTGGCGTCACTGGGAAATGTCTGAGTGTTTATCACTGTCCCCTGATGATGGTCCGAACCACAAAGTACAGGAACATCTTTTTTGTTGTTGTTGTTTGTTTCTTTTCTTTTTTGCTGCTTTCATGAGTAATACCAACAGTCCTCTGATAGATGTCTGTTTAAAGGATTGCAGCTTCAACTTGCTGCAGAATTTCAAAGAGTATGTTGCAACTATCAGTCCTCACCTAAGGTGCATGAGCACAAGCAAGAAGGAAGAGAAAGAACCCATAAACATCAGTGTAAAATAATAACAATCGATGCAGCAGGAAGCTGTAAAAACATTAAAGTAGGAACTGTCCTCAACAACTTTATTCAGGATTAAAACAAATACACTCACATTAATGTCTGCATGAACACAAGAGTTTGATTTTTTCTAGATTTTCTAATGCACAGATCTGAGTTTGAGTGGCTGGTCCAGATGATACAGGGGTTGATGGACAGTAGTGCAACATTGCATCCTCCTGCTGACAGGCCCTCCTTTACCCTCAGACAGCCAATCTGTACATACAGCATCACAGACACCCATCTCAGCTGCAGCACAACCCATTTGTCACGTCAAACGGCCTCCAACAAACGTGGCAGTCAAGTTGCAGAGGTGACTCTATCAAAGTGACCCCTATGCAATGGTCATAAATTGCTTGTTGGTGGGAGGACTATATCACCGCTCCCTGGTGAAAGTGAAAGGAGAATAAAAGGACGTGGAATCTTCAAACAAGTAAAACATTTCATGCAGGGGAAATTTGAGAGTATAATTTGACTTATTTGGAGATGACTTTTCTAGAATAAGTACTCAGATGGAGCTTTTTCTTGTTGTTTTTGCTGTTCCTTGTGCAGATGTCTCTTTGGTGTAAGTCACAGTCTTTGACCTCTCCTTTGGCATTTCACAAAGCTCCACCACAGCAGTGCCTCTGCTTGATCTATTAAACTATTTGCCCATGTGAGCTGCTTTAACTGATGGGAGCCCTGAGGCATATATTAAAATAACAGCCATCACCTTAAAATTTCTTTGAATGTGGTGAGTTCAGGTGCTTTTGTTCTCTATAGCAACCTTGAGCCTCCTGTGTTTGCTAGACTGTGTGTCTGCAGGAATATACAACCTTTTTACGATCGCCTCTTTAGAAACATGGTTTGAGGATTAACTCTGAAGCATGCTGAGGCATTGTAACTGATAAACACCAGGACTGGGTCACAGTAACTTTTCCATGATGGGAAGTTGAGTCATTTAGGAACGAATGCTGCTCTGCACTGCAGGTTGCATCAGCTGAGCGACTGATGCAAGCCCCGTTTCAGCGTGTTAAAATGGGTGCATTCAAAAGAATGTAAAACTTACCTGTTCATATCATATTCTCTAGTCCAACCAACAGGCAGAAAAGAAACAACACAAACAGCTTTCTTTCATAACTACACTTTTAAATATATGATTCTGATATGATGTGATTTCTTTCAAGGCACAAACAACTTCCATCACTTCATTACATGTATGAACAGAATTTCTACGCACAGCCAAAACATACAGGAGCTCCAGTTTGGGGGTTTTCATACTGCATCTTTGATTTTTGTATATATTATGATGTGGGCTTGATGACATAATCGAGCCAGGACCTCCAGCAGACACAG
This sequence comes from Pachypanchax playfairii, assembly GCA_006937955.1. Classification (NCBI taxonomy): domain Eukaryota; kingdom Metazoa; phylum Chordata; class Actinopteri; order Cyprinodontiformes; family Aplocheilidae; genus Pachypanchax; species Pachypanchax playfairii. The sequence continues at coordinate 827,599 of SSNP01000032.1, read as the reverse complement.
GAACTGTGTATAGCAGTGTGAAGCAGCTGGGATGAAGATCAGTCCCTACAAGTCTGAGACCATGGACCTCAACTGGAAGAGGATGGACTTAAAAGTCCAGCTTGGGAATGAGTCAGTGTCCCAGGTTAAGGGTTTTTTGTCCAACAGTGAAGGTAGAAGGGAGCTAGAAGATTGATAGAGTGATTAAATCAGTCTCTGAGGTGATGTGGATGCTGTGCTGGTCTCACCTGGTGAAGAGAGAACTGAGTCAAAGGCAAATCTATTGATATAATCTCACAGCTGGCATATAAACATAGGGCAGTTCCTCTGGATACACTGGATGTGTCCAGGGTGAAGGAGGACTGGGGAGGTTCGCCAAAGATGTTACTCCCGTGGAGATTGGATGGATGGATGGATGGATGGATGGATGGATGGATGGATGGATGGATGGATGGATGGATGGATGGATGGATGGATGGATGGATGGATGGATGGATGGATGGATGGATGGAGCATATCCTTCACTTACAGCATTGTTCCATTATTCTTATGAAGTTTTTTATATTTTGCTCTCAGATAGTTTATTTATGAACTTGTAATAAAATGTTAGTGTTTCTTGTCACTTGCATGTCAAAAATGAACTAAAATATAATGTGTGTACAGTAGAAAGAATTTATAAATACATTTTCATAAACTTTTAAAATTGAGCATATCTTTATATAATTAGCAAGAAATAAAATTCAGCCCAATCGGCTGGTTCCTTAGATAGGAAATGTTTTATTATTAATTGGTTGATTTTTCTGTAAAGTGCCTTGAAATGACTTTGTGATGAACTGGCGCTTTATAAATAAATAAACTTGAAACTCTGTGACCCCCCCCCCCCCAAAAAAAAAGTTTATATAAGTTCACTCCTTTGAGTCCTACATTTCTGCAGTAATTCTTGTTTAATAATCTGATTTCCAAGTATATTAATACTATAAAATTACAGTTATATTACAAGTTAACTGATCATGAAATATAATATAAATTATAATATAAAAATAAATATAAAATAAACTCTACATATGCACCACCAGTCAGTAAGTTTGGACACACGGAGAAAGTATGAAACTTTTGACTGATAGTGTGTCTTATCACATTTATTCAATGTAATACCTGTTGGATTTTAGATGCCTGGGTAAATAAATAAAAAATAATCTCATATTTATGTTGGACGAAATAGCAATAAAATGACTAATAAAGCAGATTATTGTGCACATACCAACAACTTGTCATTAAAACTGAAAATTTGAACCTTCATGTGGCTCAATTAATGTTTAATATTAATAACAACATGTATGTAGAATGTGTTCCAAATTAGAGAAAAAAGTATAAAGTTAGAAAAAATGAAAAGATCACAAAGGATTTTCCAAAATGTGTTTCCATTTCAGGAGTTTGGGGATTTTTTCATTTCTCTTTGTTAATGAATTGAACATGAGTAAATCTCTGCATAGATTTAAAATAATAATCAAAGGAAAGGTGGCTAACGGAAAAAAAAAATTACAGCAAACCTCAAAATGTCATCTAGGGACTTGCAGTTTGCTTTTACAACTGTTGGGGTCAAAGTTCATGACTACAAACTTCTGCTTTGGAGGAATGCCAATAAAAATACTTTACTGCAAATTAAAGCACAAATAAAATTAAACTAACAGGGAAGCTACGGAAGGACAGAAAGGACTTTTCAGGAGAGTAATTCCATATTAGTCATTAAGTTTTGTGGTGGGAATACTTTGAGTGAACTTTTGACTCATGGAGAGCTGTTTGTAGTCACTGGAATTATTATAGGTACTACATCATATTAAAATTAATTTGATGCTGAAACATTCGTCAGAACGTTGAAGTTGAAATGGGGGCTGCCTATCAGACCCAATAATCATCCTCAGTGAACCAACAACTCTAAGAACTGCTCCAAAATAAAGAAGGTTATACAGTGGTCGACAGTTATATGCACGACCTCGGAGCCCAGCAGTTTTGTGCATATAAGCATTGTGTGCAATTATCTGTCGGTGGTCATTTGGACTGTAAACACGAGTAGCAGTGTTCAGTATTGATAACAGATAATCAGAAATGATGTAATAACGCAATTAAAATGTATTAGGAGAATAAAACTCTCAAACAGACTGAGTTATATACACTTAGAGAATATCCACTGTGACACTGTGTAAACAGATGCGCCAGACGCGCATGGACACGACGGTAACGACACAGATTAAGTTACAGTTAGTAACAGAACAAACGGTTTTCTATATCAGATTGGGCACTAAAAACTAGAACAAATGTTACTTTTGACACTATTTCACAATGAACAAGTCGGTGATTATTTTTTGGCGACCCTCTGACAGCTTCAGGCAGACGTGCCAGACACGCGTGCGTAAACGCCAGAGCAGTCTAGTTCCACATACCTAATAGTGAGGGTGTGTGTGAGAATACCAGTGAAGGTGTACAGTCAAGTAACTAGTGAGAAACAGGGAGATTTAGTGAGATGCATGTATGACACCTCCAAATGTTTTGTGCATATAATCATCAGAGCTGTGCATATAAGCGTATACTGCATGACACAGGAATGTGCCCAGCAGTTTTGTGCATATAACCGTCGACCACTGTATAATGTCATTTTTACCATGTCAGTGAACTCCTGCTGACTTCTTTTTACAGGGTTTTCTTTTGAAAATACAGCAATCGGTCATTCACATTTTATAGAACAGGTTTAACTGCTCCCCCCTGCCCTCTGCTCCTCAGAAATGAGGGTGGGTTAAATGTGGAGCATGAATTTCCCCAAGACGAATTGATAAAGTATAGATTATTAGATTATATCCAAAGGTACAATATAGCTACAGAAACACAGACCTCATATTAAGGCAGCACTGAGGTGAAGACTGACTGGGGTTGGGCTCTCTAACCTGCATCAAATGTGACTCAGAGATGTTTTGGAAATGTGTAAAGATCAAGACATTTTGGAGTGAAATCAAAGATGAGGTCATCTTTTTGATAGGTAAGACGTAGACTAATCACACCTGCATTGCATCTTGGCAGCTAAAGTGGACGGTGCAAAGAAAACACACACTGTAATCCCAGATTTTGTTTCTACTTAAACTTCTGAGTGATCATTACTTATACTGTTATGTTTTGTAAAAACAAGCTATCATTACTAAACATAATTAGTTGATTGGACTATTTAGCCTAGAAGATTAATTGCACTAATCAGGATTAGTAGAGATAACTTTGTACGTTTAGTTTTATAACAAAGGGGAGGGGCCTAATTCAGAAACGTCCCTGGTCATGTCACAAAGCAAGTTCAGGGGAGCCAACACTGACCACTCGGCGGGAAGAGCCGTTAGCTACACCGGACTGCTCAGGCGATAGAGCGGGTCGTCTGGTAACTGTAAGGTTGCTGGTTCGAATCCCCGCTCTGCCCAGAGATCAGAGACCGTTGTGTCCTTGGGCAAGACACTTAACCCACCTTGCCTGTTTGGTGGTGGCCGGAGGGTCCGGCGGTGCCAGTGTCTGGCAGCCTCGCCTCTGTCAGTGTGTGTCCCAGGACAGCTGTGGCTGCAAGATGTGTGTAGTTCATCATCACCAAACGTGTGAGTGTGTGTGTGAATGGGTGAATGACATACTGTAGTGTGAAGCGCTTTGGAGGTCGTAGGGCCTGAGTAAAGCGCTATACAAGTACACGCCATTTACCATTTACCATAAATGCTAAAAAATTTCAGGTTCCATATTATTACAACTCAACACATTCAGTTTCAGCTTCTGTAAAAATGTAACATAACATCTATCAGTTTTAATCTCTCAAACTAGTCCGAACGGCCTGTATCTGTTTCGTCACAACTCCTTTGTTTGTTAGTATTCGGCAGCTCCCGCAGTTGAAACCACACCTAGCATGCTGCTGGCTAAAAGCTGTTAGCATAAGATGTAGCAAACATGTGTGCTGTTGCCATGCACAGCAGGTCAGGAAACAGTATTCTTTGCTCTCATAGGCTAGTTTGTTAGCCAATCAGAGTCCAGCAAATTTGAATAATGAATATGAACGAGCTGCTACCGAAGCAGCCTGACGGAAGGAGCCGGAGCCACCCGAATTTTGATTGAAAGGTCTGTTAATCAGTGTTTCCTGATGTTTTTTAGATATAAGATGTTTCATATTACTGGTTAATACTTAAGAAATAACCACAAAGTCATGAAATTTGTATGGAATGGTCTCTTTAAGTGAATGGTTTAAGGAACGTCTGGGAATACTCTCACTGTAAAAAATATTTATAATTTATTATAATTTTTCATTTATTAAGTAACACATTCTTACCAACTAATCCGTACAAACAGCAAATGTATTTATAGAAATTCAGATAATGAGACCGCGCAGTTAAAAATCCTTCCTCAAGAAAATGTGTTAAAAAAATATCCCACAAGTGTGAACAGTGTGGAGTGGCCACAAGGGGGCAGCAAACTCAGACAGATGTTACTGATATTTAGCTTTACTCTCTCTTGAATGAGAATGTTCTGAAGGTCCTCATTTATTTTGCATGTACTTGTTGCTCCAAGATCCTGTAACACCAATCAGCCAATCACATCTCAGCGTATTCAGACATCTGGTCTGGATGAAGACAACTTGCTGAGGTCTAAACCAAGTATTAGAATTTGGAAGACAGAGGTGACTCTGAACGCAGCATGGATGGTGATGCCAGACTGACTAGTCCAGGTGTTTCAGAAACTGTAGATCTATTAAGATTTTTACACACAACCATCTCTTGAGTTTACTGAGAATAATAAAAAAAAAAGAAAGATAGTGAGCAGCAGTTGTGTGGGTGAAAATACCTTGTTGATGCCACAGGTCATGAATGGACAGACTGGTTTGATATGATTGAAAGGCGACAGCAAATAAACAGTCAGGTTATACAGAATATTCTCTGTGAAGCACATGGGTCAAACAGAAGACCATAACTGTGAGCTGAGAATGAGAAATAGATGTTACAATAGGCCGTTTTCACAGAAGACACCCATCTATCACCAGCAAACAAGCCCATGTGGGGCCCAAGATGGTCCACTGTGGGAGGCCCGCTGTGGGCCCTCATACTGTCGTGAAATGTGGGGCACAGGTGGGTCCAAAGGTGTGGGCCCCATATGGGGCATTTGTGGGACAGCCCATAGTGTGGGTTAAAGGTGGGAAACCCACAATAATCACAATGGACCCACAGTATATCCACTCAGTGCCACATGGGCCCAACTGTACGAGTCCCAAATGTGCCCCATGTTTCACGACCGGTAGGAAGGCCCACAGTAGTGGGCTGCCCAAAGACAGCCCTAATTTCATTTAAAAAAAATTATACTGAAAGTTTAAATTATGAGCTATCAAATTACAATGAGAAAAAAAATAAAGAATCGATCACGCCCCACAAATTTCAGCTGTATTAGTCTATTGGTCTGGAAGCAGTGCTTAATTTGAGCTGGATCCTGCCGGAACAAGATCCGGGAACTGTCTTATTTTGAAAGGGTGTGTTCCGGTAACTGTTTGCTAGGATCCGTTAACGGTGCCAGTTGGGATAAATAACAGCGGCATCAACATGCCAAAAAGGCAGTATAACCTACTTCTTCTGGGCTTATCATCACTTTCTCCTGCCCTGCCCTGGTCCAACGGTTGTGTATGTGTGTGTGTTCCGGTATCAGTTTGGCCTCTGTGAATTCGGGTCTCATAGCGCTATTTGCGTTACGGTAACTTTTGATTTACAAATTAAGAACTGTCTGGAAGCATAAAAACTGTTTAGTTAAAAGAAAAACTATATCCCTAGGTGATTTAAAGAGGCCATTTCATACAAATTTCAGGACTTTGTGGTTATTTCTTAAGTATTAACCAGTAATATGAAACATTTTATATCTAAAAAACGTTAGAAACACTAATTAACAGACCTTTCAATCTGTCTGCGCTAAAATTCGGGTGGTTCCGGCTCCTTCCGTCAGGCCTCGAGCAGCAGCTCGTTCATATTCATTATTCGAATCTGCTGGACTCAGACTGGCTAACAAACTAGCCTATGAGAGCAAGGTATATTGTTTCCTGCACCGCTGCACATGGTAACAGCAGACGTTCTCTCTTCCTGTTTGCTACGTTATGCTACAGCTTTTAGCCAGCAGCATGCTAGGCGTGGTTTCAACTGCGGGAGCTGATGAATACTAACGAACAAAGGAGTTGTGACGAAACAGATACAGGCCGTTCGAACTCGGGTGTTATCGCCACCTGCGTAGTTTGAGAGATAAAAACTGAAAGAGAAGTTGTTGAGCTGTTTTCACACCCACTATGAAGGTAAGAACACCTGTGGAGCTAAAATATTCAACAGAAACCTAAGAAAAACCATTTTTAATGGAAGGGCCTCTTCAAATAAACACTTAGCCTTGATTGTATGCACAATAGACACAATTACCCATGGTGGGCCCACATGGGCATGTTTGCTGGGCTGCTTCTTCCAGTTCAGGGTCGCAGGGAGCTGGTGTCTAGCTCCAGCAGTCTTTGAGCGAGATCAGCTGGGGACACCCTGGACAGGTCGCCAGTCCATCACAGGGCCACACATAGACAAAGAACCACTCTCACACCTACTGCCAATTAACCTCTTGCATGTTTTTGGACTGTAGGAGGAAGCCGGAGTCCATGGAGAAAACCCACGCATGCACGGGGAGAATATGCAAACTCTACTCGAACCCAGGACCTTCTTGCTGCAAAGCAACAACTCTACCAACTGCACCACCGTGCAGCGCTCCACAGACTTGACTTGAAAGACAAGAAAAAGCACAGGTGTATTAACGAGTGCTGTATTCCACTACTGCTGCTGCTGCACATGCTGGTTATACATCAGGTGTGCAGGAGCACACAGACATGCAGGACAGCAAGAACCAGAACCTGGATCAATAAACGCTGCTGCAGGACGATTGTGAGAACATCCTGTAGAAGCCCTCATTAACATAGACATGTACAGTATATAAATCACCTGATAAAACTCATTTGTTGTAACTGACATGACGTGTGATCCCTGTGAAGTGTTACTAACAGCCTGAAGGAGAGAGGTTTTATCTCTAAATGCTGCTTATGAGTTTCATTAATTTGTATTTTTGAATAAATTTGCACATATTGGTTTAATAAGGAACGAGTTTTGTAATGAACAAGGGATGAGTGGCAACCCACCGATTTCAATATTGCTCAAAATTTCAGAGGGATGTTTGTGAGATGATCTACATGCTGTAAAAGACTCCCAAGCGCCCCCAAAAGGATAACTCATCCTCCCAAAACTACAAGAGTGCATGCTGGGAAACGGATTCCTGCATACTCCATATATAGCTTCAACATTTAAATGTTGTTAGTTTTACAGGACCATTTACTTCTCAAGCATCCTTAAAGAGAATTTTAATTAAACTCCTGTTCATATTTATTTAAAAATGTCAAATGAAACAATTTTTCTTATGACTAATGAAACTTGTGGATTCAGAAGGATTTTTAGAGGGTTGCAGCATCATCTTCAGCTTCAACCTAAAACAAGTTCCTGTTATCACTCAATTCTTGCAAAGTAAAAAGCAAAAAAAGGCACATTAATAGTCAGAAGAATATGTTTAATAAAAATAATTAAACCTCAATTTCCTCTATAGAACTTCATAGAAAGTAATCCAATAAATTACAAATGACTTTAAGACTCATTTTCCTGCACTACATTATTATGTTGACTACACAGACCACATCTTGCAAGAATAACAACTGTCCAATAAAATAAAAAAGACAAACTGACCAAGGTGACAGTTAAAGAATTATCAAGCTTGAACTGAAATGCAAAACCCATGTTGTTAGTTGTGTCTTCTCTGTGATCACATCTGGAAACACCTGTACAGCAGTAGTGTTTTGTTGTTCCTTTTTTTTTTTTTTGCACTCTGGTCTCCGTTTACTTGTGCCAACACAGCAAAAGTGTTTTGGGAGTTCTCATACAGTAAAACCTTAAAAAGGGAAAGAAAAAAAACAAACACATGAAATGAAATATTTCCATTTCGTGATTTTTTTTCCGGCCCTTTTTCCCGCATGTCCCAGCGAGCCGTAGCACAGAAATCAATCCACCGATCCACCGCTGAGGAGCGACGGCTTGTCGTTAATCAGTCACTTATACAGCAGACGAAGCAGCGGTTGGGTGTTTGCATAAGGGCACTACAAATTCCAAGAGAGCCGAGGTGCAGATGTACAAAAACAAAAAGACAGTGGCGTTGCTCAGACATACAAAAATACCGTACTGTTAGTAATATTTATAAAAAAATTGTTGTTGCATTATCAGCAAACCCATGAGGTCTATATAGAACAGGCATACAAGGAAAAACACTTTGAAGCAACATCAGAAAACAAACATGTCTTCAGTGTTTGAGTTCAGACACTGCAAAGTTTTCATTGTCAAACCCACCAGAGAGAGAGAGAGAGAGCGAGAGAGCAATAGAGAGAGAAGGAGAGAGAGAGATGCTACAGATATTTAACAGTTTATTCAGCAGGCCTTCAGGCCCCGAGAAGAACGAGTCAGAAATATCTAACAGTCCACTGTGTAACAGCAGTCCTGGAACAAGCACTGTTGTGCCAGACACAATTACAAAAAAAACAAGGTACTTCAATTTGAGTGTAGTCCAGTGTTTGTGTGTATATCCTGGTTACAGCTCCAAAAAATGGACATGTGCAGGGATGCTGAACGAAATGCAGAAAGCACTGACAGCAAGCGCAGACGTGAGCGGCTGAATTAGTGGACGAGCTGAGGGATAAGGCCACTTCTACATCTAGCTGAAGCTCCGTTTGTCAGCAGAACAGGGTCGGGACTGAAGTGATGTGAAATGCAAAAAGCTGCAGACGGTCAGTAACACACACGGAAATGATCGAGCCCTTCCTGAAAGCAAACTTTTAATACTCAAACATGAACAATCACTACAATCCTGACCAGGATTTGATTTGTTTTGTGCTTGTGGCACATATGTCTTGTTTTTTGTCTTTTTTTTAAGAACACAGCTTGTCATGCAACACGTAATCTCAAAGATTTCAATCTGAGACACATCAAAGAACACTTGCAACGCTGCACCTACAAGACGTAGCTTGTAAGCAGACGACATTCAGACTGAAGATCTCTGGAAGCAGCAGCTAGCTGCCTCCAGACAGAGAGAGAGAGTGAAAGTACATGGTGAAAGCTGAAAGTGGGTCCCTCACACACACAATCCAGCTGACATGTGCACGTAGTAAATGTAGACGGTGACAAGCCACTCCCATGCACATGTACATTTGCACAGTGAAGCAAATCCATTTAGCAAAGTTGAGGTAAAGATGCAGTTCAATACGATAAGAGTTAAAGTCATATTTACAACACTGTAAGGACCTGAACGGGTCAATGGGCAGTTTGTTTGGCACACAGTAGAAGGAAGTACTCTGTCACTAGTATTTCAATCTAAACAGATGTGAATTTTGATGTCGTCTTTGAGGGGGGGTGCATGTGGCGACATATTTGTTGTAAGATAACGGTAAAAAAAAAAATGTTCTGACACCAGATTCTGGTGGAGAACATGTTTCCAAACTGGAACAAACAAGTTAAAACACAAAAAGGGAACGTTTCTTTAACATGATCTGAAGATGACAGGTTTGTGCTCTGGAGGGAGGGAGGAAGGGGGTGAGGTTCGGGGGGGGGGGGACATGGCAGACAAGAGAATCTACAGCTTCAGTGACATTCATTAGCTGCCCAGGTTATTGCTGACATTTCCATCATATGATCTGCAAAGCACACGTGTCAACAAACCTGCAGAAGTACTGGCTTTATTTTTTTTAAACAAATAAAATCAAAGTGTTTGTCAAGTGTTAATCCCCCCAAACACCCCCTGAAAGCCAAAATATATATTAATTGTACTGCTCAACGAGCAAGTTTCTGTAGTTTCACTTTAATAAAATTAATCCTGACATAATTACAATAATGCCTTTTCGTTGCAATCGTACATAATCAGGTGGAACGAGTCGAGAAATTCTACTAAAGTTTGACATGCAAAATGTCTCAGAACAGACTGTACCTGGTGAACAAACAGACTTTTTATTTCAGTCTTTTTTAAGTCAGTTATTCTGCTTTTTTTTTAGATTTTTACAGTCTTTGTTACACAACATTGTAGTTAGTTCTTGTATTTACATGTAAAGAATTTGCAACATAAGTGCTGGAAAATCCATATACATATATGTATATATATATATATATATATGTGAATAAATGTTTACATTTCTGGGCGATACATAAATAATTTCTAACTTTATTTTAAAAGGTTTAGTCCTCGTCGCTGGAGTCTGAGTCTTCAGAGGATGAGGAGGAGCTCCCAGACTCGGATGAAGATGACTCAGCTTTTGCAGAACTTTCAGGACCGCTGTTTTCTTTCTGTTCTGCAGTTTCCTCCTCGTCCTCGTCCTCTTCATCTAATGTCTCCTCTGGTGCCTCATCCTCATCCTCTCCATTTTTTTCTGCCTGTAGATGCTCTTCCTCCTTTGGTGATGTCAGGGAGGTTGCAGGTGGAGGAGGAGCAGGTGGGAGGCCGGAGGGGTCAGTGTTTGAGCTCTGAGGCTGTGTGGCAGACACAGGTAGGTTAAGGCCTGGAGTGACAAGCATCCCTGGGTAAAGCATCCCAGAGAGTAACAAGGGGTTAAGAGAGAGTGGATGACTGGAGGCTGCAGGAGCAGCTGAAGCACTTTGTGTGGTGGTGGCAGAGGAAGCACAGCTGGACGTGGAGGAAGAAGTCACGTTCGAGTCCTCTGTCCTTTCTCCTTTGGTGTCCGACGTGTGAGAGGGGACAGTGGACTGGTCTCCTCCCTTTGTCCTTTCCCCAGAGCCTGCTGCCCCTTCCTGAGCCGACTTCCCCATCAAGCTGCTCATACCAAGCAGGTTTGGCAATCCAGCCATGCCAGAAAGCATCATGGGAAACATAGCAGCTAAGTTACTTGCAGCGAGGTTGCTGGCATCGGATGGCAGCCCCATCAGGCCCGCGGTGAGCTGCAGGGACTGTAAACTCTGCAGGTTTTGTTGGAAGGTCTGCAGACTTGTGAGATCCATCCCAGAGAGGAGGCCGTTAGTCAGCAGGGGGTTGAGACCCAGAGTGGAGGCTGCAGGGTTCGAGCCTGTTGCAGCTCCTGTCACCTTCGCCATAAGATTCTTCGGTCGACGTCCTCGCCGGCTCACCTCCTCAGGAACGATCGGTCCCGTCAGGATCCGGTCAAACATGCTCTCAGGTAGGTAACCCTGAAAAAAAACACAAACAACACAGATGCAGAGTAGAGTGGAACAGCACAGGCATAAACTGGTTTTCAGTGTGTAAACAAACCCAGTTTAGTCACAATGAAGTTTTAGTCTAACGAGACTCACCGACTGTTTAACTACATCAGCCCATTCAGGCGGGACGCCGTATTCTGGGTTTTCCTGAAGGAACCGACACAAATCTTTGAGCGGAGGAGCAAAGGCTCCACCAATCTGCAGAGGATACAAACAACACCCCCCAAAATAACAGGCGAGTTAAACTGCTGCACAACAAACGAGATGAAACAGAAACATTCTGTCCTGAACGCTGAGAGGAAACCTGCCAGATTCTTCTTTAAGGATATACAGTGGGGCAAAAAAGTATTTAGTCAGCCACCAATTGTGTAAGTTCTCCCACTTAAAAAGATCAGAGAGGCCTGTAATTTTCATCATAGGTATACCTCAACTATGAGAGACAAAATGAGGAAAAAAAATCCAGAAAATCACATTGTCTGATTTTTAAAGAATTTATTTGCAAATTATGGTGGAAAATAAGTATTTGGTCAATAACAAAAGTTAATCTCAATACTTTGTTATATAGCCTTTGTTGGCAATGACAGAGGTCAAACGTTTTCTGTAAGTCTTCACAAGGTTTTCACACACTGTTGCTGGTATTTTGGCCCATTCCTCCATGCAGATCTCCTCTAGAGCAGTGATGTTTTGGGGCTGACGCTGGGCAACACGGACTTTCAACTCCCTCCAGAGATTTTCTATGGGGTTGAGATCTGGAGACTGGCTAGGCCACTCCAGGACCTTGAAATGCTTCTTACGAAGCCACTCCTTCGTTGCCCGGGCGGTGTGTTTGGGATCATTGTCATGCTGAAAGACCCAGCCACGTCTCATTTTCAATGCCCTTGCTGATGGAAGGAGGTTTTAACTCAAAATCTTACGATACATGGCCCCATTCATTCTTTCCTTTACACGGATCAGTCGTCCTGGTCCCCTTGCAGAAAAACAGCCCCAAAGCATGATGTTTCCACCCCCATGCTTTACAGTAGGTATGGTGTTCTTTGGATCCAACTCAGCATTCTTTCCCCTCCAAACACGACAAGTTGAGTTTCTACCAAAAAGTTCTATTTTGGTTTCATCTGACCATATGATGTTCTCCCAATCCTCTTCTGGATCATCCAAATGCTCTCTAGCAAACCGCAGACGGGCCTGGACGTGTCCTGGCTTCAGCAGGGGGACACGTCTGGCACTGCAGGATTTGAGTCCCTGGCGGCGTAGTGTGTTACTGATGGTAGCCTTTGTTACTTTGGTCCCAGCTCTCTGCAGGTCATTCACTAGGTCCCTCCGTGTGGTTCTGGGATTTTTGCTCACCGTTCTTGTGATCATTTTGACCCCACGGGGTGAGATCTTGCGTGGAGCCCCAGATCGAGGGAGATTATCAGTGGTCTTGTATGTCTTCCATTTTCTAATAATTGCTCCCACAGTTGATTTCTTCACACCAAGCTGCTTACCTATTGCAGATTCAGTCTTCCCAGCCTGGTGAAGGTCTACAATTTTGTTTCTGGTGTCCTTTGACAGCTCTTTGGTCTTGGCCATAGTGGAGTTTGGAGCGTGACTGTTTGAGGTTGTGGACAGGTGTCTTTTATACTGATAACGAGTTCACACAGGTGCCATTAATACAGGTAACGAGTGGAGGACCGAGGAGCCTCTTAAAGAAGTTACAGGTCTGTGAAAGCCAGAAATCTTACTTGTTTGTAGGTGACCAAATACTTATTTTCCACCATAATTTGCAAATAAATTCTTTAAAAATCAGACAATGTGATTTTCTGGATTTTTTTCCCTCATTTTGTCTCTCATAGTTGAGGTATACCTATGATGAAAATTACAGGCCTCTCTGATCTTTTTAAGTGGGAGAACTTACACAATTGGTGGCTGACTAAATACTTTTTTGCCCCACTGTATTATCAGGTTAATAACTCAGTTTATTATATCACCAGTTCACAATAAATCTGAAAGCATAATACAGAAGTAACAAGTCACATGACGTCACTTCAAACAGCTGGTTTACAACATGTTTGTTTTAAACCAGATTAACTGCATGTTTCTGATCTTCCACAGTAAAACACATCTAACTAAATACTGCACCTGGTCACATGTTGGTCATGATGAAAGATGCTAAATGCATGTTACAAATTACTATAATTATATTACAATTGCATTTATTCATTACATGTAATTCTCTTTAAATCAGAACTGTTGATGTGAACTGGATTTGTTACATATTATTATTATTATTATCAGATTATAAAATACTAAAAAGATTTCTATCTGAGCAGATTTACATTACTGATAAATATTTGTGGAAAAGACAAACTCCACCTTTCGGGCGTTTCTCCTGTTGATTATCTGGACCCGCTCCTCTCCCGTTAGACTGTTGACGTCGATCTTGTTGGGGTTCCGACAGCGGTGCCTTTTCTGTTTGGGTCGGCCGTCATGAAAGTGGAACTGCATCTGCATCTTATTGACTCCCTGGAGATAAAATAAAGTATTAATCATTTATTTGCAAAATGAAATCTTGCTGTGATCTGAAGTTCTTTAATTCAACACTCACAGGGATAAAAGCTCCCGTGTCCGCCACAAAACCAGGGTGCTCGCTTAGCCACTGTTCCAGGTCTTTCCTCATGGGGGCGTCGTCCCCTGCGAGCCGGGTGCCATCCTTGAGGTTGATGACTGGGACCCTGGTCTCTGTGTCAGCAGGGACCTGACTGGAGCCCGGCACAGCAGCTCCAGCTATACCCACCTGTCCGATCCCGCCCCATCCTGAGGGCACCTGGAGGGACATGAGAAGATAATGTGTCAACTAGGACTAGGGTGGAAAATAAACAGATAAATGAATAAAACGAGGACAAATGTGAAAATTATGATCAAGTAAATCACCTGATTGGGAACAGTGGGTACTTGATTCCTGTTCATGAAGAGCAGGTCCATGCCTTCCACATTTTTTCTCCTCCCTCTGCGTTTCTTAACCACCGGCTGATCGTCCACGGTTCCGTTCAGTCTCATCTGACCCGTAAGAGCAGGAGGAACTGGAGAAGAAGAAGTCTGTTAGATGGATCTAATGTAGCTGCATAAAACTAAACTTCAAAAGTAAAAACAAAGAACTGAGATACTTCAGAAATGTTACTTATTAATAAGAGTTTTTGATTATGTAAACTAAATGGCAGAATGAAAATGTACAAGAGTAAATTCAAAAGACTGTAAATAAGAGTCTGCTGACTAAACAGTACTTTGCTGCCATCTAGTGGTAAGAAAATAATACAAGTTTATCCAGAACATGATCAGCAGAAACTAACTCACCAGTCTGGAAGCTGAGCTGAGGTTTGGTGATGTCCGCCAGGCCCGTGTCCGAAGCACTCTGCAGCTCATGAAGCCGAGCCAGGTACTGCTGCTGGGCCTGGGGGCCTTCTTCAGACTCCAGGGGCCTCTTCATGGGCAAACCCTGTTTCTGGAAGGTCAGTTTCAGACCTCCCTCCTGATACAAAGAGAAGAGAGTGTGAGACACGCTAACCACATGGTAAACAAATAAAGCTGATAACACAAAAATCTGATGCTTAACTGATTATAACTTCACGAAAATCAATCTAGAACAAAGGCTCTAATTCTCCCTTCAATTATCTTCATTTGATTTTTAACATTATACAGACTTGAAATTGGTGATATCAAGTCAGTTTATGAAAACATTTACCAAACAAAGACAAACACAGTCCAGGTTGGGATGTTTTGGGGGGAGACACGTGGACACAGTAGGTAGTGCATAGCTGGGCAGTGGGTAAAACCTATTGAAAGTTTGGACCATGCTTACAAGCCATGCCAAAGTTCTAGCTGCTGTCAGCGTGAACAGTTTGAAGTCTCAGTTTAAGGGTAACAAGCAGGTGTCTGAGACAGTAAAACCAATAATTCTAGATCTATATTAAAAAGTAGCACACAAAGCAAGAATTAAATAGAAGTAAGTTGGAATCCAGCAAAGTTAATAGTTATGTTGTCAACAAGCATATTAGAGAACACCCACAGCAGAGGCTTCAATTTCAATTAGATCGCTAGCAAGACCCCTTCAGAGAGGCTTCAAACAGAACCATATCTTATTCTCATGACTGAATGATTTGTGTTCATGTAATCACAGCCTGAGAGCCCAATTCAAATTGAGTGTGTGGGAAAAGAGAGGAAGACTGTTATTAAATTAATCTCTCCTCCTGCCAGGCAGTCCAAACCGCTAATCATCTCCAAAGGAAAGCAGGCCAGAGACCAGAGAGACATGCTGAACACGGCAGCTAACACCGCTCATGGCAGCAGGACTGGTAAGGTCCTACGATTAGGGCTGAAGCGGAGGAAGGAAGGGAGGAAGGGGAGAAATCAACATACATCGTTGAGCTTTACTGAGAACTCCTTGTTTTCTGCAACATGCTTGGTCACCTTTGACCCCTGTGGCGAAGCAGAGGGGTCTTCGCACAGGCTGCTGGCGTTGTCTAGCAGTTTGGTGGTGTAGAAGGAGGCCACTGCACCTCCGGGCTCGTAGACCCGACGTGGGCCTGGCCACTTGCCCTTGAGCACTGCCTGGCAGATGCTGTCCAGGCGGTTGATAATAACACGATCCTACAAAAAAAATTAAATTAAATCTCAATTTTTAGCTGGAATTTCTTTCTGCACACAAACATCCTTCAAATTTACATCACAAGAACTAACAACCACATTTAAACATGCCGCTGTAATTTTCAAACTGTGTTCAGACTTTCGACACAACTGCAAACCTTCCAATACAAACACTAACGCTGGCAGGAGTTACTCACCTTTGGCCAGTAAGACGCAGCCAGCATGTACCCGCCTCCCTGGAAAGGATGGGAGGAGTTGTTGGTGACACCATTTTCAGCCATGTGGGTGTCTTGTGTTTCATCCTGTGTCGTGCTCAAAGAGGCCACGCTGTCCTCATCAAAGCCCTTAAGACTTGTGGCTACAGGCACTGCGAACATCACAGTCAGACATCAGAACCACATCAACACACGGTCCGGTGTGTGAAGACTTTTCCAACCTGGTTGTCTCCACATCATTTAAACAGTAAATACATTTTGGTTCCTGCACAACAAGAAGAATCAACATCACTCACCTTTCTTCTTTGCTTCCTCTCCCTCACTTTCACTGTCATCAGATGAGGATGAGGAGGATGATGATGAAGATGAGGAGCCAGAGGAGCAAGACGATGAAGAAGAAGAGGAACTGGACCCGGAATGTGAGGATGAAGAAGACGATGAGGATGAGGATGAAGAGGAGCGTGATGATGAGCTGGAGGAGGAGCCATCTGAGTCAGACACGGAGCCCCGCCTGGCCTCCCTGCGTCCTCTCTTGCTGGTCTTCTTGGGTTTCCGCTCTGAGGAGTTGGGCGTGAGCGGTTTGGTTCGCGCCGCAACCATCTGCCTCTCGTTGTCATTTGCCATGGAGAAGGGTTTTTCTTCCAGGCCTGTGGGGGTGGCTGGTGGCTGAGGGGGGCTCCAACTCTCTTCCTGCTTCAGTTTGGCCCCCTCTTCCTCTGAGACTGGTTCCACTTTGGGCACGACCCCACAGGGGTCTGCGTCTCTCTGGGTCGGTGGCGGAAGAGGGGAGCCCATCATCAACGAGCTGGCAGCTTGATACTGAGGGTGAAGGAGTGGCGTGCTCGTGCGCGGTTGCTGAGGTGCAGCCTTCATTTGGCTGTAGTTGCGTTGGGCTGCCATGAAGCTGAGATCGGGGTCTCTCAGAATGTGGTAATCTGTTCGACTGACGCCATGTTTCGCAGCACCGATTAGCAGGTCGCGGTCATGAGTCCCAGCCTCCCACCACACGGGTAAGTCCGAACTCATCTGGCACAGCCTGAGACGTTCGTAAAGCAACTGATGTCTGAGCACCTGTTCCCTCACCTGGCGGAGCAGCTCGACTCTGTACAGGGTGCGAGACGCTCGCTCCTCGGTGATCGGCTGGATGTTCAGAGATGGATCCACCGACGAGTCTGGATCAAAAACAAAAAAGAGATTTGTGAGGAAGAAAAAGTTTTTTCCAAAGACTTGTTTGTGCCTGGAGCTGAAACATCACACTGTTTGCTTTTCCACTAATGATTAACCTTATCAAGGCTCTAGAGTTTGGAACAACTGGACGGCTTGTTTACCCCGGTGCCACACACATCTCTCCAAAACAAACCCACACCGACACTAATGAGTGCACAAGCTACACAACACATTTAATTACATCAGTCTATTCCTTCTTTTCTTGTTAGAATCCACAGACTAAGTGAACAAACACATCTTTACTGTCTATTTGTAGAAATAGAAGCTAAATGTTTGGTGTGAATCGATCGGGCCTCTGACCTCCCTCCTTGGGTGGCAGGCGACACACTCGTCTGCACATGGCGGTGAAGGCGCACAGGTATTTCTGCAGGCTCTCGTCAGTTTTCTTGTGCAACCGAGCCATGGCCCTGAACTTGGTCCAGTCGAAGCGCCCGAGATTTGGGTCGAAAACAACCCCGAAAGTGGACACGACCCGGTAGAAGTCAGCCTCTTCTCTCCTGGTCCACCTGAAGGAGGGGAAGTTTTTAACAGATGATTATCAGATGGATTTACTGTCTCAGTCCTTCTGAATAACTGATTTCCAAACCATCATCCATCTCCTCTGACCTTTGCTGACGTTCGATCTTGGCAGCCATCTTAGGGCTGAGTGTGTCGTTGAGTGTGGGAGGCAGTGGGAAGAGCGGAGTGGACAGCATCATGGTCTGCTGGGGCTGAGTCTGAGTCTGGTGGATGTGCAGGATCTGCCGACTCTTGGTGAAGCGCTGAGAAGCTGTGATCAGTCGCCTCAGTCTGGCAGTCAACACGGAGGGGGAGGGCCAGTAGGAAGTCTGACCTTCTGTCACTGAAGCTGCATCTGGGCACAAGTAAAGAATAAAACTCAAAAAATCAGGCGCCACATTTTAATTCTCAACAAATTGTCACACATTAACAGGTAGATTTGTCCTGCGTGAGAAGTCTTTGTTTGCAATCATCATCCTAAGTTCACTAAAAGTAGTAACACCTACCTCCAGCATTGTCAGAGACGACCAAATCCCCGGGAGATGAAGCATCATCCTGTGTGACAAATATACAAGAGCATATTTAAAAACTTTGTTCGTCAAGTTTGAAGACAAGTCTAAAATAAATGATCTGGAAAAAAATATATAAAAATAAAAAAACATCAACAGTGTCTGAGAAATTGATTTAAAAATAAAACAAATATTCTGTTTTAGAAGAAAAAAAAAAAAAACACGGAAAAAAGACTGAAAACAATTATTTTATAATCAGCTTTCATCTGAAAAAATACTAAAAACAAACTGAAAACTCAAAAATAAAAAACTTGTACAATCACAAGCTAAAAAACACAAAACACCAGAATAAGTTCTGTAAACACAAGCTAAGGGTAAAAATAATGACTGAATAATCTTTAACAATCCAATAATTAACACACAATCTCCCATCAAACATTTGAACACATGTAGTTCCTATTAATGTAAATGTATACAGGTTAAAAACATTTAGGTATAATCCATCTGGTCAGACAGTTTTATGTAAATACTAACAAAACAAAATCCTTATTGATTATAAAGAAACATTTTTAATACTCTCGTAAAACAACATTCTCTTTTGAGCCTGGTGATCGTACCTCCATGTCGTCCTTTAAAAGGGCCGGAGCTGGTTTGTACTCAGGATCATCCACATCCCTGCACAAACAAGATTTGTGTCATTTTAACAGTTAATGTTGAACACAAGTTTGAAGAGATGGGGTGGAGCAACAGAAGTGTGTTTTCCAGGCTCCATACTGATGCTGTGTACCCACCCATCCATAAAATCGTTGCCTCTCTGCTCAGCAGCGATGGCCTTCTCATCCGGTCGTCCCACACGCTCCAAAAAGCACAGCGTCGGGTCTGCGCGGATCGTGTTGTACTTCTCATAACCTGGGAGTGTGTGAAAGGATAAGCAAACGGCAATGTTAGCAGAGGCTGATGCAGACAAGAACACACACACACACACACACACACACACACACACACACACACACAAGTTTGTTTTGCTATCCTTATGGGGACCGTCCATTGACTTCCATTGATTTTAGTAACTAGATTTATACCTAACCCAAACCCTTTTACTAACCTTAACCATTACTGATTTATAACTAACCCTAAGACTAACTAAAACTCTATTCACACCATACCTATAAACCTAACCCCTAATCCTAAAAAGGGGAGTCCCCCTCATGGGGACCAGGCTTCGGTCCCCACAAGAACCCTCGGACCCCAGAAAGATAGTAAAAGTCAGGAAACTGGTCCTCAGGAGGTCAGAAAT